>BMAW01111891.1:307114-340616 GCA_019974015.1 Nephila pilipes
TACAGATGTAAATGCATACGCACAGAACTTACAGATGTAAATGCATATCTATTGATTATTAACTACTCATATACATTATTACTTATTCTTCTAAATATGACTTTCTCAGATTAAATATGTGGCGTTTGTCCGTTATAATTCGGTTCTTGAGTCATATTTGAATATAAAATATTAAGGGTACTTAGTACCTTTCGAAATCAAAAGTAAACAAACTTTATCCGATTTATCATAAATCAAAAATGTTTGCCAATTTCATTATGAAACTTTGCCAGTTTGTGCAATGAAGTGTATAGTTTAAAATATTGGGTCAAGTTTTGTTATTAAATTAATATATTTTCTTATACAACATGAAATATGCGTACAAAAATTTAAAAAATAAATTAGCTTACCTTACGTTACCCACAAGATAACATTTGAAAGATGTACAGTAGAACCTTAATTCTTATACCAAATATCTTTTATTAAAAAAAAATTGAAAAATAAAAAACGTTATCAAATTTGTATTTAGTAACTTTTTTTCATGTATCATGTTATAAAATAAAATCTAATAATCCTATTAACAAAATTGAGGTTCACCGAATAAAGATCTACAAGTGCAACACTCATGTAAAATTTTAAAGCTCTACACGCAAAACATTTTTTTAATCCTGTTGGAAAGTGAGAAAATAAGAAACCGAGAAAAAAGAGGTTTCTTTACATAGCATTACAAAGAACAAGCAACTTTAGACACTTACATTTTTTGTTGCACAGGGTGTAATAATTGTCGGATTTTGACACGGTTTGCCTTAAAATTCTCCTAACATTCAACACTATTTTTTGAAAACAAATTTGAAAAATCGAATTTTTGAAAATACAAAGGTACTAAGGTACAAAGTCTCCTTAAACCAAAGAGAAAAAACGCAGTTAGAGAAAACACGAGGCAAAACAAGCGACATTATCTATATCTATATATATATATATAAGCGAAATACCACTGACTGACTCATCACGGGATCTCTAAGACTATATAACCAATTGACTTGAAATTTAGCATAGTTACTCATTTTGCGATGTAGACGCTCACTAAGAACGGATTTTACGAAAGTCTTATCCAAAATGTATTTTTCATCCGTAAATCTACTCTTATTCATTGATTATGTAAATTTTGGCGTCTTTATCACCAAAAATGATATGACCGATGCCAAACGGAACATATATTTTTTTCTATGAATACTGTATATTGTCACCCATTAAGTTTACTTGGTGAGGTTTGCGCGTGCGAAATGGAAAAATACCAAATAATTTAATATTGAAGCGCTGTTGGAGAATTGGTAAGATTTTGGCGAAGGGGCTCTTTATGTAAAAGTTCGTGCATGTCGAAATTAGGAAATGTACAGATTTAGCGATAGAAGTAAATAAGTTTAGAAACCCACTGCTGGTGAAAGTTTAGCCCCAGAACTTAGCGGGATTTTGAAAAATTCTAAAATGGTTACTTCATACGGAGTAGTGCACATGCAAGACAATCTTCGTTTACTGGAGAACCTCGTTATGTGCATAAACGAACTCAAGATGCTATGACATACGTATGACATTTTAGACGTCCCGACTTGCTCGACTTTCTTTTTAGTATTGCAAATTTAGGACAAAAATCTTATGATAGACACGATGTCATTGCGAGGGTATTTCATTTGAAAGTTAATCACACGTGAGTTTTTTCCATATATATATATATAAATATATATATATATATATATATATATGGGGTGACTTTTTACTAAAATGTTTTATTTTTCTCATATTTTTAAAAGTAGTGGATAACCATTATTAACCATTAACCATTATTAAAAACAATAAATTTCTTAAAATTTTAAATTTAGATTATCATTAACGTTTAAAAATCGAAAATTTCCATGATATTTCCCGTATAGGTTGCGAAATATATTATCGCCTGCCCAGCGAAACGGGTGGTTATCATCTAGTTTATTATAAATGCAGAATAACCAAGATCACACTCTCTAGAGTCTCCCCCAACTCCCACACCTAATTTATTATTTAAATGGGAATTCTCTTACCTGTCCCCTCGTTGTTGATTTAATGTTTATCTTTGATTGTAGCCACGTAGATCAGTGCTGTTAGTGTTGCGTTCAGTTCAATCCACCAGACTAACAGAATAACTTTAAGATCATCGCTATGCTTGGACTGCCAATCCTTACCCTCTCTCTTCTTTTCCTATTAATTGCTTATAATTTGATCATTATATTGCAACAAATCGTACACTCACCGATAGCATTGAACTTAAGTATTTGTCTACAGAGCAAGAGTTCCTGGGTACAAAACCCAGCTGTGACAACATTAAAATTTCACGTTTATGTTTTCTTTGTTATCTGTTATCCCTTCCGTAATTTCTTGAACATATCAGAATATTATTTTTGTTTCCAGGGCACTGTTCTGGAATATTCGCATGCACAAAATAAGCGCATGTGTTCTCAGCCAAGTGCTGCTGTTCTTTGCCTAATAATACACCTAGTCATTTACTTATATTTTGTTTGTTCGAATCAAACTGCTTCAATATATCTACGAGAAAATATCTAAATCACTTCACTTAATTTCTATCTTCATCTAACTTACCCAATCACCTTTCATTTTGGTTGGGAAGTAATTGTAATTTCATTCCATTCAAGTCTATAAAATTCCCTACATTAGAGAAGAGAAATTCTTGAATAGCCCAAAGTCACAAATATAATCTGAATTTTAAATTACAACTTGAACTACTTTCAATTTAAAAGAAGGAGAATTATTTATTTACGTATCATGAAAAGCTCCTTATTCCTCGAAGAGGGCATCTAAATTATTTTAGTTGCATATATATATATATATATATATATTGCAAAAAATAGTCATTATTATGTGCGACATAAATGTAAATTTTATTAAATCTTTTGCAATACTATGTCGTACTCCTTCCATTATTTTCGAAATCTCATTGATTTCAAGCAAATGAACGATATTTTTATATGTAGTTATTAATTTTATCATCAAACTTAACAGTAAAATAGCTAAGAATAACGAATTACTTTCTTAACTAAAATTAAAATTTTCATTTGAAATATACGCTAATTTTTTATGTTGTTTAAACTAACGAATAACTATTATAACGAGAATTATAATTATTAGTTTATGCAATAAAATCATATTTACACATTAAGTTGTTTATTGAGTATGTAACCATAGGACGGCAAAAATTAGTTATTGAAGAACATTAAAAATGTGTAGAATTATTTAATTTTGAACGAAAAATGTTAAATTCTTTTTAAAATCAAACCTCATAGATTATTTTTATAAGAAATATAAGAACACAGAAAAAATGCATTCAATTTCAATAAATCACCTAATAGGGTAACTAGTCATGCAAGAAATTGTAGAATAATAAATCTACGACTCATAGGTTTTGTAACGTATATATTTTTAAGTTATTGGTAGAATTAACAATATTTTAATTATTCTACACAATTATGAATATAATTTTTAGTCTAGAAGCGTTTTTCCATCTTTATTGAATTTAGACTAGATTTTCGATATCTCACAATACAAATATTCGCTTAAATACCATTTAAAAAAAATCATTGATTGTATAAAATATTTTACACTTCATACATTAAACAATGTTAAATTAACAATGAACAAAATTTTTATAAATTTCAATGTTATAATTTTTTTCAAAAAATTAGGGAACAAAATAATTTTGGAAATTTTATTATATTTTATACGTTTATAATTTTTCTAAAAAAAATATGCGTTTAGAGAAAGAAATGTTTTCGGTTCACTATATTTTCGAATATCCTATATATAATCGTGAAAAAAACTGACGAATTAAAAACGAAAAAAACTAAAGAATCCATTTAGCATTTTAGTACATTTTTTAAAGTTTATTTAAATGTGCAAATATCCATCAAGAGGTCAAAAAATTCATGTCCATATTCAGTGTTAAAAAAATAGAACTTTTTGACTAAAATTACATTTATAATTCTGTAAAATTATTTAAATATGATTATTATGCGCAAAAAAATAATTATAAACACTACTGATAACATAAAAAAATATATTTAAAAAACTATGGAGTCTTAAATCCAGTATTTTGCTATTCCTAGTATGTCTGGCATATTTAATGCAAACGTGGAATTATATTGTTATAAATAGTTAAGTTCATTTATTTAAATCCGGTATAGCTTACTAAACTATCAATGTTAGTTTAATGTTAAGCTCTTTGACTGGTTGGCTTTAGGATTTAAGTTCATGATTTCATATTACCAAGGATCATTATATAATATGATAATATTATTATATTGTTCAATTTAATTAGGTCTCATATAGTGATAGGTCAAATTCTATGATCATGGATTATAGAAATTAACAATATCTATGTATTGCACTAATATGTTGTTGGGCTATTTTTTCTCCCCTGCAAAACATTAATTGTGGTTAATAGGATGGATGAAAAAAGAAGATGAGATTATATCAAGCAGTAAAGTTAAAAAAGTAGGGAAGACCTTGGCGATAAATTTAGTCTCCAAATGTCGTTAATTAGCCTAATTTGGCGACAAACCTAGATGACCAAAGAAAAATGTAGGCGTGTAGAGATCAATACATGAATTAGTTTCCAATACGATTTCATTGTACAATACGAGAGTATATACATGAGTTATTTGTTCATATCAGTGAGATATATGCTGAATGTATGTGCAGTGAATTATGAATTGGTGTAATAATGGAATTACAGAACTTAACTCTGAAAATGCAACACCGAGAAAGAATGGCAAGAAAATTATACAAATTTTAGGAAGCACGCACCTCACCCAGTAATGCGAATTATGTAAAATGTGCAGCTCCCCACCTTGCGTTGAAGGTGGAGATAAAGGAAAGATATAAGCGAATGAAACATGCCAAATGTTCAATTTTTGTGCCGTTATTTCTGCTAACGAAATCATCGTAGAAATTTACGAAGGGCATGGTGATCGAACCGAGAAGAGTAGGTTGCTCCATACAGTAAATCTCAGCTGACACACTCCTGAACTCCACAGTGCACCTTCTGTAGCGAAGATGGTTGGAATAAAGAATGTGGTGATTTTGAGGAATGCAGTTCGAGTGACGTCAATACGCGTGGATCGACGCATCCGCCGAAAAGTATTGATGGACCCGGAAGCCATTTCTACCTCCGTTCTGTAGCAAGTTCAATACAACCTGGATTATCCCATATTTGACCAGAAACATTTCCCGTCGATTAGGGTGGCCGTGGTAGCCTAGTGGTCATGGTTTCGGATTCGTGGCTGGCGGGTTTCTTTCTATCGCGGGATTGATCCTAGGCCGCCAGAGATCAGCAGTGTAGCCGAGGCTGATGCACGTTAAATCTGTCGGGCCCAAAGTCCTCTCGATGGCGTGGTGTGGATGTTAGGAGAGAGGGGTGCCAGCTCAGGTGTCGTCCTCGTCATTTGACTGTGGTTCAAAATAACGAGGTCCGTAGCATATAGTCATCGTGTTTCTTCTAGTGTGAAGTTAATAAAAATTAAAACTAAATTAAATCCCGTTGATTGGTTGCTAGTGCCTTGCACTCTTGGCTACCATTAAGAAGACTGCCATTGCCCCCCCCCCCCTCCCTCATAGACGCATAACAAGGTAACGTTGCTTTACTCGAACGATGTGGACAACTGAGTTGCACAGGGTCGTGTTCTGAGATTATTCATGCATCCTTTTTTTTCGAATGATTGTCGCCGCCTACGAGTTTGGTGTCGATGTGGAGACAGGTCCAATCTGGCAGAAATTTTGAAACGCCTCACCACGCGACAATTCGGCATCATGGTTTCGGGCGCAATTCTGCACGATTCCAGTTAACCTACAGTTCCATTTTCAGAGCACTATGGCGGCCCAACGATTCATGGATGATGGGTGGTGTCTGGTGACACTCCCCTTCTTTCTATGGGTGTCCAATGCTTTTAATCAGAAGGCATTCTGTCACATTTTGAATGTCCAACGAACGTTCCGGACATTCAGAATATTATTAGACGCTATTTGCAGGCCCTGTAACCGCCGTGTTAAGAAGCCGAACTACGGCAAATCATTGACAGGGAATGGAAAGCCATTCCTTTGGACGCCCCCGGACTCTCATTGACTCAGTACCTAGACGTGTTGCTTCATTTATCGTCGTCCACTGTCCTACAATCAACTGAGTCGACGCTGCTCTCGCTTTTATTATGCATATCATTTCGAAATAATGATTAACTTATTTTCATTGCTGTCTTCCTCTGTTTGCTGAGTTTTATCATTTTCTAGCCGCATATTATTGATGTTGAATTTTCAATGTGGCGCAGTGTATTTCCTGGTAAAAAGAAGTTATTAAATTTATTAGGAAGTCTCCGGATAAAAATTTAGAATTGCTGCATTAGAACCTACTGTTTAATCATCGCTTTGACGTTTATTTCATTATGAAAGCCATTCTTCCAGATAAGAATACTTACCTGAAACAAAAATTATTTCTTTAGCATTTTTGAAAAAAGGAAAGAAAGTATTATAGTTTTCCTAAAAAAAGTTTTCTAAAGCCATATCCATTAAACAAATAAAAGTACATAAATTTTAAGAAAACAGAAATATTTTTTTTTTTTTACTTTCTGATTTTGTGAAGCTAATCCTTTTTTATTATTTTTTTCTTTTTACTTTTAAAAACTTCAGTTGTGGTGTTGAGAAACATCTCAAGAGTTCCTTGCTGAGCAAATATAAAAAAAAATTATAATGCCAAAGATTGATTGCTTTACCTTTCCTAAAAGACAGTGACAAACATGTTAGAATATTGAAATGATCTTACTTTCTAAAAATGCTTCGTTGTTTTCCTTTCCACAGAAAAACTCTATTTTTAACTTTCCATGGGAACAATATAAATCATTATTTATTCAATGGACATTCAATCAGTTCTTAAAAAAACCTTAAAAACATTCATTGTTTAAAGAAAAGTTTAGTGAAAGCAGATGATTTATATTTATATAAAAAAAGAGAATTTTATTTTTTGGAAAGAATAGAATTATTCATCACAAATCTTTAGAAAAAGAAACAAATCGTTTTCGTTACTTCTAGACAAAAAGAGAGAAAAAGTTCTGGATTAAAAGAAAGAAAAACCTAATTATTTTTGTTACTCGAAAGAAGGATATTTATTTGATAAAAAAAGCACATTTGGCAACACCTAGGCATTGATCTCGTTGATCAATTATTCCTCATTTCGTTTCAGAGAATACTTTAAAAAGACCGTGAGTTAAAACGAAGAATAAATAGTTTATTTCCTTGATTTAATTTCTAGAAGGTGCATATGGATTTAACATTCACTCTAAAGAAACATATTTTTATGTTAGATACTAAAATAAATCTGAGTAACTGAAAAGGAAGCACACCTCAAGACTTTTAGAAAGAAAAATTTAAAAAAATATTTATTCGTTGTAATTCTAAGAAGCAATAAAATAAAAAGAGTTTTGTATTGTTATACATTTTTAACAAATACATTTTCATCTAGCCGAAACAAATAGCTGAAATTAGTTTAAAACAAATATCGTCTGCATCTAGCACAAAAATATATATTGAAATAAATTTAAGACAAATAGTGTATGCCTCATAATAGAATAATGAAACATGAAAATCAATTTAAAACAAACATAATACTCATTACATACAAATAATGAAACATGAAAATCAATTAAAAAAATATCATCTTTGTACACAAATATTGAGATATATGAAAATCGATTATAACAGGTATCGTTGGATTAATACACAAATAACTAAACATATAAAATTCAATTTAAAAAAATATCGTCTATCTCATACAAAAAATGAATGCATAAAAATCAATTTAATACAAATATCACACCTTTATTACACACAAATTATGAAACATATGAAAATCTATTAAAAACAAATATCGTTTGTATCGCACACAATTAAGGAGACTTCGACAATAATTTCAAACAAAAATCATTTGTATCAGACTAAAACCTAAATTACGAAAATAAAGTTAAAACAAATATCTGTATCATGCACAAATAATTAAGTATATGAAAATCAATTCAACACAAATAACTCCTACATCATGCACAAATGAATAAACATATAAAAATTAAGTTAAAACTATTACTTTCTACATCGGGAATTAATAGTTAAGTACACAAAAATCAATTTCAAATAAATATCATATACATCCTGTACAAATAATGAAACATATTTAAATCAAATTTAATGTGCATCATGAACATATGAAAAATAATTTAATACAAATAAGTTAGAAATTTTAATACGAATTATTTTGGTAGAGATTTAACAACTTTATTGTATGAAAAATTAATTTATAGAATATAATATATTTGTAGAATTTCGTGTAATATGTTCAATGTTGTTACCGATTTTTTTTTAAGAAAATAAATATTAATAATAAAGATACAAATTGAAAAATATAAATATGAATTGCATATATTTCTTTTAAACCATGTCTTCAAATAACATGGGTAAAAATGAAAACATCGGAACACAAACCGAAACAAGTGTAATAACGCAAGCATGGGAAAATTTGAAAAATGAAACTCACAAGCATACAAAATCTCTACTGTACAAAACTTCAAGAAACGCATTCAAAAGAACTCAGCAGAAATGTTTGGTTAATTTTTAAGGTTTAGAGAAAAACTATAATTTTTCGAACACAGTTGAAATTGATTGAGTGCATTAAAGAGTTACAACTAATGTGATTGTTTATTCCTTGAAATAGCAGTTGTAAAAAAGTTGGTTCACCTAATTAACTTCCACATTTCTTATTGTATAAAAGTTGCATAAACTTTAATAGCTCACAAAGGAAACTATAGTATGGTTTTCATGAAGTTATAAAATAATTTTCTTTTCTAATAGATGATTTATTTTTCGAATTTTATCAGCCACCCAAGGGGCTTTTGTTGAATCAATTTTGGCGTACCAGAATCCTTTTCAGTTTCTTTTCATTTGCTTTCATTTTTTATTTCATTTAAATTTAAAATTTTAGGAAATTTTACTATGTTTTTAAGTTATCAGTATTTAGACAATAGGTTTTTTTTTTATCTTAAGTGTTAAAACATTTAAAGATAAAAATATTACTTTTCAAATATTTTGGCACCAAATTAAATTTATTTTTTTCCCCAATTCCCAAAACACGACAAATAGAAGAAAACGAAATATATTATTATGAAAAATATAAATAAAAAAAATTACGAAAAATTGGGTAAATGTAACATACCAAAATGTTTTACCTGTTTGGAATTTTTATGTCTATAAACCCTGAAATCCAAAATAGTATGCAATATAATTAAATTTAAATCCATCTCTAGTAAAAATTATTTCCACATCATTGTAATACATAAATTTCGCAAATTGTATTACTAAATCGTAATCTTTACATTCAAAGAATTATCAAGTAGAGTGTAATTTTCACTCGTACGTAGGACTTCTAATTTGTGTTGTAGATTAATTTATTCTTATGCCTGTGTGTGTGTGAAGTACATAATATTATCATTAACAACTATTCATTTTGATTTTATATCAAGAAGTCATAGAATGAAGTAAAAAAAATTCGGTTTGTTGAATTCTACAAAGTCGGTCTTGATTTCCTGAGAGAAATATATAATTCCTGATGGTGACTGTGTATAGAGAGGTCTTCACAGCATAATTAATAAAAATTAATATTCGAATTTCATTATTTGTGTAATAATTAAGATTTAACAAAATCCCTAGATAATAATTAATATTTTGTAATACTACGGTGTCACTTCATCCTACGGTTTCATCAAATCAAACATATCGACATGAATTGTTATAAATTATAAAGTGAGGTACATAGAAATCATTTAATAACCAGAATCAATTTCAACAAGATATATACATCGGTTATTTCTCAGTAACATCAAGTCTCAGAGATATTCCGTCATATAATTAAACCTATATCTTATCACATTTTTATTTTAGAAAAATGTATTCTTTCAGTTCTTAGATTGTAATAATTTCAGCCTTTACATTTCACTATTTTCGTACAATACATTGTATTCAAGCGATAAATATATAATATTACTTTACATTGTAAAAAAATATAGATTTCCTTTTAATTTGTCTTCAGTTTGTTTTGTTTCTAAAATACACTTTCACACGCAACGTATTATAATACTAGTTTCCATTTCGTTTCAACTACGAAATATATATCAAATTTCATGCATTTATTTTACTTCATCTGTTATTTGCTCCTAAGATATTGGGAATTCATTTGAAAATTTCTTAATAATTATTACGTATTGGAGTTTGGGAACAAATAGTACTTGGTCTGTACGACGAAATTTATTTTGTAGACAAAATGTACGAATTTTTTATCCAAATATTTGTTACAAAATGTGAGTTAGTTTCGAATTACGCAGACGATTTATTAATATGAATTATTATCACGTTGGAAAATATTGTAAATTTCAATTTGTATGTCATTCAACATATTAATGCTCAGATTATCTTAAAAAAATATAAAAATTGATAATAATAGTTTTAAAATACGCACGCGTTCTGTTGTCGTATTACTGGTAATTGTTGTCGCATTCAGTATTATTTCAAATGAAAATTTTTGAAGAATGAATGTGCATGAAATTATCTTCTGTGTCTTTCTGTCTGTTTTGCAATTATTGTGAGTTATATCAAAAGGAAATTGCATAATACATAAAATCGAAAAAATTGATTTTATTGAACAGTTATGATGCATTTAAATTAAATTGCATTTCCTTCTTTTTAAAATTTTACGTTATTTAACAAACCAACTAAATTTTATTAAAATTTAAATAATACGTCTTCAGGAATAATTGTAAAATTGAAGCAAATACTGTTTCGTACATATTTTCATATAGCACTATTTGTTAATCTACTTTTAGTGTTTTGTGATTATAAAGTCATATTTTTACAGAAATCCATGAAGTAATTTTTTTTACTTTACTTGAAATGTGGGAACGAATAACAAAAATGAAGTTAATATCACGGAAAAGCACACATGTGGATGTATATGAATTTTCTAATTAGAGCGAAGCTGAATTTAAGCTCTTCGAATTTATCGTTATAAGAAAAGAATGATTATTTTGAAAAGTATTATATTATATTTCAAAGCATCAGAGCTGTTAAAAATATAGTAGAACATGTAATAAATTGAATCATCGTAAACTTGTGACGTAATCCTATTATAAGTCTCGTCTGTATTTTTAAATGTTGTTCGAATCACAAATCTAAATTTCAATAAAGAGTTCAAGCACAGATAAAGTAATTAATAAAGTCAATTATATTTCAAACAGTTTAATGTCTCTTTCCGCGAGTACGAACAACCTCTATTACGTATAAAAATACGCTTACAGGAATACGATGCGAGTATATCGAAAAAATATTCAATCAGTCTGATAACCCAGTCTGAACAAATCACATAGACATGCAAGGAGATTTCCTTGCACTTCGCGATAGCTTCTTTTCTATCACCGTAACCTTATTATACATATATTCAATTCTTTGTCGCTTTTTTACGACTTGATTGCATCTATTCATTCCACTTCTAAAGTTTGTTTAAATTGCTTAAACACGTTTAATTTTGTTTGAAAGTAGTTGAACACTTAAATATAAAATCATAAAGGAACCCTAGATGTTAGTAAAGGGAAGATTCGTGTTACAACACAATATCAATTTGTTTTAGAGTTAAGTTTGAAGCTCAGGTAACCATGTTAATAGAATAGATTTTTATTCACTGAGTAGCCTGTTAGGGAAAAGGCTTTAAGTTAGGGTGTTTTTTTTATCTAAAATTAAGTATTTATATCTCATCAAATCACTTTAGTTATTAGTAAAGGCGGAGCGAAATTACATAATTAAATGTAAAATATTAAGTTTTAATAATTGATTTTCTGAATAACTAATATTTGTATCTTAAATTCATTGTATAAGAAATTGATTATGACGGGAAACAATATCAATCCAGGTATTTAAAAATTTCTCAGTAACTTAGCAAACTCTCCTTTGATGTGGGGCTGCATTATGGAGAATAACTGAAATGTTGATTTTATCACGGACTGTAACGACTGTCAGTTATTTACATTTTATTGATGTAAATCAACATCAATCAGTTCAAATACATATTTCGAGTAACTTCCCCTCGATTGCTATCTTATTTCAGTTTATATAAAAAAAAAATTAAGAAATAGGTACAAAATAGGAATTTTTTGCATTAACTACTGTACCGAATGATCAGTGCCTTGTAAACTAAGGTAATAGGTAATGAACAAGACCCGCAACGAAACATTACTTAATTGCCAATGCTTTTACCGCCGCATTTGTCCAAACGATTATCACGTAAATTCAATGACACAACCAGGGTGGATAAGAACCCCATTCGCGCGGCCATTAACCATTTACTCTTTAGATAACGTTTAATAGAGGCATTAACCGGTAATCCTGCAACTAAAACCCCTATTTATTTGGACAACAATATAATCCCTTTCCCCTTGTAAATAGTTTTGGGGCTCATGTTTTCAAGGCCACTCCCTGGTCCTTGTTACAAGTGGACATATACCGATTAACATACTTGTGTTGTGAATGTTAATTAAGCATGTTTACCGTGGTTCTCCGTTCAAGTACACATTGGCTCGTGATATATTTCTGGTATGGGCTAATCCTATGGTGATTTAGTACAAGTCACGGTGAATTCCGATGTGCTGTCGTGTTTGGGAAACATCCTATAGCCTATGGGGTCCTCGTTTAACATATATCTAATGTAGGGGAGGGGGGTTGCATATGTGCATTGAAAACTTTTGTGCAGATGGTATTATTCAATATGTGAGCCATGATAGATTTAAATGGAGTAAAATGAACCATTGGATTATGGTCTTTCAAATGCAAATATATGTCTTTGTAATGCAGTTACAATCGGTACCCGTTCGTTTATTCAACGCTAAATAGTACAAAGCTCAACTAAATGAAGTATAATTTACATAATTTCACCGTTTAAATTCTACAAAGTTAAACACTGTCCCTTTATTTTGAATCCTTCATTGTTCTCTCTTTGTGTGTGTGTTCCTTCGATACTTTAAATAAATACTTATTTTTTAAAAAAAACAATGTGTTACTTTATTATTATAATCAAATTAAGATGCGTTTTTACAATTTACATTTTGAAATCTATCTGAATCGTAATTACACATATATATATACCTCTTGTAAATTTAAATTCAACCAATGATTTTACAATGAATTGATAAGAATAGTCATTAGAGAGAACGACAATGTTCAATTATTGAATTTTATGAAGTTTTTTATCATTTAATTTTGGCATTAGGTCAGCAAAGTAAGGAGATAAAAGGTTTGAAACTAGAAATCTAAATGAGGGCTTCGAATCTATATGATATATGTTTATTTGCAATCTATATTTTAGGTATTTTTCCAACGATGTCTAGTTTAATACATAAATTTGAACAACCGATATATATTAAGAAACATTGATAGTATTACAAGTCTTTAAAACTGTAAGATATTGTATTTTCAAATAATTAAATACATAATTTAAGATCATAAAATGATCTTTCCGGTAAATATTCATATTTATTGTGTTAAATTGCTCAGAATATATACAAAATCATCGAAAATTGTTACATTTTTTCATTAGCATGCCTTTGAATAGTGAATTCAAAAGAATTGTTGTTTTATTGTGGATAAACTGAAGATAATATGTACTATAATGATCAAATTATTTTAATTCGAGAGGATATTGAGTTTTAGACTCAATTCCGTTTAAGAGTTCTTTATAAAGCGTCGAAAATAATGCTGCATTAATTCACTTGGACGTTCAAGCTATTTATTATCGGATGTTCGAGTCCTGATTCTACATTAATACATGGTTGGAATTATGGAGCAGCATCACCTGCATTCATCTGTGTCTGAATGCTTTAACATGAGTAAAAATTAGGATATTGAAGTATCCTCAAGCATGACGTCCTCATCCCCTTATTTTGGTTGGAAACAATTGTTCCTTTGGACTAAATGTGCCTTAATAATCAGTTTTTATAAATGCACACCATAATAAGCAAATAAGAGTAAAATACTGGAAATTAAAAGCATAAAATAAACATCAAATTTTCCTTTCACTTCATAACTGCTCAGAAATGGGAACGAATATCAATGATGCTCAAAGCAGTTCTCAATGCTCAAAGTTGATTGGATATCAGGAGTAAGCAGCCCTCACTAACAAGTGAACACCGTCACATGATTTAGAGGGGGGGGGGGATGTTCCATCGATTTAAATGCGTTTAAGTCATCATTTCACATATTTACTCCTGATAATTATGAAAGAAGTTAAATGAGGTGTCGAAACTATATTAAACTACATCAAAGAAAATTTCACCTATATCAAAGAATTCACTCACTCAATCACGGCAAGATAATGGATTCGAATATCGATAGTCAATATCATTAATGCTGAAAGCAGTTTTAAATGCTTTTTGTATTGAACAGCAATATATATAATGTTTTAGGTAGTATTATATACTTTTATATAGAACATTATTAACATAATTAATATTCAATGCAGTTTTAAATTCTCTTTGTATTGGAATCGGAATTTGGTATACCCATTATTAGGTCATCATCGTCATCCAGATTCGGAAAAATAAACTTTCTATATGTTTAAATGTGTCTTATGTTTAAATGTGTCCACATCTACTTGTAATGACCAATGAAACGATATTCATTGGTCATTACAAGTAGATTCGTTTAAATGTCTAATAATCTAGGCAAAAAATTACACAAATTAATGAAGAGAAAAACAGAAGGTGATTAAGTTCAGTTTATTGATATTTCTTAAATCATAAATGTACCTATTCTTTTTTTTTATTCTACTTGATGCGTTTGTAATCTTGCCTAACGTCAATTTTAAAGATCAATCTTACCAGCGTACCCGAGCGATTGTTTCGAGCTAACCTAGTAGTCTCGTGTCCAGTGTTATTTTCATCAAATCGCGGCTACGGATGCCATTAAAGATCCAACGTGTAGCGGAACTAATGCACATTAAATCTGTTGAGGTCTCAAGTCTTCTCTTGGCGAGCTGAAGAAGTGTGTAGAGAGAAATAGCAGTTCAGATATCGTCCTCGTCATTTGACTGAGGCTCAAATTTACGAGGTTCCTATATCTTTTACTCATTCCGATAGATCCTGAATCTTTATTCGATAACAATTTTTGTTGGTTCATACACTTACTACGAGGGATATTCTGAAAGAAAATTCCTCAATTTTTTGAACGAGCACATGGTAGACGAGATGAAACAACTACCATAAGAATCCACATTCATTGCTGGTTCAACGACGAAAGAAGCGTCAGTGGAGAAGGAATGAAGCATGTGCAGAGCAACGGCAAATAAAGGGTAGCAGTACACCAGGGTTTTCGAGACGTGACTGGCAACGTGGTGGGCAATGGAATAGCGTGTTATTATCCAGTATGAATAGACATACGGAACTAGTCATCCATGAATGCCTACAGACCGTTTATGGTGGACTGCCACGTCTCGTCAAATGGTTGGTGTTGCATGTTCAGGGAAGGAAGTCAGAGTGTGGAAAATGAAGATCGAAGTGGGCGTCCATTCACGAATGAAAACAACACTGCAAGGTTACATGACATGGTATTAGTGGATAGACACATAACAATGTCAGACGGAGTGACCATACTACGTATTAGTCGTGTTTAGATCCAACCAAAAAAAAACTGAGGTAGAGCAGGCTATGCGACAATTCCTCGCATTGCAGGGCACGCAGTTGTACTGGAGTGGTCACTTAAAATGAGTCCTGAATTTCTGACTGCATGCTACGAAAATTGTAGCAATGTCGATTGCGTATATGTCAAAAAATAATGCAAGGTGTATAGTTCATGATAACATGGTTTATTTTGGGCGCAATTAATTTTCCTAAAGGGAAAAAAAGACGAAACTTGCTTTCAGAACAACTTTGTACAATTACTAGTAGCATAATTGCCAAATCATTAATTCTAGCTTTCTAACCTCTATTACACCCATTGTGGCTCTGCTTATATACATGTTTCTTCTATATAATCAATTCATTACGATTCTTTAATATAACACTTTAGTATAGATCCCTTTTTACAACGTTTTTCTGAATTTCACTTGGTGTGTGTGTGTGTGTGTGTGTGAGTGTGTGTGTGTGTCATCAAATTTTCGATCGTTAATTTAACCAACTTCCCATCAAGCTAGAGCTTTGAAATTTTGGGAATCGTTCGTACTCGCCTAACAATGCAATATTTAGACGTTTGCGATAAGTTTTAATTAATATTTTCTTTAATAATGCAGTTTAGCCCAATCACTTGGCGCGATTTCAAAAATTTGCTCCAAACTTGGCTGGTTTTTATTTATTATTATTATTATTTTATTTTTTGTTTAACTTAAGTCCGTAAAACGGAACAGGGTAGCCACATTTAGCAAAATATCGCTAAGTAATTCTTGTCGCCAAGGGTGGTTGGGTAAAAATGCATTCCATTCATTTAATTTACCGGATGAATTAATTAATTTTAGTTAGTTTTAACGTTTTTATGTATTTCACTTGGTGTGTATCTGTCTGTGTGTGTATCACTGTGTCATCAAGTTTTCTATCGTTAATTTAACCAACTTCCCAGCAAGCTAGAGCTCTGAAATTTTGGGAACTGTTCTTACTTGCCTAACAATGCAATATTTAGATATTTGCAACCAGTTTTAACTAATATTTCAATAATTTTTTTAATAAACTTTGCCGCCATATAAAAACGTTGTTTTTAAAAACGTTGGTTTTTAATTCGAATTATTATTTGATTGGTTCTAGGCTTTATTTTACGCAATTCTCTTTACAAATGGTCCTCAAGTTTAGAGAAGAGAAAATCTCCGACAACCCAACGTTACACGCTCGAGATAATAATCAAAGAAGTGCAAAGTGCTAGCGAATGTGTCTCAAACTACATCAACGAAAAAATCAAACTACATCAAACTGTCCCTTCACTTCATCACTGTACGGAAGTGAAATCGAACATCAATAGTTAATCGACCCATTTTCGGTGAAGGAGACTTCCCCTCTCAGGATGAATGGTTCCCAGTATCTTTCCTTCCGTTGCTTAATGCGACAACTGAGGAGATGCTAAGATATTCAGTTCTTATCAGAACACATTTCTACTTTTTTTACGACTCTCACAATGAAGGAGAACAGTTTTTTCCTTACTTTTCAAACAGCTTTGTTCTGCCCTGGAAGAAGCAATAACCCTCCCGACTCTTTTGTCATCAAGACCTGTCAATAAGAAGGAAGAAAGATTCGTATTGAAGCAAGCCTTGTCCCGCTCTTTCGGGACTGAATTAAGTCTAACGAAACAGCTGACAGGCTCGTTTGAAGAGGGTGCTTAAATTTAATGTCTTTCGTCATCGTTCACTGGGGTTCATTTGGGTGTAAAATAGCAATTTTGCCTACTGCATCGATATACCTTTTAAAAAAAACACGGGATTCGCTTATATGGTAATTTGATTCATGTTTTAAATATTTTTTGACGTAATAACAATCATTTTTGAAATATATGACCAGGTATTCTGTAAATGAGGAAGAAAAAAATTACAATATTTTCAATTTTTGATTATGCAGTTAAAAACTAAGGCGATACAATTATTACCCAGATGCATTATCAAACAGAAATTTATAAATAAAATGCTAGAAAATTAATTTCAAAAATTAAAAAGCTCTATGAAACTTTTTGCAAAGAGCAGTTCTAGCCACCCAAGGAGTGCTTTTCTTATAATTATTATTAAATTACTCAATTAAATATAACAATTAAAGTAAACGATGAAGTATTGAGAAAAGGACAATAGTAAATTATTTCAACATTAAGATTACAGTAAACGATAAATTATTAAATTAAATATATTTAAGCTAAACGTAATTAAAATTAAAGCGATCGGTTAAAAATATTTTAAAGTGATCTGGTACGCCAAAATTGACCAAACTAAAACAATAGCCCCTGGGGTTACTAATAGTAGTAAATCAATATTAAATCATTTGATCCTAAAAAATTCTAAGAAAGAAACCAAACTAAAAAGATGTAGTTTGAAATTCTTGAGGGAACAAAAAAAAAGAAAAAAGGCTGCTTCACAGCTGTCTTAAAATTCTGAAAAATGTTATTTATTTTCAGTCATATTTTATTTAAAGCTTACATATGATACAAGGTAATACAAAAATCAATAAATACATAAAACTTTCATATTTGTTTTACTTCTATGTAATAAAATAAAAATGGGAGAAATTTATTTCGACATAATTTTGGAAAATTGACCTCATTAGTGATGAAAGCAGGTATCAGGCATATGTTGCATATATTTTATTTCGTAAATTTATTATGACGTATTTTTGAAAATTAAGTTCGTTACTGGTGAAAGTAGACAACCAAAATATATTTAAAAACAAGATGAATTTTTGACAAGTAGTCAGGTGCGACATTTTGGGGTTAACTGTAACAATAACCACTTGGATGTCCATAAATAGTTTCAAAATTATAAGCAAAAGTACAATGGCATTAAAATAAATATCTGTGTTAGCGTCCTTCTAAATAATTTTGCTTTTCTAGTGTCCTGGTGTACTTTCAAAAATTCAACTCTACTGCTACACACATAGTGCTGATATTGTCCACGTAATGAAATGATGCTTCTTCTTATAGAGCGAATATAATTTTTTTCTTATGAACATTAAAAAAAAAAATATGAATTATTCAAGAGCTGGATTATTCGCTATTTTCTCTTCACTGGCCTCGAGGACTTCATAATAATTTGAATTGCATTAAATTACAATTTCTTCCCAAACAGAATGGAATGTGATTAGGTAAATTAGAAGAATTGAAGTGAATTGGAGATACGATACATAAATGAATTAGAAATGAAATGGAAAGAGAAGACAATGACTTGTTGATATAGATTTATAATTTGGATTGAATCGCCATATTTAGTAATGTGGATTGAAACGAATTCATGTTAAAGTATTAAGATAAGAATCAGCTGTACGTGTGAAATTTTTAAAATTAGAACTATTATGTAAGCTCAGATTTTGTATTATGCGTTTTAATAATATTATCTATTTAGAAATTTTAAACTTTTTATTCACAATAAAGAAAACATATAAATGTTCTAAGAATTAATATTTATTATTGAAAAAAGCATGATTTGAATGTTTTGAAAAAAATCCACATAAGAAAAACATCTTTTTTCTTGGCTGGTGTTCTATATCATCATCATCTAAATCTGATTCAGATAACTCTGATAAAGAACCATTTCTCCACCAAATCACAACTGCATTTGATAAATCTAAGAATTGCTTAAGAGACATCGTAAAATACAACAAATATGGCTACCGAACGCTCAGATTTGAGAGAGAGTGTTCTAGATCTTTACATTTAATTACTTCTGTTTGGTGTTGCCATCTATAATTTTTTTTCTGAAAATAAAAGGTTCACCGATATTATTTGAAAAGATCGTGAACGTATATAGTTGGCCCTTTCTTGTTCAAAAAATTAAAAGTTAACCCCCGAGAAACTCTCGAGATTAGTTCACCTCACCGAAAAGGCAACAGAAGTGAAACTCAGACTTCGTTTCCAAAATATTAAGCCTTCATTCGAAAAAATTAATTATGATATTTGTAACAATTTGCTAATAACTATCCACTTACAGTTACCTGCTATCTCCCTTCATTTTCCTTTCGATCTATTTCATTTATATATCACTAATTCTCATTCAATTAACAACACTTTATGTCTTCATCTGATTTACTTAATCACGTTTCATTTTGTTTGAGGAGAAAATGTAACTTTTATGTAATTCAAATGCTATAAAGATCCCTTGTTTAATGAAATTGAGAGTACTTTGACGTCATAATATAAGTTTTTAAGTGTTAGTTGAAGGGGTTGTTCGATGCAGCTTCTGTATGCATTATTCTCCAAAAAGGCATATGTATGTATGAAAAGTACAGTTTCAGTACTGGATGTATTAAACACGTATTCTGTTCATCTGAAATCTACTCATTAGAATTTGTAATACCATTTTTAGATGTTTTGGGTATTGTTATCTTATAAATGTAGATGACAACAAATTATAATATTTATTTATTGAATATTTTCTCACCATGGATGTAATCTAAATATTTTTCCTTTCTTCTTTTAGGTGAGTTCTTTCAACTATATTTTGAGTGTCTAGGATATTAAAAACATTTCATCTTCATAAAAATTGTAAGTTTTTTATACATTTAATTTATTAATTTTTAATGATTTTTTTTAATTTTTATATCCTGTACATGTTCATCACATGATATTTTTTTTTATTTATCATATGTATTTTCCCAAGGGATTCTGTAAAAGATAGTTCTTTATAGTTAAGTAAAATCATCCTGGTAGTCAGCCCATAATTTCGATAATTTTATTTACTGTAAGTGTAGTGTTTGTTTGAGTCTTATATACCGTTTACAAAATGCTTAGATCGAAACGAATACACAGTTAGAAATTTACACATAACCATAATATTACAAAATCTGAAATCTAAGGGGTCTGAAGACCCTTCAAAATATTAGAAATCAAATATGTCAGAGCCCTATCTTTTTTGAGCATTTTGGTGCCAAAGGTGTAACAACTCATCCAATACTTTTAGAGTTATCGAGAAAATACTAAACCAATACTATCATCTTTTTTTGCTATTTTTCATCTTCATTTTTCTCAAAAAAAATATTAGATTGCGCGCAAGACTTCTCAGAAACTATTGATCTTATCAGTTTGAAACTTCGTACACAAGTTCAAAATAAGTTTTTTTTTATGTTTTATACATTATTTCTTTAAAAAAAACTTATTAATAGAAAACTTTTACACGAATTTAAATTAGATTTTTTTCTTAAAATTCATTAATTTTAGAAATTGCTTTAAAAATGTTTCTTCGCAGATTTTTTTAAAAAAGTCTGTAGAACTTCAAACTCGGTATATTTTACTAGGTTACGTTACTTCTATAAATTGTGAGCAATGTTGTGCCTCAGAAATTTGCACGAAATAAAATATCGATTTTCGTAATTTTGAAAAGGGTATCTAATTTATATTTATTTATAACTTTTATATATTTTTTAAAATAATGTAAAGACATGGGAAATAATATAATTATATAGGAATGTTTTGCGTTAAAAGTTTCAAGATTCTACTTTATTTCATTATTACGTTAATTACTAAGTTAAATATGTTTTCTCATACTTAGATGATTTGTTAAGAGTCATGAGATGCTTTAAGATATGAAAAGACAAAATAAGAAAGAGGAGGAAAACCCATATGATGAGAGAATATATATATATATATATAATTTTCAATAAAACTTTCTTTCTCAAGACCTGCTGTTCGTGATATTAAAATTTTATTCACAATTTATATCACCATAAATACTACCGATACAATCTTCAGCTGCAAGAAATATAAACTAATTATTTGTTTCTTGCTTTATTTATAATTTTATTTTTCTAGTTATTAATCAAATGTTAAGGCAAAAAAATAAACTTTATTTATTACACTATTATGTTTGATCATTGAATCCTGGATCAAACGGAATACTTATTAATAAAATAATTACCACATTAAATACTCAGAGGGTGAAATAAAAATTCAATTAACTAATTATTATGCTTAATCCATGATTACTGAATCTAACATGATACTTGTTGATTAAATAGTTATTGTGTGAATTATATACGCAGAGTGAGAAAGAAAAATTAAATTAACTTAATATGATGCTTGATCTTAGATTCCTGGATCAAATGTAAAATTTATTGATTAAATAAGTAAAGAGGTAAAAACAAAGAGTAGGAAATAAAAATTAATTTAACTTATTATTATGATAATGAATGATTCCTGAATCAAAAGGATACTTATTGAATAAATAATTAATATATCAAAAACACAGAGAGAGAAATAAAAACTTATTTTTGATCCATGATTTCTGGATTAAACATAATACTTATTGATTAAATATTTATTTATCCATTAATTATTTAATAATTATTTACACTATGCTATAATAATTATTATTAATTAGAGCACAAAGTGAGAAATAAAAATTAAATTAAATTATTATGATTGACCCAGAATTCCTGGATTAAACACAATATTTATTAATAATTAATTAATATATGAATAGCACAGGGCAAGAAAAGAAAAATTAAATCAACATATTACTGTATATGTCATCCATGATTCCTAGGTAAAACATTACACTCATTGATTAAATAATTATTAAATTAATTACATACGCGGAGTGAGAAACGTAAATTACATTAATTTATTATATTTGATCTCAGATTTCTGGATCAAATATTTATTGATAAAAAAATTAATGTATAAATTACAAAAATGGACAAATAAAAATAAAATTGACTTATTATTATGATTGATCTATGAATCCTTGACCAAATTTAATACTAATTGATAATTAATTAATGTATGAATAGCACAGAGTGAGAAATAAAAATTAATTAGCTAACTATTACGTTTGATCTACATTATTCCTGGATCAAACTGTATACGTATTGATTAATAAATATCGTATCAATAATAACCGAGGGATAAATGAAAATTTAAATTAATGTTAAAGTTCAAGATGAAATATTTATGCTTGAAAAAATTTATGTGATATTTCAAATAGATTACAAATCTGATATTTTTATGATTCGAAAAAATATAAACATCCCATCCAAATGCTTCAAACAAAATAAAGTAAGAAAAACCGATGATATTAATCAGAGAATATCACAGTTATTAGAATTCTTCTGGAGGCTGTTACAATAATGACACGTACTATCTTCGCCACACAACACAAAGCCAGAAAACCACATTTCCATTCCTTAGTGGAGCCTTGGAGGCTACAATTAGAGTAATGACTCTGATTTCAGCTCTCCCAGATGTTCTCCCAGGCTGATAAATTTGTGAAAAACATATCTTCATTTATAGAATTCAATTTCCATCTCCAACAAAGCAAAAAGATCTTTATCAAACTAATGGAGATTATTATGTGGCTGACAAATATTTTTTGTGGAAGAATGAACCTTTTTATTATTATGAGTTCATTCTCTTGACTTTTTGTTAAGTATAAACGTCAAAGTAAACACAGAAGTTTTGATTCCACAGTTTCTGCATTTTCAAAAGTGTCAAAAGTTTGCTTTAAATTCGTGATTGAATGCTTTTGATTCTGGAATGAAGTTTTTTTTTTTTTTTTTTTAAAAAAAAAAAAAAATATTGCTGTTTTATTTAAACAAGAGAGAAAAAAAAACGAAATAATCTTATAGTACATGTAACGCATTTTTCGGAAGCACATTTAGAGGGTTGAAATTTTTATCAATAATTACTTCTAATAGCAATTGATAGCAATAATAATAATAAAAAAAACTGTAAAGATACTTCTGATGCGAAGGTCATTTATTATGTAAACAAAAAAATGGTTACAGCAAAAAAGGTTTATTAAAATAATACAATTATTTTACATATTTTTCCACATAATCCTCTCCAACTTCTTTACACTTACTTTATCTTTAATGGATTCTACTTATGCATTCAGCAAAGAATTCTTTACCTTGATATCGAAACCCTTTTGTACTTTTTTCTTTACCCCTTCATTATCGTTGAGATTGAGACCACGCAGAGCTTCTTTCATCAGTCAAACAGATAAAAATTTGATAGGGCAAAGTTAAGGCTGTGAGAAAAATGAGGTGGTAGCTTCTAACCCACTTTGCAAACAGTTCTCAGCGTCAAATGTGCCATATTTGGTTGAACGTCGTTTTGCAGAAGAATACTCCTTTCTTTTGCCATATTAGACATTTCCTCTTCAACGTGAGCTTGAATTTCTTCTCAATCATATCTTAACAGTTTAGGCTTCTAATAAAGCGTTGCTTCTCCAAGTATTAATAGAAAATTGGACCATGGGCACTCGGAGATTCGATGACGTTTTTTCGACCACTTTCTACCCAGGCGTAAAATCTCACACTGTTCGTTCAACTACTGAGGTATTCTTTGTTAATTCCAAAAAGAATATTTTTGACGGTTTTATAACTCCCGAATGTAAAAATCACAGATCCCAAATTCATTTTTTCACAAGAACTTTACTCCAATGGGTATACCATTATATCTAAGACTTCAGTGGGTAATTTTTAAGTAGATATAAATCGAAAAGTTAAATAACACCAAAGATAC
This sequence comes from Nephila pilipes, assembly GCA_019974015.1. NCBI lineage: Eukaryota > Metazoa > Arthropoda > Arachnida > Araneae > Nephilidae > Nephila > Nephila pilipes. The sequence continues at coordinate 331,397 of BMAW01111891.1, forward strand.
CAACTAAACTTTTGAAAGTTTCTATTTTCCGTACTAAGCGTTTCCTTCACTAAAATTGTTTGTCTGGTTAAATATTGAATGCCACTCAAAATGAAAGTTTAGTTAGATTTTAGAGTTATTTACAAGGCTATGTACAAGGTAGAATTCACTATTCAGCAGCATTTTACAATCTACTGTCTCGGACTTCTTACAACATCTTCTCTCTACGCGTGAAACACTCCAAGTGCAATATTTAGGATATATAGCGCCCTCTTTTGCAAACAATCAGGCGACGTAGTGATTCCTATTTTCCCGCAATAAATCAAACAAACCGAATTCAGTATGAATGCTAATTGTGGAGATATTTGTAAGTTCTTATTGCTGTTAAATGCTTTAGTCAGTAGCAAAACAGACATATTGCAGTATGAGTATGCTCATCATATTATTAAAGTAGGTTTTATTGTTACCTCATTTAATTTATGAAATATATACATATGTATATGTATATATATTAATTAAGCTTATTTTCGTTAACACACTGAATAAATGATTTAAACTGAATTGCTCTACAAATCAGTAATTAGAAATTTATGTTGTCGTGTTATATTTCGCAAGCTTATTATTACATATGACTTAGAAACACAACATATGTGAATGTAAATAATTAAATATAACTTGACTAAACTTCTACTTCCCATCTAATCTTTGTTTCTCATGTTTTACATGTTTGAAACTGACATTCAATAAATATATTACTTTCTTAACAAGATAACTTATCTTTAAAATTCCAATCCCAAATAACTTCCATTTTGATTATGAACGAAATGATTTCACGCGTACCTTCTAAACGGAAACTAAAATATGACTTAGCAATAATTATAATAACTACACAATCCAATTCCAAATAAACTTTAGTCTGGATTTGTTTTGCATTGTTGTGTTGGCCTGCGATTTTAGGCTATCTGTTCTGATCATGAATAAACAAAAAAATTTAATATCTGAAAGTCCACTTGATTATTACCCATACCCACCCACCCAAACAAATATATATATATATATATAACTATATATATGTGGGTGGATGAGTTTGGGTGTGCGTACGCTTGGGTGGGTTTTAATTAAACACACAGAAATGAATGTATATGAATGACAGAGATTGTGAGTAAGCCTTAATTATCTATCATCTTAATTAGAAACAAGTGATAGTCAAACAGTTACATATATATTATCTGATAATTTTACGATACGAAAAAAATGAAAGCGCCACAAGTAAATATTTCATACAAAAGAAAAAAAAATCCAATAATATTAATCAGAAGATATCACAGTTATAATTATCGAGGCTGTTACGATTATAGCACGCACTATTTTCTCTACACAACAGAATACCAGAAAAATACATTTATATTCCTTTTTGAAACTTCCTAAGCTGCTATTAGCGTAATGACGTTGATTTCAGTTTTCCCAGAAGTTTTTCCATGCCGATATGTTTGTAAAAAATATATCTTCATTTCCAGAATTCAATTTCCATTTCCAACAATGCAAGAGATCTTTATCAAACTAATAGAGGTTATTGTGAGGCTGACAAATATGTTTCGCAGAAGAAACGAATCCTTTTGTTAGTGCTATTTCGCTCTGACGACTTTTTGTCAAGTATGAATGTCAAAGTAAACAGAAGCTTTACACTGAGCGTGATTGCAGAGTTACGACAGCTTCAAAAGTGACAATGGTTTGCTTTTAATACATGAATGAATGTTCGTGTTTGCAATGTTGTTGGAAAAATAGTCATTACCGTTTGTGTGTGGAGTGACGATTTTTTTGTATTTATTCATTTTCTATTAATAAAGAACAACAATAGGAAATCAACTTACGAAGGATATATCAAGTTAATCAACATACGTACAAATGGTAACTTTCACAATTCTGTTGTGAGGAGTAATTTTTTTGCTTTTGTTCTATGTTTACTGAGTTGAGCTGAGGGTTTATTGTTGCATGAGAGCGTAATTATATTCTTATTGTAGGGTTTTTGTTGTTGTTATCTCATTTAAATTGACGAGACATTTAATTGCTTTAAATTTTGCATTTTTTGGTTTTACGTTAAAAAGCTGAGGATAAATTGCGGATCCCATACAAGTGCTATTTTTTGCAGCCTTCAGCGTTTGGCGTCAGATGTCAATAATGAAAAAAGCGATGGTTCTTTCTAAAATGTGAAAGATCTATGAATGCCACTTTAGCGGAAATTAAAGGGAAAGAAAAAGAATTTAAAGCGCATCCTGTAAATAATTCAGAGTAAGGAGAGCTGAACATTTTTTAACACATCTGTCCATCACAAATTTGGGAGGGTATGTTTTGAATGCGATTAATTTTTAAGGATGGCTGGTTGTTGAACTCTTACGGAAACCATGCACCCAACAGATTTTTAAAATTATCTAACGTTCGTTCAATTCATGAGTTCATTTCTTCTCATGAATGTTTCAGATTTCGTACAATAGGGTGCATAATTACTTAAAGAAACTGTATAATCTTGTTTTAAATAATTTTTTTAAATATATATACATCTAAAATTAATTTTTAATAAAATACCTACGTAGGGAATTTCGATTGAAAGCGAACTTGCTTTTTTTGAAGAGCTCCCTTTTGATGGATCTTAGTTATCTTCAGAAATGAGTAAGGAAAAAATATTCCGGCAGTCTATGGAATAAAAAAAAAATGTGCCTTACATTTAACAAAACTATATGTATATTTCAACTAAATTTTCTTATTTAGTTTATAATATAGTTTTATCATTATTATGAACATCATATATGCATAAGAAAAACTATACTTAAATTAATCAACAGACTTCTGCACAAATTATCACTCTTAAAAATAAAAATACATCATAAATCTCTAATATTTTCAAAAGTATTTTGTAATTCTAATATTTCGGAAATTAACTAAAATAACTTATTTTTTTTAGTAAAATTGTTTATTATTTCCTAGAAGGATTACGAAACAGCGAGTATACAAATAAGATATCTTACAGAGGCAGTAGTATATAATATATACTGGGTCTTAAGAATCAGGAAAAAAATTAATTTTATCACTTGATATTGTGTCTTTTTAACGTTATTAATGTATATCAGATGAATTTTAGCAAACATTTAATCCCCCCCATCAAAGTTTAAATAAGTAGTTCGATGAGGACGTCTATAAAAGCCTGGTTGATAAAGGCGAAACATGAAGTGACGTATCAACTTCCTTTGGACCAAATAGACCAAGGCTCTTTTCGCCATCGGCACTCCAAGGTTACCAAAATCTCTCCCCCTCCATGGGAAAGAAGAATAGCTATCGGTGATCTTGATGCCGAAAAGTATTATTTTGGAAATTATAACTACGCTCAATGTATAAAAAGTTTTGTTTATAAGTACTCTGTAAAAAAGGTAACAAAAAAGCAATCGATTTTAAACATGATATATCGAAGCAAAGGTACATGACTTACAAAAGCTAATACACAGCTCTTGGTTATTAATTGTTGACATAATTATTTATGTGTATAAATGGGACTTCTAGGCATTAAAAATTACACAAAGTTACAGGAATTTCAATGTTAAAATATGATTTCCCTTGCTATTAATTTATAGAAGTGAGGATTAGTTAAATTTGGCTTAAAATAAGTTCATTAACCCTATTTGAAAACGTCTCAGTTATCTAATAAACACATATTATCCCATTAAAAATTATAGAAAAGTATTATTAACGTTAGCTTCATTTTTTGTTCTTCATCGTTGTTTTTCTCTTTGTTATGGTTTAAATTGGTTTGATTCAAATGCAATATGAGATGATTATTTGTTTTTTTTAGCTGTATTAAATTAATCGATTGTTTGTTGTACTGTAAATTTTTGTCTAAATTTCATAAGAATTTCTAACGTTTGATAACATATGTAGTTTTATTTTTGGCTACCTTTTTAATTATATGGTTTTTCTTTTAATTGATTTTTTTTTTATTTTTAAATATTTTTGACATTATAATCTGTACTCTTTATTAAATATTCTCTCTCTCTCTCTGTATATATATATATATGTGTGTGTGTGTGTGTTTAAGTTGCATACCACAGTATTTCAGATAGGTTATAGGAACTAAATAGTGAAGTTAATCTAGTTTTATGCATTCACTTTCTTCCATATCTATACCAGGTTCAAACTACGACTTCTTCATAAAATCGTGAATAAAATAAAAAAAGTAAGGTGTGCAAAACTAGGTAATTTGTGGTGAACAAACATGGAGATATCCAGCTTGAATAAAGACAAAAAAAAAATCAAATTAAATATCACAAAATGATTTAATTTATTATGGAAGATATAAAATTATTAAACAAATGTGAAATTTTGTAGTTAATTTAATCACACTCGTCGAGTATGTAATTGTAAAAATAACTTATGAAGTCTTTGTTTATGATTAATGGGACTATCTTACTCGAAAAGTAGAGAAAGGCTGAACAAAATTTAATATTTTTAACAGTACCATGTGTTCCCACGGAACATGTGGTTCATGCTGGTAAAGAATTAGTTTCCATGTATTCGTAAATAGTTTCGATAATTTATCTCTAAGTCGTAAGAAATATTTGAAAGCGAAGCATTTTAACAGTCTTTATCATATTTTATAAACACAAACAAAACTGACAGGTAAATCAACTTTTCACATATCTTATTCGGTAAATAGGCATAAAGAAATCCAAGAAAATACACTTTAAGTTTGCAAACATCTGCTTTCTCTTTAAAACTGCAGGTGGCAATTTGTACTTCACGCATTGCTTAGACGAAGCTTTCAGTGGAGATGCGCTGGTTTCAAAAGTTATTCCACTTCTTTTCAAAGTTTTTTTTTTTCCCTGCAGGTCTATTTTTCGAGCGCTGTTCCATTTTTTTATTTAAAAATTTCCAGCAAAAAGCGCTCTTCTCTTTCCTAAATTGGCGACTCCACCGTTACCACGAGGGTGAAAAGAAGGGGTGGGGGGAAGGGAAGGGTACATAAAAGCACGAATTCTATTTCTTCTTAAATTCGAGGTGTGTAAATCGTTTGCAGTTTTTTTTCTCGAGAGAAAATTTTCATCTGCTGTCTATCGTCATGTGACCTCGCCTTTCTGTGAGCGTTCTTTAAGAGTTGAGTTGTTTATTGTTCGCCATTTTCGAATGGGTCGGAAGAGCGCGGGATTTTATTGTGGGGTGAAGTCAGGTTCCGTGAAACAAATTGGAAAAGTATTGCTCCAGCCACAGCCACTGCTTTGGAGAATGGAAATCAGGGCACATGAAGTCTTTCTGCTATCTCTCTTTTTTCTTGTTGTTTGCTCTTTTTCTACATTTTCTCTCTAAGTTTTTCGAAAAACCATTTCTTCCTCTATATCGTTTTGCTCTTCTTCCCCCTTTTCATTTCTATCTAGAAGATTTTTTGGATCATCATTTTTTTTTATAAAAACACGTTTAGTATACAATGTAAACAATTGGTCCATTCATTCAACTCTGTTGGAATTGACAAAGAAGTTTTTTCTGAGCAATCCGCATACACTCTCACGCCATAAATTTTATACAAGCCTTATACAAAATCACTCAGTTTCTTTCTGGTCTTGCTGATTGTAAATATACCTAAAGAGACTTATCTTGTGCCCTTCTGAAATTTTGTGAATGTAGTGCTGTTGGAGCGAAAAGCATCAAACATTTCATAATGTATTTTTCAAATTTAAATGAAGAATGAAAATGCCTGAAAGTCAAACTTTCAAAAACTTTCAAAATCAACTGGAATCCAAATTGCTTCCAGTATAACTGCAGTCGCTTTATTGTGTTTTTTCTTTTTTGATTGATTGATTTGATTTCATAACTTCTTTCATTTTTTTTTTGTAATTTCAGTGGCTTAATTTTGCTGTTCGATTATTTCATTTTCATTCCTTTGCTGACCTTCTTCACTACATTGAATTTTTTTTGTAATCTCTGCTTCAAATTTGTTTTTTTCCCCTTTGTTTTTTTTTCTTTTTGTCTTAATTACATCTACAGTCCTGTGGGATATTTCCGATCTCTGGAATTATTTTATATGTTTCCTTTAGAAATTCTACAAAGTAATTAAAAAATATACTTAGGTTTTGAATTAGCAATTTTTCAAAAAGCATATAATACAGATATTAAAATGAACCATTCCTAAATTAAAATAATGAGATTTTCAATTTTGTTCTCAAAGCGATAATAATGCTCATACATCCTCCTTTCGTATCACACGACATTTATCTATGGAACATTTCATTGTCCTTGTGCATTCTGAATGCACTGCCGTATCAGACATAATCACGGAAGACGTGTTTATTTATGTGGTATAAGTGTTATACCGTCTCATAATCTGTCGATTGCATCGTGAGATCCATTCTGCCAAATTAGGTTTGTACTTTTACTAAAGTAATCAGTATTCCTTAAACGCAGCAACCAGCGGGAAATTTTCTTACGATCTGGCATACAAAATTCTTATTTTCTTTTGAATTCTTCCTAATCGGTAACAAGTGTTTGAAGACTTTGCATACTATTAAACTCACAATATTTTACGACTATTTGTTGCCATTTTGCAGTATAAGACGCTGAAAATATGTTTCTTTCCAGCCATTAAAAATATAATTTTTAAATTGGATTCTCATGTAGTAATAATCCTGTATATTTATATTATTTACCGATTTTGATGTCTTTAAGTTCAAAACGATAATGAATTGATGATTGAGTTCTCTGTTCAAATAATCCATCAGATTTGTGCTCCGTTTTTATGAAGGCTATGTAGAGAATCTGGCGTGTACCACTCTATGTTTAGATATTCGTCAAATGCAAATTTACATATTATTAAACAGTCAATTACATCGATATTTATTTAACTTTCATGAGAAAAGAATTGAGATTATGTGAAATGCTCTAAGCTAAAAAAGTATTCTTCAACATATTACGCTTAATAGTTTGTATATATATATATATATATATATATATATAAACAAGATGATATTAAACACAATTATTGAATTATATTATATTTTAAAAATTCTTTAGAAATAAGTACTAATGTAATAAACCATATAGTTAAAATATAACCAAAAATCAAATTACAAATGTAATAAAAGTAAGCCATTCTTATAAAACAAGCAAAAAATGTACCAAAATACATCAAACAATATATTAAATTAATGCAACCCAAAATCGTAAACGTAATTGCATACTATTGATAAATCAAACCACATTAAAATCGTGATGATTTTGAGAAAAGTTATAATCAAGAGCAAAAAGCTGAAATAATGTAATTAATACTAATCCATATTTTAGAATGTGTGTTATAACAGGATTGCAGAATCCACCACCAAACATCAGTGAATAGCATTACGGCAAGATTGCATGAAACCAAAACCTAAAGAGAATTACTACAGCAAATCAAAAATTGAACCAAAGGAAAAAAGAAACAAGGTAAACAAAGGAAATATATTTATTCCGACCTAAATATGTTAATATAATTATAAAAAGTATTCTAAGAAAGTTTTAGACCTATTAACATTAACTAATTACCTACTATATCCATAGTTGCAAGATTTTGCTCAATATGAAATGTGGGTATTTGAATACAAACCTTGAACATAAATCCATTCATTTAGACCTAAATATGAAATATAATACTAATGTAAGCATATATATATATATATATATATATATATATATATATATATATATATATATATATATATATATATATATATGAAAGATATTTAAAATGTTAGTTTACGATTAATAACACAGTTTGAATACATGGTCGAAATGAACAGTCCTTTTTTCCGTAACAGGAATATTTATAGATGCTAGCATAGACAGCGTTACGTATTGATGGACTTGTACCGGCTTCCGGCCACTAAGGCCAGTGAGAGGCCATTTGAAGATTACAGCAAAGGTAAAGAAGTGAGGAGAGCATAAGAGAGAGAATTCTGTTGCATTTGTGGTTATATAGAAGGGATCTTTCATAATAAACGTCACATAACACGTGGTACAGGATTAAGGATTCTGGGGAATTTCAAAATAGACAAGGTGTCTAATAGGGAATATTTTGGTAGATTTATGAACTTGGGAAAAATGATTTAAACAGTTTTTATGAGAGCGTGATCTAATAAATAAAATGATAGTTTGGAATGGGATGAGGAAATAGGAATGAACTCTTTACTTTTTTTGAATTAGAAGTGAGGAAATGGATAGAATAAAATTAAATTAGCCAGTGAGGAAAATCATTAAAATTAAAGTTAAATCATTACACACACGCATACACACACACACACACACACACACACACACACACACACACACACACACACACACACACACACACACACACATATATATATATATATATATATTATATATATGTATGTACGTTCGATTAAATAAACCTTTTTCTCCTTAACTCACAAACTTATCTGGAATGCTTATAGTCAATCCTAGTAACGACGGAAATTATAATGTACAATAAATATTATTAAATAAAGGAAAAATTATTTTTTTATTTTTCATTTTCACAAGCGGACAGAAATTTCCAGTGGAGCCCTAATATATATATATATATATATATGTTATATAATATATCTGGTGGTTATAATTAAAGTTACACTATTCAGAGGCCTATAGAACCAGTTCTGCTTATCAGATGATATTAGTGAAACGTGGAATAACATATGCCATATGTGCCATGGGGAAAGGTTTCTGCAACCAAAATAATAGTTCAAATTTTGACCACTAGGAGGAAATATGGTTCCCAAGAAGGACAAAATTATGTAATATTCGTTAAAATTGCTCAATTACCAGATATGCTAATGTGTGATTCATTGACATCAATAACGTGTTGAGAAAGTGCATTATAGCGTTTTCAATGGTATGAAACTCGCGAGGATTTCAACCATATGGCGTATAATGCTACAGTTTTCAAATCAGGTCAAGTTCTAAATTCTCTTCTCAGCACGACCTTTTTAGAAATTCCACAACCAGATACCCACAGAGATTTATGTCCGGGTAACGAAGAAGGCCATGCATCCGGAAATGTCAGAATATTGTACGATTATCACCAAAGTTAGCACTAAGCAGTGCTTTGACTTAGCACCAATCTGAGATTTATACATCTTGCATAAAGATAGAGGTTTTGTAAACATTGTCGTTCCTGTAAGCAGGCGCTGACATACTGTTGAAGGAGTTCACTGCCGTGCACTCGTAATACGTA
>BMAW01111891.1:340641-352682 GCA_019974015.1 Nephila pilipes
ATATATATATATATGGCATATGCGATTCGATTAAATAAACCTTTTCTCACTTAACTCACAAGGCACCCATCTGGAATGCTTATAGACCAATCCTAGTAACGACGGAAATTATAATGTACAATAAATATTATTAAATAAAGGAAAAGAGTATTTTTTTATTTTTCATTTCACAAGCGGACAGAAATTTCCAGTAGACCTAATATATATATATATATATATATATATGTTATATATATCTGGTGGTTATAATTAAAGTTACACTATTCAGAGGCCTATAGAACCAGTTCTGCTTATCAGATATTGATGAAACGTGGAATATATGCCATATGTACCATGGGGGAAAGGTTTCTGCAATAAAATAATAGTTCAAATTTTGACCACTAGGAGGAAATATGGTTCCCAAAGAAGGACAAAATTATGTAATATTCGTTAAAATTTACTCAATTACCGAATATGCTAAATATGTGATTCATTGACATCAATAACGTGTTGAAAGTGCATTATAGCGTTTTCAATGGTAGCGCGAAGTAACTCGCGAGGGATTTCAACCATATGGCGTATAATGCTAGTTTTCAAATCAGGTCAAGTTCTAAATTCTCTTCTATAAGCACGACCTTTTAGAAATTCCCACAACCAGATACCACAGAGATTTATGTCGGGTAAACGAGAAGGCCATGCATCCGGAAAATGTCAGAATATTGTACGATTATCACCAAAGTTAGCACTAAGCAGTGCTTTGACTTGGCACCCAATCTGAGAAGTTGCTCCATCTTGCATAAAGATAGAGGTTTGTAAACATTGTCGTTCCTGTAAAGCAGGCATGACATACTGTTGAAGGAGTTCACTGTACCGTGCACTCGTGACATAGCATCTTTTAGGACTTTGTGAAGTGAGAGTTTCAAAGACAAAAGGACCGAGGATAAACTCAGGTGTAAATCCACACCAAGCAGTCACGTAAACAGAATACAGTGGTTGTTGATGCAGGGCATTAGGAGGGGAAGTACCCTATATTCGTCAAATTTGACTATTCACAGCTCCATCTAAATAATTATAGCCTCATCTGGCCATAGAATTTTCCAAGGCCAAGCTTCATCAACTTCCATTCTCACCAAAAATCGGCAAGCAAATTCAAGGCGTGTTTTGTGATCTTGAGGTTTCAGCTTTTGCATCACGTGGATCTTATACTGATACCCTTTTTAAATGTATCTCAGGATTTTTCGTACTGTCGACCATGGAATCTCCACCTCGCGGGACACTGATCGACCACTTGCTGAAGAATAGATGGAACTGGAGGCTACTTTTAATCATAGCAGTAGCGACTTCTTCGGCAGTTACATATCCAACCGGTTTCCGTTATCTTCCGGGCAACGCAACCAAAATCTCCAGTCTCTTCAAATTTCATGATAATCTTCCTGAAATCAATTCTCGATATGGGTGCTTTTCGCAGATCCTTTAAAAGATGATATTCACACTGAGTAGGTAGGTGGTTACTGCCGTTCTGATAAAACTGTTTTACCAGTAAAGCTCGATGTTTTTTTTGAAAGGGCATGATTAATGATGACAAACGCACGCTGAATGATTCTCTGGCTGTGACTGCAAGTTTATGTTGAAGTTTTACGGATTTGCATAAGGAATATTTGATAAAAGCCATCTGGTGCTCAAAACTTGTACTGATTTTTTATTGCAGAAATAGTTTCCTCATGGTTCATATAATATATATTCCATTAAAATTCGATAAGTAGAACAGGTTCTACAGTCCTCAGATATATATATATATATATATATATACTGAAAATTTATGAAAGAATAATTTAAAATATTTAAAAAGACAAAAATCCAGAAAGAAATGTAACAATGAAAGAAAAATAAATGAAAATATGGAACCCAGCAAGTCAAAAAGCAATATCGGGCTGAGGACCGATTAAGCGGGGTTAAACTAGTTTAATGGTACCAACCTTCCCCCTTTGCGACTTGGTAGGCTGGGATTAGCATATACATATGTATGCTAATTTAGAGAAGAAACTCGAGGTCTGTTGGAGACTAATTACGCAATTTTAAATTCAACCATGTGACGAAGACGAACTTTGAGCTGGAGTTACCAAGTCTAGAATTCCATACAACGCCGAAGGTGGACTAGCAGAATCGACACATTTAACTTGGATCAGCTACACGTTGGGTCCCAAGTGACATCAGGGCTCGAATGCACGACTCGACGGAAACAACGCTTGCCGCAAGCTCGAAACCATGACTATTTGACTACCTTCATAACATTGTTAGATGATGCATAGATTAGAGTTTTTCAATTCAAGGCGATCGTTGAATGCATGACCAGATCAATTGATATTTATTGAATATGTCTTGATAAAAGAGACAGCTCGACTGAGAAAGCTCGTGCGTATTTAATTATAAATTCCTTCTTCTGAAGCAAGTTACTACCCTTCTTGTTTATGCAGATTTAAAGATATCTTGTACAATAGCTTGATAAATGTGGTAAAGGTGATGCTAATGCATTTGTGGTTTTTAATTCTAATCTTGCACATTAATTCCATTATATTTCGAATAAATCGTCTTAACCGATCATTTAAGTTTCTGCCCAAATGTAAATGCTTCTGTGATTTTTCATTCTCATTTTGCGCAATAATTCCATTATATTTCAAATAAGTAGACTTAACCGATCATTTCAGTATCTGCCCAAATGTCCTTTGTCATAAAAGTTTATTAATAGGACTCTGAAAATAAACATTCTACTCTTTACACAGCAATAACTTTAAAGAAATTCTATTAAATAGTCAATATATTTCCAGTCAACCATTTTATTCAAGTTTATTATTGATGCAATGAGTAGCCTCAGACGCTTTCAAAATGGAAAATATAAAGCAGTTAATTTTGAGATCTGAAACTTCGATTTAAATAGGAAAGAAGGAGTTGCTAATCTTATTTCTTCGCCAAGTCTGTTTCAGTTTGTGCAAATTTTTAGATTTTTCTAAGCAAGCCATTTTCTTCAAAATTTACGCTTAGAGTAACATGGGGATTTGGATAACTATTTTCACAAATTTTTATTGAAGTGGTTTGTGCTTTGTGACTTTGAGCTGTTCGCTATCTTCGGTTCAATAACCTTGGGGACTTCTGCCAATTTGAATTGCATAAAACTACAATTTCTTCCTAACCCAAATGAAACATGATTGGGAAAATTAGATGAAGATAGAAGTAAAGTGAATTGAATCAGAATATAGTGATGCATAAATGAAAGGGTATTGAAGGGAAAATGAATGAATAAGGAGAATAACGACTAGTTGATAGAGATTTATAATTTGGCTTCAAGTACTTCAAATAGTTTTGTCGATTGAAGCTAATCCTATTAATGTAAAAGGATAAAAATTAATTATTTTCAAGAAATTTTTCAACCAGAACGATTTATATGGTAAGTTACGATTTCATGTTTCAATCATAGCATGGTACTGTTGAGTTAATTGGGTTTCGGAGAGAGGGAATTATTTGTGCTTTATTGATTAAAAAACATTTATCTTGCTTTTACGTATATTCCATTGGAGTTTCGTAATTCATAACAGTTTATATAAATGGAACAATGGCCGTTGAATAAAATAATGAAGACCAGTCGTAACAGTTTGTAATGTTGATTATCTTTATCGTACATTAAATATGTAACATTTTTCCTTCAACTAAATCTTAATGATCCATTTTAGCAGCCTGTGTGAAAATTTATCCAACATTTTCCTCATATCTTCGGATTTCATCGTTAATAGCTATAAAATATTTTAGAGGAATTTAAAATCTTTTAAATGTAGTCTTTATCACATTTGCTATTAAAGGAAGGTGATCTGCTACATACCACACATATATTTGGTACAAATGCTGGAGATAGAAGTCGGCAAGTGTCAAAGAATTTACCATGCCAATTTCATAAAACCAAAAATTTAAAATTCAATGCTACTTTTTGTAGCTTATTTAACTCTATTAGAATATGAGTGTTTTTAATAACCAATATTTCATTTTTGAATTAGCTTCCTTATACTTATGAATTATGTATATTTTCGCAGACTACACGTTGATTGGTGTACATATTTTCGTTCCCCAATGCCAAAGGCATAAATGTTTAATAAATAAGTCGATACATATTTTCTTTCCGTACAACAATATTTGAAATTCATGTATCTAAAAGTAAAGGAAATATAGTTTTATTTAATATTAAGATATGCAGAAGAATAATTCCATTATAACTGAATTATTCGCTAAGCTACTCTATAATAACATGAACTTTCCCTGTTTTGTCTATTTGTTTCCTGGAATAAGGCTACGAAATACGTATTCAAACAGTTACTAAAGTCTTACAGAAAATGGTCTCAGACATTAAATTTGCATGTCTAGCTACACAGAGCAGCATTTGTATTCTATATATGTCTAGTCAAGCGAACATTGTACCATATTTGAATATATTGTAATAGAGAACGTTCTGAAAATTGAATTTTAAATTAGAGTGTCTTCATTATGATGATGTAGTAGACAGCCGACTAATAATGACATGATAAGCGAGTTGTCTTAAAGTGTATGTTATAATTCAATATTGTATAATATAATCACTGTTTTTCACAAAATTTGTCTCTTGTTATAATACGTTTTATTACTAGGGGGTTTCGAAAAGTTTTAATTATTACTGAGAAATAATCAAGAGTGCTGAATATAATTCATTCTGCATTTTAATTGATCGTTATGAACATAATGTAAGTTACAACTATTGCTATTGATTTGTTTGGTTCCAGAAGGTCTTAGGTTGAAGTTTTTAACATCCTCTTATAACTGTTGTCAATGTGCACATACTTAGAAAAAATGTTAGTATGTGCTATGAAATCAACGCTTAAGAAATTTTACCAAATTTCTACATTACATAAAATAACAAGATTTGCTTATAAAATCATACCTCATTTGATTAAAAAATGTAATTTAGTATTTAATTAAAATATTTATTCCAAGATGTACTTTTAAATAATATTTCGACAAAAATATTCCGCGTAAACTCAATTATTCCAATTCAATATTCGGTGAAATAAATACATTTCTACCAAATAATACAGAAAACTTTAAAGTTTAGAATTGACGAAAACTATTATAAAAATAAAAGAAAATCAATAAATTATCATTTTGGTAAATGATATTTTTAAATTTGTAAGAAACACGATTTTAAAAGATTAAATTGTTTTATTCTGAAATAATGCTATATATACAAACTTCACTTTGTTTTGCGTTTTTTTTCTAAACCTAAAATAATTCTTTGAATTAATATGAATACTGTCATGCTTTTAAGTGCAAACTACATACGCAATTATTTAATTAAAACATATTCTTCAAATTCATAATATTTTGCTACGAACAATAAAAAAGAAAGCTCTTTAGAAAACTAAATATTTCAATCACTGCGATAATTTGACATTTTACGATGAAAAATAGAGATTAGTGTTAAATAATTACGAATATTCCTCATTTCGTTTTGTCATCATTCTTCACTTTCGAAAAATTCCATTTAAGATATTGAAGAACAAAAATGAATAAGAGTCCTCTGTATGTTATTTTAATTTTTTCAGAAGACATTTTTGGATCGGAATTTAATTAGAAAACAGATATTGAAACGGCTCTGAAAACTTTTATTGATTTTGCTCAAGGATTTATACAGCAAGTGAAGAGCTTTCTTTTAAATGAATGTCTTATGAAAAATGAAACAATTTTAAATCATGTTTTAAGAAACATTATTTCTTTTCGGTAAATATTTCTCTAATTATAACTCTGTTAATTAGAAGCCGAAGGATTCATATAATGTAACATCATTGTGAAATTTTTCGTTTTTCTCTTAATTATGTTTTTTCACGGAATCTCACATTGTTATTCATATTTGTTAAATTCGCCTTTCAGGCTTAAAATTAAATTGAAACATTTCAATTAATGGCATGCGGTAACAACGATTTATCCTTTGATTTTGTGGTTTCTAATGATGTTTATTTTACAAAATCAGAAAAAAAAATGATTGAAAGATCTTACTAAATAGTTATCAGAATAGAGATATTCAATCGAATATTCCTGTAATCACAAATGAAATAAAATGATTGTTAAGAGAAACTAAGCAAAAATTTTTTTTTAATGTCCATTTATATTTCTTTAAATATCAATTACACTATAATCAATAAATATATGGTCCATTCATGTCACTCTCATGAGCAACATAAGAGTTATTAGTCTTCGTAATTTAAACTCCGATCAAATTACGAGGACTACACCTAAGCTGCCCCCCCCCCCCATCTTTAAACAGCCTCGCCACACGATGGAATCAGATTTCGAACCTACCACTCGACGAAAAGAACTCAGATCACGAGTTCACAATCATAACATCCTGGCTACAGCGGCAATAAGGTTTACGTTCTAACTATTTCGGAAACTTTTTCAATATAAGTGTTAGTATATTTTTAGAAATAGGTAAGCTGTGAATATTAACACATGGCAAATGCAACAATGTTAGATTGGTTGAACATATTTTATCAAATTGTGACTGTCATTTGGGCAGCACTTATATAAGGACAGTCACAATACCGTCGATTCGATAAATGGTTTATTGGTATAAATTAGTTCAACAAGAAAAGAAGAAATATAGACGTAACAGATAGGCTAGACAAAGTCACCTTGTAAAGTCACCAAGCGTCTCAGAGGTTTACGAGATGATGGATACCCTGGGTGAAAAGCTCTGGAGTTGGTTCAAGAACCAAATTTTAACCCCTTAACTGCCGCCGGCGTATATATACGCCTCACTCAACCGATGTGTTCACTGCCGCCGGCGTATATATACGCCTTTCCGAAGTACGATCCTTTGCATTGCGCTACTATAAAGAAAACTACTCCCACGACCTTGGAATGCCATAAAATGACCTTAACAAGGTTTGAAACGGATGTTCTTATTTCATAGAAGAGGGGTAGGGTATTGGTAAAGGGGATTTTTCTGAAACGGGAAAGTTATAGCTTTGCAGTTTTGCTTCTGTTTCTGTTTGAGTACGGCGTGCTTTTTTTATTCTTCTTTTGCTTCCGTTTTCGTTTATTGTGCGAAATAGAAAATCTTTTTACGAAAATGTCTGACAGTGATGAGAGTGATTTAGATGATTGTTTCCCATCATCTTCAGGATCAGAAACGTCGCAATATGATATTACGTCAAATGAAGAGGATTCTGATTGCGACTATTCTCTGAAAGACACCTGACGTTGGGTACAAATGGATACAAAAAATTTACAGAAGAGAAGAAGACAGAAGAGGTATTATATAACAATATTTCGCCACCTGTTGGATATGGCTATTTGGAATGCCTTCATCTTACGGGAAAAGAAGCTTCCAAACATTGACAATTACGATTTCCGAATGAATTTGGTGGAACGCATATTAGAAAAATTCCATGTTACCACACCACGATCTGCTAAACGACAGAAGTTACAAAGCGATTGTCCTTTACGACTTACTGGTAGACACTTTCCGGACTTAGTACCATCAAAGAAAAATGCATCGAGAAAATGTATTGTTGGTTCAAAAGCAAAAGTTCGTCGTGAAACTCGCTATCAATGCAATGAATGTGATGTTGGTTTATGTGTTCAACCTTGTTTTAGGAAATATCACACAGCAGATAACTTATAACATCTATTTGATTACACTGTTATTTTATACTTTAAATTTTGTATATCTATTTTTTTTTCTTTCATTTTCTTTTTTCTGTGAAAGTAAAAAGGTTTTATGTTGCAAAACGCACCTCTTTTTTTCCTCCAATACACCGCATAACTATGCGCGCCTGTATGAAAAACGGTGGCACTGGGGAGCGCATCTTGTTAGTTTTCCTCGGCAGGTAAGGGGTTAACAGGTGTTTGGACCTCATTATCGTCGGTAAATTGGCCATTCTTGAGTATATCGAAGATGTGGTAGTCACACTGCGAGAGGTCCAGGGCAGTGAGGGAGATGTTTGAGAAACTCCCATCGGATTAGCCGTAATAATGTTTGGTAAGCCACAGCCACAAAAGGACAAGCAATATCATGCAAGATGATTACCCCGCGTGACAGCATGCCACGTCGGTGGTTCTTGATACTCTTTCTCAGTTCATGCAATGTGGCTCAGTAAGTGGAGCATTGACAGTCATGCCTGCAGGTAGCCATTCCAACAGCAATGAGCCATCGGCGTCGAAGAAGCACGTTAACACGACTTTACCAACTCTAGTTAACATGATGAACAAGCATTCTTCAGGCGTGGGTATGAAGGGTGCCGCCATTCCATGCTAATGCTTTTGGTGGTTGGATCAAAGAGATGGCACCATGTATTATCAGTGCCAATGATCCTTGAATGGAATTGATTCCCCATATCGTGGTACCGCATAAGGTGTTGCATGGAAACAGACATGCGAATGAATCAAATGATGTGGTACATATTGACAAAATGTCTCAATAAGAGGAATCTTTCATCACCCTGGGTTCCACATCGACTTACCAACGTGCAGAAATAGCGCAATGGTTGGCTTCCAAATCGACACATACTGCATTGAAGGTTACTCATTTCTGGATTCTTGCCAATGATAAGACCTAGGCACAAGCATAAAAGCACGGATTAAATAGTCAACAGCATGAATGGCATCAGCCAAGTTAGCTATATCTACAATAAATCCAACAGGAACCCAGTAGGGTAAAGGTTATGCTGATTGTGACATACGATTATTAGAGTATCGATTTTAAGCATCCTGTGAAAGGAATAAAAATTATCAAGTCAGACTACTATTGTCGATTTCTACAGCACCAACTATGTCCAGTTATGCTGTCCAAATGCTGAAGTTTATTGCGAGGCAATCTCCCTATTTTGTTACATGACAACGATTGTTGTCATTTGGCAAACAGTTTGACCAATATATTGCGATGGGGGCATTGTGAAGTTTGGAACACCATCCGTATTCACTTGGATAGAGTTTATGTGACTTCAATTTGTTTCTTCTTTTGAAGGAGTCCTTCTGAGGTACCTGATTTCCTAACATGACATATGTGCTCCAATTAGTATAGGGAGTTCCATTTAAGTCATCAACAAACAACCTTATGATAGCTTATGGCATCTCGATATTTGGCGCATGGTACAAACAATTTTTGATGACTAAATTGTAGGAATGTAATACAATTTTACTTTCATTCATTACAAGCACACACACACACACACACACACACATATATATATATATATATATATATTATATTTTTCAGATTTCTCAGCTATGATTGGCAATAATTGTTCTTCTTGCGTAAAATTGTTGTGAGGAGAATCTTTTTAAGAGTCAAACCTTGATTTTTATATCAGTGTTTTATATTTTTAAATCAAAAAGTTCAGAATAGCATTATATTATCCTGAGTAATTTCTTATAGATTTTCAGTATCATTTGGTATTAATTGCTCCTCTCTGGAACAAAATTAACATAAAG
Source organism: Nephila pilipes (assembly GCA_019974015.1). Classification (NCBI taxonomy): domain Eukaryota; kingdom Metazoa; phylum Arthropoda; class Arachnida; order Araneae; family Nephilidae; genus Nephila; species Nephila pilipes. The sequence continues at coordinate 350,128 of BMAW01111891.1, forward strand.
AGAATCACTTTATGGTCCCAAAAATCATAGGCCATGACATTTCGATCCGAAACACGGGTTTTGAATTCTTTTCTGCAAACTTTGCATTCACTGATCTAATAATACTCGTTTGCACGGCTCGAGATACCATCTTAGTAAGCAGCTTTTATTTCATAACTTGGAACGCCATGTTTCCTTTTACGAACGGAATCCCATAAACACTTTTTAACTAGCTACTAGAGGGTTTCAGATTCGAGACACTATATCAATTGTTTTTAACCCACTGAGTCAAACAAGTGAGTATTCTGTTCTCAAGACTTAGAGTGGGCACATTGGAGACACATGTATTGAAAAAGGATCATTTATTTCTTTGGGGACGAGATGCTCATAACTTCTGGATTGTTATTGATTTCATTTTCATATAGTGTTATATTAATTTAAGAGAGTGATACATCATTTAAAGGTTACCTATTTAACCATGCGTCAAAATCAAGGTATACGTAGCCACTGGATTTTGTGCAGTCTTCACTGTCTTGTATATTTTAATCAACTCGAATTCAAACGTAATTCAAAATTAAGTTATTTATCTCATTTCTCCATCACAAAATCTAATTATATAATTTGCTTGCTAATGGCAAAAGCCCTAATGAAATAAAATTGTAACAAAATTATAATAGGGAATTAAATCAATCACGCATATTAATACTCAGATCAATAATTTGATGCGTGGAATAAGAATATTTTTATTGTGAATAACTTTAATAGCTATGGGATTTAAAATAACAATTTAGTTAAAAGAGAACGATAATCGTTTCATTGTACAGAGAAGTCATTGAAAATAATTAAGATTACAATAATTAAGCAGAGTATGAAAATATGATACATATTTCTTTCACAATTATTTATATTTATTTATTTTTGAAACATTACTTGAATTTTTCGTAACGTTTAATTGTTGCTGTAGTACTTTGTTACACAGTTAATACTATTATTATCATATGGGTTAAGGAAATCATTTAATTAATATGAAATAATTACAGTACCTTAAAATGTATGCCATAATTATGAAATAAAAAGAAACCATCTAACAAAATAAATGAAAATGGGCAATGAAAGACTCTTAGCTTCAATGAGTTAAAGTTGTTTTTACATTGTGTACTCTTAATTTTTGTTTTCTTATCCCCTTGACACCTTAACCAAAATTTACTAAATAATCGTTAATGTAAACCACGTATACATATTATTTTTAAATTAAGGGAATTCATTAAATATTTTTTTTTCATAGTTATACTGTGGAAAAAAAGGAATTAGAATAAAGATTAGGATTGGATTTTCACAAATTTTCATTATTTTAGCTTGTAATTTATTAAACTTCAAAAAATAACTGTAGAATCAGCAACTTATATAAAAATTTTATTATTATTATTTTACTCAATTTGTTTCCTACAGCATATGTAGCATCTTGTGTATGCAAAAATTATCCTCAAAAATAGATAGTAAATACATACTTACTTACTGTTGAAAAGTCCAATTAAAAAAATTCTCAAAATATCGTTTGGTATAAGATTATTTTTATCAAAATCTCTCAAATGAAAATAGGATTGTTGCGCATGCCTCATCACTGGAAGAAGCATAATGCCTTGCATGGGCCAATAGATATTTGAGCAATCGGAAAGTAGTCGGTATCGTCAGAACGTGTCGGTTGTCTATGTACTGCGTAGAAAAAAGGTAATCACTGTACTGATTGGAACATGGATGCCTTCAAACGTAATTAAAGTGCCGTAGTAATTTTATAACTTCTTAAAAAGTATATCTAGATGGTATTTATTATTGTTTGTAAAATGTGCAGAAATTGGTGTGTTTCTTACGTACTTTAATGTTCGGAGGAAAGCCAAGAATTTTGTTGCAATGGAAGAATCATCCGGACAATAGCATTACACTAGGTTAAAGCTAGGCAGTCATCACCAAAGAAAAAATTACTGTAGTCGACAATCTAGCGAGGCATAGTCAATAAATCACTTCGCGCAATTACGTTTATTCAATCCTTCAATTATATATATTTCATTTATATATCACTTATCTTATACATTTCATTGCACTTATTTTTATCTTTATATAATTTATCCAATGACGTTTTATTTTGGTAAGGAAGAATTTGTAACTTTATGCAACTCAAATTATAATAAAGTTCCTGAGGTTAAAGAAGAGAAAATCGCGAATAGTTCAACATTACAATTTTAACTAATTAAATACTGCTGAATTCTTTTTTTTTATGTGATATATTATTATCAAAGAAGCAAAATTTGACATAACACATTTCATTCACTTTTATTGTATACTTATCAATAACCATTTCTTTTGCCATTAGCTGAAAAAAAAAATGTAATAATCCTTGTTCAATTTCCATAATGTATCCAACGCAATACAAGTTCAAATAACAATATAAACAAAATCGCGAAACTAACTTTTTTTTTTCAGGAACATAACATAAAGCTCCTTCGTCGAACAAAAGCTAAAAGAATCGTCTCAGCAACACATTAGCACAGAATAAATCAATTGATTGGATCTCTTCCCCC
>BMAW01111891.1:352709-412369 GCA_019974015.1 Nephila pilipes
AAAAAAATCTTTTTTAAATATAAGTTTTCTATTAAATTCGTTTGAAACAAAATCGCTTGCTACTTTAAAATAACTGTTTACGTAACTGTATTGTGTTAAAAATATAGTTGCAAACTGTAATTCTACAGTTTGAATTCGAACTTATATTTCGTAGTAAAAATTTTGGTTTTGGATCTGATGCTTGGCTCCCATGAAATCTGGTATGTTTTAATATTTTTTTTTATAATATTTGATATTAATAATGATTATCTACCTTAACAAAGACCTCTTTAACAAGCTATGTTTTTCTTCCAATTGAATCATTTCTATATTCCAATTAAATAATTTTTTACAATGCATTAAACAAGGTCTTTCTTTATTCATGAACCCTTAGAGATACAATACAATATATCGAACAAGAATATATGCTTGATATAACAGTATTAATATTTATTTATGCATAAATCTATTTATTGATCGTAGATTTGCCTAATTTATTTATTACCAGCAATTCGATTATATTTTAGAACAAGATCTGTGTACTCGTCCATCATTAGGAATTCTTTCAACAGTGAATAAAAAATTAAAAATTCTTAATAATGTCACATTTTATTTCATTCCTGTATACTTCGATAAAAGCATATAAAAAAGTGAGTTATATTTTAAATATAAAAATCATAAATGAAATTCAGCATTTTTAAAAGATTTGATGTATAAAATAGTTATTCACGAATAATTTTTTTATAATGAAAACAAACATGAAACGTGTAATTCAAAACGAGATACATTTGCCAACGTATTTTTAAAAAAACTAAGCATGAAAAAAACTCTTTGTTGATCTATACTTTAGTCTCTTGTGATATAACTTCTATATAAAATTATCCGACCATAAAGAATGCTGTTTAAGATTCCAAACTCTTACATTTAATAATTGTTAAAGAATCATACACTATTGAGAAATATTTATGGTTTACGTTTTCTGGTTAAAAGCATCCCAATTTTTTTAAGCAGCTCAGTCAGTACTTTTTAGTTACACCAGAGACATTTTTAATGTTAATTTTGTGTTTTGGTTTTAATCAATAAGTTAGATTCTCAATCAAGTATTAGATTATATTATGTTCAATTTTGTCACAACAGGGAATACGTACAAAAAAGTGAATTGTATTAATGGAACATATTTTTTTAAATTAAAAGTGAATAGTTATAATGGTACACAGTAATTACTGGTAAAAACAGGATAAATTTAATGGTAACAATTTTAATTTTAATTTAATTGAGCTATTGCCCTTCCTAGTTTGAAATTCTTATATAAGAAATTTTAATAGAATTTTGAATAGGTTTTTAAAAAAACTACTGCTATATATGTCTCTATATATTCAATATTATTATATATATTCACTACTGCTATATATTCACTCTTGTCGATTTTTATTTTTTATTCTTGTATATTTTTATTAATCTTTAGTGTCTCTAGAATAATATACAACAGGAGAAAAGGTTAGTTTAAAAGATTGTTTTAAGGTTATAATATTCTGAAACATTTACCAAAGTATTAAATTAATTATGTTAAATTTAAAATATTTTAAATGTTGTATGCTTATTTATGCTCAGCAATTCAATTTCACATTGAACCTTCGAATTATGATAAAGATGGTTATAAATTGAACATTTTTATAACTTGTAATTGAGCATAACTCAAAACATGTAAACGTGAAGAGAAAAGGTCTTATGATACATCGATCGGGTAAACTTTCGTTCGTTTCTAACTGTTCTAAATACGCATTGCTAATTAAAAAGGCTGATAAATAAAGTGTTATTCAATTTCTCTAATTTTGAGCAAAATTTTTGACTAATATGTGTGGGGAGAGTTTCATATTGAAGTATAAAAATATTCTGCACTTTTAATCAATATTTTTTCTCAGTTCGCAATTAAAGTTTATCGTTCAGTTTGCTTGCAACTCACTTAACATTGCGTTTTTCGCGAACTATTTCAATAGTGTGGATCGCGTAAAATTGCATTTATCGCGAACTCTTTATAGAGTACTGATCTCGTAAAATCACGGTTTTCGCGAATTTTTACCAGATTGCGGATGACCATGGTAGTTTAACGGTTATGATCGCGGGCTAACGATCGGCGGATTTCGTTGAGTCTTGGGTTCCAACCTTGATGGCACTCAGACCACCGTGTAGCCAGGGCTGATGTTCGTTCAATCCGTTGAGACACAGAATTCTCCCTGTGGCGTTGTGAGGAAGTTAGGAGAGAGAGGTGCTATCTCAAGTGTCATCCTCTTCACTTGACCCAAGTACAAAAGCAAGAATTTCATCGCAGATTGTCCTTGTGTTGCTTCTAGTGCGGCATTAATAAAACCCAACCTAAATCCAGAGAGCGGATCATGGAAAATTACGTTTCTCGCGAATTCTTTCTAGAGTGCGGATCACATAAAATCAAGTGCTTTTTTTTCCGAACTGTTTCTGGTATGCAGATCACATGAAATCACACTTTTAGCGACCCTTTCCAGAGTGCGTGTCACGCAAAATAGCGTTTTCCACGAATTAATTTCATAGTGGTGTTGACGAAAAATCACGTTTCTCGTGAAATCTTTCTGGACTGAGGATCACATATAATCACGCTTTCATATGTCCGAATGCTGGATGTATCTGACTAATCGATTACAATAAAGATATGAAAGACGTAGATTAAGCATATCTATATCTAACTATTCCATTTTATGTTAAACCAAACAATTATTCAAAAGAGTCCAAATAATTATCCAAATACTAGTGTACCTAGCAAACCATGCACTGTTTAATACATTTTTTATGTATAATTCAAAAACATTTTAAAAGAAGTGGCTTTGTATTGGGGGTCACAGATCCCATATTTGAAAGCGCTGAAAACATTTTACGTTCCGGACTATCCAAGTTGAAGTATACGAAATGGGAATCAAGAGAGGATCTTGCCAGGTAGATTATCTATGAATACGAAGAAATATATGTTAGAGAAAATGTTGGTCAATGGAGTGAAAAATTGCGAAGGGAATGTCGAGTGTGCGCAACGAAAAACTTCGGAATGAGCCGTTTACATATTCGAATTCTAGAGTACCTTTTCACATGGGTATATGTATAACACTTAAATATTTCTAACGTTTGTTGGTCATACGAGTCAAAATAGTTTCTAATGATTAGCGTATAGACATAAATTATGCGAACAGTTTCTTTTAGTGCAATTTTTTTTTTCATTTTGATTTCGATTAAAACAATATTAAAGAATATATTTCTAGGTAAGATGATAAAAGTACTATTAATGTAATTGTTTGATTGCTCAGATGCATTAAATATTTATGTCTGGATTGCATAATTAAAGCATTAAATGAAATTTATTTCCACAATAAAACAACTGCTTATATATACTCATATGCAATGATAGTAATCGGTACTCTATGGTACAAAAACAACATAAAAAAAATTAATAGTGACAAGAACAGTCATACAAACTTGCCACTATTTTAATTACAAAATTACACGTAGCTGAGATTAAATTTTGATTGATTGTTTTATGTTTTAAATATCGCATTTAAAAGCAACACGAGAACTATTGGCAAGGGGGATAATAATTTCAAACCTTGGCCGAGTTATGACATATTTCCAAATTTTTTTAACTCTACTGCCATCTTAGTGTCTAATTAAATAATCACTAAGTTCAAGACCCCAAATGAAGATATGTAAGATAAACACAATACAGATATTACCTCTCAACATGGAACAACCAAAGATCACTCTCTCTCAAATGAATCCCTCTTATTTCTCTTAATCCTAGTTTATGTTCTTATAATAATGAATGAGCTTACCAAATCAATCGTTTTGAGCTCTACACTTATTGTTTAACTTATATTATTCTTTAATTTCTGAATCCAAACCATCAATTACGATGATTCATTTCAATGTACACATCTATCAACTTGTCATAATCCTCTATATCCCTTATCTCTCTCTTCTTTTAATTCTATTTCATTCGCATATTTCTATGCCTAATTCAATTCACTTCATTTTTATCTGCATCTAATTTATCTAATCGTGTTTTATTTGGGTTGAAAGAAATTGTAATTGTAAATTGTCGGATACTTTTCTACCTAAATCCCCGAAGTAAGGGAAGAGAAAATCGCGAATTGCCGAACGTCACAAAGAAACCAAGATGTCATGCAATAATTGTCATCGCCTTTTCCTAACTCCCCCATCACGCCAACGAGAATACCCTGAACCTCAACAGATCGCGGCAACTTATATTCTTACTTCGGTGGGAAGGAATACAGGGCGCGTGGCTCCAATCAAGCTCAGAATTACTTTAAAGCGAAACTTACCAATCAATTATTTTTTTATGTTACCATTAGTTAGCTCTTCTTCTTCTTTTTTTTTTTTTTTTTTGAAAATTCGTGCTCTATATTATTATGTTCGTGCAGATATATCCTCGCTTATAATATGTTTTAATAAAGACATCATCGGTAGAAATAAAATCTGTCATTTACTTACAAGCTCAAAGCAGTTTCTGTCAAAAAATATACATGACATTACCTTGCCATTGACTAAAACGCTTCCGAAACATGGAATCGACATTTCCGCTTTGCCAAAGAAACAACTCGGAACACTCTTCCCCCTTATATCTTTTTTGAAATAGAGGAAAGAGTTATGAACGACTTCATAAAAATTGTATAAAAAAAAAAATGGCGAACCTTTCAACAACTCTTTCCTCGTGATCCAGATGAGAGGCTAAAGCTCCGGTAATACGTCAGACACGCAATTCCAGAAATTCGCAACCGCCGGTGGTTGAACAATAACCATATTTTAAAATCTCGTGACCCTTCTCTTTTGGTGAGCATATCGATGACTGTGATTCGAAAGATAGATGACATGTGTCGATTACGATAACACACGATTCGCATCGATTACTCTAACCGATGCCATTTTTCAATCGTCAAAAGTTGAGAATTCTTTTTGGAGTGCTAGTTCAGGCTTCGTGTTGTAAATCATAAGCGGAGAACATTGGGTTGGTGGAAATGTGCGATACGTAAGGACAGGTTTTTTCTAGCTCAGTTACCGTTGGGACCTCAGTAGAATAATATTTTAGTCACAAAAAAAGCTATAAATATTTAAAAAATATATCAAATTTAATTTTAAAAAATATATATCTTTCACACCGTATTAGGCCGAATATAAAGCAATATATTTTTATGAATCATTTCCCATTAGAATATTGACTTGCAAAATTAGAGGTCAAGATTATGGGATGTAACAACTCTTCTTGTTAACAAGCCTGTATCGTAACGTCATTTAAATTTATTGTCTTGAAAGTAACCTATGTTATAAATTTTTTCAAGTAATTGCTTATAATTCTTTTGACTCAATTATATTTCCTTCGAATCATTTTATGTAAAACGAATGAACTGATTTAAAAAGTCTTCATTTTGCTTTCTATCTTTATAAAGAGTATAGTGTCGAGTTAAATTCGGAGCGAGTTTTATTCGTGCTTATGCGGTATAACTGTATTATCACCCAAATAATTTTTTGAAAGAAATTCTAATACGTTTGCTAGAAGTAAATTATTTCCAAAATGAAAATTACGTTTATGTTCATAAATAAACAATTAGTTGTAATATACATTTGAAAAGAGAATGTTCAAAAACTCTTCGGCTGTCTGAATAAAAAAGAATATTTTGAATAATATTCACAAATAATTATATTCGAAGCATATATATAGTAGAAAGATGAAAATGATTTTATTAGTATATTACAAAATGCAACACTCTATATCTAAGGAAATAAATACTAAATTATGCGTCATTTATATCACAGTCAGATAGAACACTATCGATGGAATCTTCTCAAGAACTTGAAATTCCCGTTTACCGGACATTTTGATTTCGTCAGCTTAGTTTTAATTCTATGGAATTGCGACTTTCGTTCTCACATCTTTACTATTTGATCTATTTGAACGTAATAAAGTGGATCTGAAAAACCAAAAAATAATGAATGCTTTTGCGGAATAACTTTTTTCCACCGATTTTTAAAAATATTTTACCCCTATTTTAATAATTCGTTTGTATCTTTTCTGGTCTTTAAAAACATTTTTAAATATAGAGGGGAAAATTAATTCCAAAGAAGCATTTATTATTTTTTACTTCTTCTGATGTACTATGTTCCATTCAAATAGATCAAATAGTAAATAAGTGATAATTAAAGGCGAAATTCCAAATAATTAGCATTATTTCCACGAAATCAAAATGGAGGGTAGACAGGAGCCAGAAAGATAAATTAACTTTTGAATGTAAAAAAAGAGAATTCTCGTATTCAATTATTAACAAATATATTTTTTACTCAAAAAACACTTCAGACATAACATATATTTTCTTCGTCTGATAATTATTTCTAGAAATATTAATTTTTTAATCTGTGATAATATTACCAACAAGTAAGTGTCTGACTTTGTAACTCACTGTTCCATTTCTTTATGAAGTAAATATCTCTAAGAGCAATACACTTGCGGTTGAATTGCAATATTCGTTATATATAATTCGAAAGCATAACATTCTCGTAAATTATAATACTACAAAGTGCTTTTTCGGTAAATCTTCCACAATTTGAAAATAGAAAAATAAATTTATATTAAAGCTGTTCCTCCTTTCAATAATATAAAATGCTTATTCTCGGTAGGCCATATCAGGAAATTGTTTCACAATGAGTCTTCATTACTTTTAATCATGTATTATAAAATGTAGCTTTTAAAATGATTGTACACATGATTTTGCACATTTCTTAGAACTATATAATTAAATGATTCAAGGTGCATTTGAGTATGATTTGGATTAGTTAAATATACTATTTCTATAAGAATTTACAAAAAAATATATATTTCTCATACAAGGGTTATACAAATTATTTAAAATTTTCTTGTAATTCAAAAAAATCATTTCAAGTAAAAGTTTTAAAAATGATTTACATATAAATATTTAGAAACTAAATAAAAGAGAAATGTTATTTCGGAACAAAATTCTTTTCTCTTAGGTCCTGTCGTTTTGTACTTTTTTTGCGATCTTTTTTTTCTCATACAATGTTTCTCTTTTTAATATTTTATCTGTTCACCAGACCGTGTATTCAGTTTATTTTGGGAGATATCTAACCCTTCCTATACATACTTTTTCTTTAGTCCGTGAATAGGATTTTATCCATTAGACTTTTCTTCTTTTGATACATTCAATTCCACAGATTCTGTTTCGATGTTTGGTTTGTATTAGATCATTTTTTAGATTGTCTTTATTTAATCTACAGGATCTTTACTTTTTGTTGCTTAAGCTAGGAATATGGTTGTATTTATTATTAATCATGTCTGCTATGATCTGTGATATAATATCGGATTGTTCCATTTCGATTATTCTCGGGAGGCATAGTTGGCCAAAGATCATGATCGCGAAATTCAATGAGAGCAGAAATTCCAGCCAAGTCCTATGCTCTATTCAAGCTTTGTCTGAAGAGAGAGAGAGGAGAATCGAAATGATGAATATTAAGACCTACTGTGCTAAATCTCTAGACAACTACACTTAAATTATTGTCTATAAGTCAAATTATTAGTTACGCTGTTACTAATCATTTGATTCATGGACAGCGAATAAAAAGCAATTGTTGTATTCGATCTATCTTCATTTTCAAAAGTTTGGGGAAAATTCAGATTTTATTGCAGAAAATGTGATTCTTAAGCTATTTATTAATCCTTTGGACGTACGCTCAAACATAAAAAAGGTTCGAATGCTTCAAATCAGAAGATGGAATTAATTTTTCTTTCGAGAGAGGAGATTCGTATTCGAAGAACATGCAGCTACAAGCTCTTCTCTAGTTCTGTTTTTCTTTCTCGATTCCGACTGGCGTTTCCATTCGCGGTTTAGCAAATTATCCAAAAAAAAAAAAAATACTTGATCTCGCGACACAAATATCGGTGTTATTAAAAATAACTCATCAGATTTCAGAATTCCATACTTTCAATAAATAAGTGACACAGAATGACAAGTTATACATAAATGCAACGGTAAAGTACAGAAGTCTTTTTACAAGTATTCAAAATAACTTACTGCAGGTACTCGTATGATGTCAATACAATATGTAAATTCCTGCCAAACACGTTGTAAGGTGTCAGTGGTAATGGTTTATAGAAACCGTTGCTTAAGTTTACATAAATTAAAACAATGGTTTCTACTCTCCATTACCACTGGCACCTTACAAGGTATTTATGGTAATGGAGTGTAGAAACCGTTGTTTATGTTTACATACATTCGCAAGACTTGGAAGAATGCTGTCTCCAATTGGAGTAATGGCCCAAGACTTAGAGCGGTCGCTAAATTCCGTCTAGCCACCGGCCATGATTGTTTACGAAAACATCTTTTTAGATTCATAATTGCTCCTTCCATGGCTTAAACTACGTGCATCTCTGGTAAAGATATGGACTCTGCTCACCTACTCCACTGCCCTGCGCTTCGAAAGTAGTTTCTTTCTGAACGTTACTGGGAGGTTAAAGACTGGGATGTTTTTTGCTAAATTACACATTTCCACAATTCAATACCTCTCTCTTCATTAAATCTAATCATATCTACATAAGTCACATTTCATTCGTTGAAAGAAATTTTAAAATAAAAAGCAATTAGAAAAAAAAATACCAAAGATTTGTTTGAAGGGAAATTTTAGATAGTGTCCAATGTCAGAATTTCAACTTAAATTATGTGTTTGTGATTCGAATTGAAGCGTTCTTTTACGCAATAACTGTTATATATAGCGGTAACTCCCATTAAGGAACATCCATCGAAACAGATATTTTATCTCTTCTATTAAGGGGACTTAGTACCTTTATACATTCAAAGTTTCGATTTTTCAAATTTGTTTTCAAAGAATAGTGTTGAATGTTAGGAGTATTTTAAAGCAAACCGCGTCAAAATCCGACAATTATAAAACCCTGTGCAACAAAAAATGTAAAAGTCTAAAATGGCTTGTTCTATGTAATGCAATGTAAACAAACCTCTTTTTCTCAGTTTGTTATTTTCACACTCTCCCACAGGATTAAAAAAAATATTTTGCATGCAGAGGTTTAAAATTTTACATAAGTGTTGTATTTGTAGATCTTTATTCTGGAACCTCAATTTTGTTAATAGGATTATTAGATTTTATTTTATAACATGATAAATGAAAACCAAGTTACTAAATACAAATTTGAAAACTTTTTTAATGTTTCAATTTTTTTTAATGAAGGATAAATATAAAATTTGGTTTACAGAATAAGGACATTATTTAGCTTTAATTTGGTAAAAGAATTATGGTTCTACTGTACATTTTTCGAACGTTATCTTGTGGGTAACGTAAGGTAAACTAATTTATTTTTTAAATTTTTGTACGCATATATCATGTTGTATAAGAAAATATATTAATTTAATAGCAAAACTTGGCCCAATATTTTAAACTATACACTTTATTACACAAACTGGCAAAGGTTCATATTTAAATGAGCAAAAATTGTTGATTTATGTAGAATCGAAAAAAGTTTGTCAAAATGTTCCACTTTTGATTTCGATAGGCACTAAGTTCACTTAAAGGTGTAGTTTTTTCAGAAGGTACATACAAAAATGCCCTATAATTAGGAATTATAGCTGTATCAAATTTTAAATAAATGATATATAAATAAGTAACAATATCAGGTATTTTTCTGAATTTGAAGTTAATGAAAAAGAAAAATTCTTATTGAAAAAAGTTCATTTATTACAGAAGTGTATGGAATGAACTATATCGTTGTGTACTAACAGAACGTAATTGTAAATATTCCGTTATACGGGTTTGTTAAAAAGTTTGCTTAATGAAAGCAGTTTTTCCACGTGGATATTAAAATCACTGATGTTGTTAAATAATTCATTGCCACCATCTGTTATTATGAGTTTTCTTGTATTGGAGAGGTGTATGTTAAGGAATCTGTATACATATATTTTGTGTCACACTTTCCATCTGGCTGTTCTTCGTCTCCCTTTCTGATTTTCAAGTTATTTTTGTTAATGCTCACATCGTCAAACACTGTTAAAATAGAAGATTTAATGTTGTCATTGGCGTCTTTAATATATAAATTTTGATCAGTCTCTAGTTATTCTGGTATTTGATTCCTTCCGCTATAATTGACAATTTCACCCAATTCATTTTCACTCATAGTATTTTCAATGAGGAACATCAAAACTGGAATTTCAAAGTGCGCTTTTTTAAAAGATCTTTTTTCGTCGGTCCTGGTTTTTTCCCAACAAAGAACTGTAGTTAGAATAACCGAATTTTTTCTATGAATAGAAAAATTTATTTTGATTCTACTAGAACTTGCTTTTTCCTAATGAATTGTTAATATTTTCCCTACTGAAAAGCCTTTTCAAACGATATAGATTAATTTTCATTTTATAGTTCCCTGATTACAAAATTATCTTTCACAGAAAACAAACTTGCCTTTAAAATCCGAAAAGATTACCAAGAGAATATTTATATTTTTTAAAATTTACTTCCCAACCTCTGTCGATTTATTTCTCGACTCCTTTGAAACTCCACCCCCCTCCCCCATATCCTTTAAAAAGAGGCAAATGCCTTATAGTTCATTTTCAAAAGGTCCGGGACGAACAGAAATGTCCTTTAAATAGATGTGTTCCTAATTCTGAGGTTTCTCTATAGTTAATATAGCTATTTCTTCAATGTCCCTTAAATAGAATGTCCCTTAATGAAAGATAAATACTTTAGTCCCTAATCAAAAGGGATCGGGACGAACAGAATTGTTCCTAAAATAGAGATATCTCTTAATTAGAGGTAAAGAGTATTAATAAGAGGTAAATACACTCTTCAAAAGGGACCGGGACCAACAGAATTGTCCCTATAATAGAGATATCTCTTAATAAGAGGTAAATATCATAAAATCCCTTTTCGAAGGACCGGAATCATCAGAAATGGTCCTTAAATAGTCGTGTATATTAATCTGAGATGTTCCTGTATTTAATATAACTATTTCTTTAGTGTCCTTTAATAAAAGATTAATACCTTCAAGTCCCTATTCAAAAGGGACCTGGACCAACAGAATTGTCCCTAAAATAGAGATATATCTGAATAAGAGATTAATACCTTAAGGTCTCTATTCAAAAGGACAGAGAGAAACTGAAATATCCTTTAAATAGAAATGTCCCTTATTCGGTGTCCCTTACAGGCTGTACTACGGTATTTCGCATACAATGACATAAAACCTAATGAACTTTTTTATACTTGTAAATTCTCTTTCAATTTCGCATTTATATTTTCACATTTTCTCTTCCCCGATAAATATTGCAGTTGTACAGAAACTAAATCGAGACAAAATTAAATAAAAAAAATGAAAATATGTATTTTATTTCGTACACAACATTGTATCTTGCAACAAAACATTTCCTGTGCCTCTTAGATTAGCAATTCGAGCGCCAAGCCATCATTAAGACCCAATTTCAAGAACGATTCGTCTACTTCAGTCCATCGATTACTTGAGGCCGGGGCAAGTACCAACCTTTTAATACTCTAATACATTTTCCATTTATGTGGAAGGATGTTATTTTTGAAGCCTTGGAGGGTGGCCAATTGCGAGAATGAAAATATAACCCCGTGCATGCGAGAATTTTTCCAACATCGATAAATAGATTGTTGGCAAACTTTTTTTGCTTCTTTTCTTCGCCATCCATTTGGCGGAAGTGTGCCAAAAGAAACGTGTTAATCTATTCTGAATATGTTTAAGAGGTGGAACATTCGCCTTTTTGTTCCTAAAAAAGTGAGAGAACAAACTCAGTTAATCGAAGAAAATAAGCTTTTAGCGAAGATTAGCTCCAAATGGTGATCGTCGTGGTTGTTTGTATAGAAACTTTTTTCCCCAAGTAAATGTGTATTCATAAAAGAATAAGAACTGAGTTTGAATTGGGTCTTTTCAAAATACTTTCCGACGTTTATTTAAATCATAAAAATGACAATTCATGTTAGCATGCGCATTGGAGAATCATACACTTCTTAAAAATAATGAATAGTGAAAAACGACAAATATTTCAAAGGGTTTCATGTACGCGGCGGAAGTTTGGACAGGGAATTGATAAATTACGCGCCGATTTAGTCACTTGACTGAGACTCAAAATTAAGATGTCCTTCGGTAACAGCCATTTGTTATTTTTAACTTCTACGTTTATGAAACAATCAAACAATAATATATTAATTGTAACTTTCTATATAATAAAAAGCTGGAAACACGAAATCACAAGGATTAAATGAAACTCTAGCTACTGTGATACTGAAGTTGCAAACATTAATGAAACTCTAGTCACTATGACTCTACTCAAACCTTTGAATATTGATCAGGTAGGATATCCAGGTAGTTCTGCAAGTAAAGTCATGAATATCAGAAAACACATAGTAACATTATTTAAAATTGAGAAAAAATAATAAAGAAAAAATGATAAGCGTAAACAAAGTCATTGCTTACGCTTTTATTTTGTAGAAGTTCTCTTAAAATCCACATATTTATTTATTTTTTTTTTTTCATTAATGTCTTTGAAACGGTTAAAAATTGTTGTTGATAAATTATTCTGACTAAACCGGAAAAATAACATATATGTAAAATCTTTTTTTTCCTTATTTCTTGTTCATTAGTTAGTTATAATTGAGTAAAGAAAAAATTTCTAAATGTAAAACTATTTTAAATTTATAGTAAACTTCTAGATTTAAAATTTTCTGAAAAATAATTAGCAAGTTAATTTAAGATATAACACTTTTTTTTTACAAAACTGTTCTGGTAGACACCAGAAATGATTCGCTTTAATATAAAAATGCTCTTCAAAAATCATCTATTATTTTTCAATCTTTGGGGAATATACATTCGAAGATTTTAAATCAAATTATTCCAGTGATTTGAAATGTTTAAAAAATTAATAAACGGAATCATCAAAGTCTAATTCTTTTAAATTCCCTCTCGAGAGAATCATTTAATTATTCCGAATGCGAAACATCTCAATGATATAAAAGAACGAAATAGAAACAATTTATCCGAAAACAACGTTTGGTATTAACGAAAATATATGGTTTTTGAAAAAGAACAGGTTTTATCATTTATTCTAAAATCATATCTTTGATAAAAATGTGAAAATCATTCCATTTGTCGCTCTAGAGTTACATTTATATTTTTATATTCATTTCTCCTGATAACGCAAATATTTTTATCAGAGTACTTTGTAAGTAAATAAAAGCTCCATATTCAATTTAGATTTAAAACTTAAAAATTAGTAGACACACATAATGCATTAAATGAATCCTTAATTTCAACAAATATTATTTGGCTTAAAATTTACATTCAAGAATAAAAATGTTCTACCATTTTTTAAAAATTTGTAAAAATAAATTTCTAACACATATGAGTAATATTTTCAATTATTGAATATAATTATTTAACTTTAATTAAATAAATTATTTATGTATAAAAATTGTTACTGGGCTGCATATAAGTTTGTGAAAAAAAGAGACAAAATATCATGAATTATAATTTTAATTTTCATTTGGTGCATTAATATTAGAGTAGACGACGCGTATATAGAGTAAATTTTGAAAAAAATGTACCGTAATATATGTTCTCATTAATCTTATTATTTGATATTCATAACTTGAAAGGATACTTATTCATTGAAATATAAATGTTAAACATTAAATATATGTATAAAGGACTCAGTGCTTTAGTTTTTGTTTTAAAAAAGGATGGTTTTTTAAATTTAAAATTAAAATGGGACACATAGAATTAAATAAAAATCATTAATGTTGAAGAAAAAAATTAAATATTGTAGCATACAAATGCAGCACAGAAAAGAATTATTTTTGATTGAAGATAAATAATATATATGTAGGTAATATAAATTTTTTTGTCTCTAGCGATATTATTTTCATGTGTTCAGAAATAAAAAAAAATTGGAGAGTGTGTTTACTCAACATATGTGACAATTTCTTCCAAAATCCGGAAAATTAGTCTAATTTACCGAATTTTAATTCGCTTAGCATTGTGCATCAAGCACATAAAGATATATTTGCAGTGCGTTCCATGTTTGAAAACAGATTGTATGAGGGATGTGGTTAACAACGCATCTGATGAGTGACTGGACATTCAAAAGAATGAACTAGATTTGAATATCTTACTCGAAGGTCGTGAGAGTCGAAAGATCAAGCTGTTCTTCCTGTGACGTCTGCTATTCTTTAACCAACTCTTGTGCCTAATCTTCAGGGCCTGCCATCTGGGGGGGTGACTATTGCTATGCCTCAAGGCCACGTGATTCTAGGAGCCCCAACAGGATCAAATACGAAAATAATGCACTCTTGCTCATATAAACTTGACAACATTCCTACATGTATAAGTATGACGAAAAGAGACACACACACACACAGAGAGAGAGAGACAGAGAGAAATAGTATTACATTTTAACGTAAATCCTTATCATAATAGAACTTGAATTTCGGCAATCTTCAAACCAGCTCTTGATGATAAGAGTGTTTAGTTTGTAAAGTGTTATTACAACTATGTAAATGAAAATAGAATGCAGGAAATTGGTTTGCTATGGGATTTGATTTTGAATGAAAGGGATGTAAATAACTTACAAGAAGTATTTCAATACGTACTAAATAATTATTATAAGGAGTTATTTCTAAACGTATTAACTGTGTTAAAAATTTTCTTTACATTTACTTTAACTATAGCAAGTGCTGAGCAATCTTTCAAGAAGTTATTTTAATAAAGAATTATTTTCGGGGCAAGCATGTTCGCAGAACGCTTTAAATGTGCTTGATATAAAAAGAACCAAAAAAGGAAATAGCTGAAAAAATTACAATTTTTCTGAAGTAATTAATGCATAGTCAAACCCAAAATCACACATTAAATAAAAGTATGCTTGTTATGCATGTTCGTATTTGTAATTTTTTTTTTTACTTTACAAAACATTTACGGTTCCAAGTAGTTTATTGCATCCAAGCCCCTTTATAGAGCAGGCCTTCTCTACATATCTCAATTTAATACAGAAGTAAAAATTATTAAACTCTGATTGAACACATGGAAGAATAAAACCAAGGTCATTAGTTATTATCATTGAAAATATCTACTATCGTTCTCTCTAGAATCTTAATTTAACTCACAATCGTAATTTATGATTTAAATAAGAAATTCATCTTACCAGATCAATAGTTCTTAAATCCACAACTTTCTTCGTCACTAACTACATAGCTTAATATTTTTATTGGAACTTTCTGCAATCCATAAGATTAATATAAAAATATCTCCCGATAGCAGGATATGAAAATTTAGAAAGAGGCTGTTAGCTCAGGTGTCGTCCTTGTGTTTTGACCGTGTCTTAAAATTACGAGGTCTATCACATATCCTACTTGTTGTATCTCTGACCAGTATTAGTTAGCATGCAATATATGGATATTGTTCACCAAGCACTAAGTTAGAAGAATAAGATGTAAGGAACTTGATAAAAAATAGCACCAGGGAATCTGTGGTATTTTACCTTTGTGTATCACAATATGGTAAACCCCCTTGTGGACACTTAAAAACCTCTAGATCAAAACACTGTTCATATAAAAAAGAGAGTAGCCTACAAAACGACCAAAATGGTGCTTGATCTTCAAATTATATGAGAGTTTGAGACAATTGGATAGACAATGCGGCGTAATTTCAGTGCTATTTCAAAGCCAATGAGGAAAAAGAATGCGATCAGTCGTATTTTCATCACCATATAGTGGTTCGTAACATAGATGAAAATCAGACTGAATAAAACTCTTTGATATTAAATCAGATAATAATAAGGATGCATGAATAAAGCTTACGAAAAAAATAAAAAGTTTATTTTATAAGAACATTGAAAGAGAGGAATTGCAATTTATTTTCACTCACATGCTTTAATTTTGTTTCTTGTAAAGTTTATATAAAGTCGAGTTTTAACGTAATAAATTATTCTATTCACATGGGTATAAATTGATCATCATCTATAGTAAATGAGCGAACACCGTACTAATAGATCCATGTGAACCATTTAAAGGCAACAGTTTCCTCAATTTTCAAACATGTTTCTAGTTTTCAATCGGATTAAAAGAGTGTAACAAAAGATATTTTGAGAATTTAGCTGGTGACAAGAACTTATTTCTCATCGGAATTATCCTTTATATTAACATAGTTTAATGTTACTTATCCCAAATCAGCTTGGCGTAATGAATATCGATACAATTCGCCATACACAAAGATAGACTAGCATTAATGTGATTTCTACATTAATAGAATTCTCATAAATAGGATGACTCCTTTGTATTGGATGTGCCGAAAATGCGCCTGATAAAAGCAGAAATACAATTGTAAACATTATTTGCGCAAATTAATATATTTATTTTAGACTTCTTATTAATAATCATAATGTTTTCTTTTTATCCATAGTTCTCTACCACATAGGAATAATGGTCATTAATCCCTGACAAAGAGTTATATATATATATATATATATATATATATATATATATATATATATATATATAGGAATGCAATATAAATCTAATTGAGTTGAATGCGAACAAATTTAGAAATGTTACATTATCTTTATCCCTCTTAATTACTAATTTTTAGAGGTGGTTTCCTTTATGATTAAACTACGGCTCAATGAGCTAATTTGATTTCAATAAGTATAAATTAGTACAATTTTAGACCCCTCAGAATTTCTTCTTCTTTAGGTAAGTAGGGAATCATGACCCCGAGGTTACGCTAGTGATTTTTTCTTCTCATATAGCTCACTGCCTTAAGTAAACATGAGTGAAGTGTATCAATCCTTTTTCCTTTCAACAAATTCGTAGTGTTTTCTATATTTTTTCTTCTTGTGCCTGACCCCAGATACGTAAACCTCTATTTTCATTCACTCCCTCGGTACATTAAGAGCATTGGCTTGTTGAATCGAAGTGAAGTACAAATCTTTCAAATGTTAAGCTGTGGAAGTGTATTACCAACTACGGTGTCTTCATCGCTCTATTCAATATTGCGTGATAAAAAGCGCACAACAATCATTTTTGTTGCTGCAATACTGGTGCTTTAATAAGTTCTATTTGCGAAACCTCTGAACACAGATCTGGGGCTTTTTTTCTGACATGGTATTCAAGTTTCCAACTTCTTTCTAATGAAATGAAAAGCGATTATGCAAATGAGATAAATATTGGAAGAGGATTGAAAAGATATTATCAAGTCTTAAAGCCACAGAGCATTGAATTGAGGGAGGGTAATAAGGCTAAAGAAACAGGAAGGGTGAAGCATGAAGTGAGCAGAGGGTTTGTTACGTATCAAGTTGATTTAGTGAGATTAGGACCCATCTCTGTTGGATTGATTAAATATTGAATTAAGGACTGAAGTGTAGGATTGATTGAATACTGATGTTTGAATTAATGATTGAATTTTGAATTGCAGGATTGAAAGAATGTTGAATTACATTGCATTAAAGGAAGATGATAAAAAGTTTAAGGTAATAGGAACGGTGTTTTTATGCAAAGTGTGAAGAAGTTTTTTTGCATGTCAAGTTGATTTGGTGGGATTAGTATCCAACTTTGTAGGATTGATTGAATATTTATAGTAATAGGTCAATTAAAAAGTCTCCGGCCTACCATAGTAAAACACATTTTTTTTTGGCAAAATTAGTTTTTTATATTCAACATAATTCCCTTCAAGGATGATACACCGATTATAGCGATCCTCCAACTTTTTGATACCATTTTTGTAGCACGATTTGTCATTTGCTTCAAAATAGGCCTCAGTTTCGACGATCACCTCTTCATTCGACGAAAATTTCTTCCCAGCGAGCATTCTTTTGCGATCTGAGAACAGGAAATAGTCGCTGGGGGCCAGATCTGGAGAATACGGTGGATGAGGAAGCAATTCGAAGCCCAATTCATGGATTTTTGCCATCGTTTTCATTGACTTGTGACACGGTGCATTGTCTTGGTGAAGCAGCACTTTCTTTTTCTTCAAATGCGGCCATTTTTCGGCGATTTCGTCCTTTAAACGGTCCAATAACGCTATGTAATAGTCGCTGTTGATGGTCCTTCCTTTTTCAAGGTAGTCAATGAAAATTATTCCATGCGAATCCCAAAATACAGACGCCATAACCTTGCCAGCCGACTGTTGCGTTTTCCCACGCTTTGGAGCGGGTTCATCGTGTGCAGTCCACTCGGATGACTGTCGTTTGGACTTCGGAGTGAAATGATGGAACCATGTTTCATCCATTGTCACATATCGACGCAAAAACTCGGGTTTATTACGCTTGATCATCTTCAAACACTGCTCCGAATCATCAACTCGTCGTTGTTTTTGGTCAAAAGTGATCTCGCGCGGCACCCACTTTGCACAGGGCTTTCTCATACCCAAATATTCGTGAATGTTATGATGTACACGTTTAGTTGATATCTTTAGAGTATCTGCTATTTCATTCAATTTCATTTTACGGTCATTCAAAATCATTTTGTGGATTTTTTTAATGTTTTCGTCGGTAACAACCTCTTTCGGGCGTCCACCGTCTTCGGTGCTCATTTCACCACGTCTAAACTTAGAATACCAATCCTTGATGGTTGATTTTTCCTGGGGCAGTGTCCGGAAATTCGGCATCAAGCCAAGTCTTTGCTTCAACTGTATTTTTTCCCTTTAAAAAGCAATAGTTTATCGACACGCGAAATTCCTTTTTATCCATTTTTTTCACAATAACAAAAGTTGCTTCACTCAAAATGCTATAATTCACAAACTAATGATCCGACAGCTGTCAAATTTATAACGCATCTTTTGAGGGTTAGGGCTAACTGAAAAACATGTGGATTTAATTCTAGTAGCGCCATCTATGTGTCAGACCGGAGACTTTTCAATTGACCTGTTATGTAATCGCATCCTATTCCGACAAGCGTATTCTTTGATATATTATAGAAGTTTTTAGTACTCGTGGAAAAAGATATGATACTAGAGAGTGCATAGAATTTAGTGGATTAATAACCTCTATTTTGAAATGCAATTGACTATTTTTGTTACTTTTCCTATGTTTGAGCTTAAGTTGAAGTATAGAATTTTTGATAAGAGTAACATTTAAGAGGGCACACGAGACGAGTTATATGATACCGTCACATTGCTAACTAGCACATTTTCTTTATACATTCTCATAGCTCCTTTTGAATTAAATAATTTTTTTTCCATCTCAATCCATATATATGTATAAGTAATTTAAAAAGAAGTATACTTTTTTGAAAAAAATATTTCTAGAAATATATTTGATTTCGGTTTTAATATGTGGATACCATACTGTCATGACAACGAGGTTATGGCCAGCGATGTTGCATGGAAACTGCGTGTAAAAGTCTTGTTTCTACTAAAGAACCATCGTCTGGAACGGACAATACACGTTACATCTGTCGGGAATTAAAATACTCATGTTAGGATTGTGTGCCTTTTCAGGTGTTGTTCTTGCCACTTGACATTTAAACAACATTTTAAGTGTATTGGCTGGGATTAAAGTGCTTTAAGTGTAGCTGAAATATACATCCGTAATTACTTAAAACAACTACAAAAACAAGCCTGGGTGATTCTAGTGAAATTCCAGTTAAATAAACATACCCAAAATTAAATTCTTTACATGTCCAATATTCAAAATGTTTAGATTTGTTAATTGTTTTAAAATATCCAAGTTTGTACATGCGAGGTCATAGAAATTTCAAATAATACGTTTGTGGACTAAAATGAAATAAAATTAACGCCATCAATTTATATTTAAGACCCAACCTTTCTTTAAAAGCACCTAGCATTAAGATATATTTCAAGAAGACATTTCTTGAATTACCTTTAATTCCAGTTAAACGAACCTCTCCATCTTTTCACTTAATGTGGCCATAAAAGCCCAATATATATGCTTGTTGACTAATGGCGTTATTTCAGTACGAGTCCTGATTTTACTAAAGACCCGCCATGAAGCTAGTAGAGGTCCCGTGTCCTTCCATTGACCTGATGTGGAAGTTGGAAGAGAGAAGTTTCAGTTCAAGTATTGTCATCGTCACTTGACAGAGGTTCATAATTACGTAGTACGTCGCAAACAGCCCTAAAATTCCTTCTCAGTTGTGACTTTAAAAAAACGTCAAAACCACTTCTTCTCTTAAAATACAGTTCCCTTGTCCAAACACCCGAGCGTTTCATATGCGCAAATCATGCGCATAAATTCTTTCGAAGCTCAAAGTCCGTTTCTGCACAGTGTGGAAGTTTAGATAGTGGGATATCAGATCAATTATGACATGACTTCATAACCTTGGCTGTTGCCAACATCCCTCGTGTAGCTTTTAAGCTTGATGACTCCAAATAAGCATTCATTAAATCAATTATTTACCTCATTTTAATCATTCAATTTTAGAGATGGAATGTGTACAAAAAAAGGATTGGAGAGAAATATACTTAAAAGGTCAAATGTACACATAAATATATTGATATAATTATTACATAATTAAATGCATTAACAAAAATAAAAGTGAAAATATTAAAGTTATCTCTCTAAAAAATGAATTAGTTCAAACGGATTTCCTTCTTTCCCTAGATATACAATTTATGCGTCTATTTTGCATAAAATAAAACCAGTAACGCTTGCAACTCAATCTTATCATATCTGTCATTTTTATCTTAAACACGTAGATTTTGTCACAGGATGGAAAATATTTTTTTTAAAAAAGACAATTATTTTATCGATTTGTTTTCAGTCAACGTCTAAACTTCCTTAACAATCACAAAAAATTACACAGGTTTTTATTTTTCTCTTTCGGAAAGGAAAATATTGATATGAGGTGCTTTTTCTCTCACCTCTTGACAATTCATCATTGTCATATAAAGATATCACATTTTTTTTAGTTTTTTGAAAGAATGAAACCATTTTTATAGTTATTTTCTTTATTTTATTTTAGCACTTCTTTAAAAGAAAAGAAATGATAGTGAAATGATATAATAAAAAAGAAATTCACCTGATTCATATGCAAAAATTTAAGTTATAAAATTATTATTTTTTTTTTATGATTTATAAAGAATGTCTGTGTAATTATAAGATTATTATTTTAAAGAATGTTATGCACTATTAATGAATTTCAAATAAAATTAGCATTTAAGTATTCTTAGATTTTATTTAAACATTTTATTTTTCGTTTCGTGTGTATTTATGGTGTGCATTTCTTTCAAATTAGTATTTTCCATTCATTATTAAGGGTGCCCAGTAGATTTAAGGAATTGTGGATTACGGTATCTAAAACTAAATGTCTTTCGGGACATAAATCTGTCCAAATTATTAATAAAGCTTAAATTTTGTGTGTAAATAATAATAATATGTGAATATAATAATGAATGTTTTAATCATTGTAAAAATTTAATAATTGTGTGTGAATCTATTAATGAATATATTAAACATTCTATAAAATTATAAGAGTAATTCTTTTGTCAACAAGGCTTCTTGTCTTAGTTGAATTATTATTATTTATGAGATATATTTGTTTTCAGGTACCATTTTAAAGAAAACTGTTGCACGATGTGATTCGAATTTTTTTTTCTTCCATAAAGGGTTCTTATGCGTATAGAAAAGCAAAAGTATTTTTCTTATGCATAAATTTTAAGAAGTAATTGTTTTATAAGAAAAAAGAAAAATAAGTCAAAATTTTCCAAAATTATAAAGTTGTATAATTTTTTTAAAGAAAATATACAGAAATATCATTCAAAAATTAGCTTATTATTTTTATTTTTGTTTTATATATGCAGGGTAACAGATATTACACATTTATGGAACAAGTTTTTTAAATATACCGCACGTTAAAGCAAATATATCTGAAAAATAAGGTCGGTGTTCAACTCAAAAGAAAAGAAAACTAAAACATAATTTTTTATGGTCCAATAAAATAATAAAAAAATTCATTATTAGACTTACAAAGAACCTGAACTCTATGCATAATTTTAAAACATAAAAGTCACAAAACACAAAAAAAGACTAAAATTCAGTACTTTATTTTCCCTTGCATGTCTTGGGACCCTTATATCTTCAGCTTGTCATGAGCTGTTTCCTTCATACCAACATAAAAGAGTCATACGACTGTTAAACGCCATAAATAGAGTTTTATTTTTATGCATTTTCTTTGTGTCTTCACATATTTCAGAATATACTCATTTTTTTTGTATGTGATAGTTTATGTTTTGTGCTTGGATAAACTAATTTTAAATAGATTTATAAAAAAATATAAATAATTTATAAAATACTATTTAACGATAATATGCTTCCTTTTCACAATTTTTAAAGTATTTTTTTCCCGAACGATCCTCAAAAACGCTTTTTACACAGAATATATAATTTTTATTTCATAACTTAAATAAATGCTTTGAAATATAATTCAACTTCAAATATTTATCATTTATTGTAGTTTTCAAATTTTTAAGACTTCTTGAAAATTATCATTAAAAGGTTTCATTTTTTGATATGTACCTGCTCCTAAACATTTATCAATATACCTTCGAAACAGAATTATTTAAATTTTAATACTGAAAATTCTTGGGAAATTATAACTGTACAAATATCGAAAGATTATTCGTAAATAGTTTTTAACATACGAGCACGTTGTACGAAATGATGAAAAGCTTCATTCCAGAAAATGAGCACTACAGTTTTCATACAATAAATTTGATCAGGAGTAATATTGAACATTTTTAATCAAATATCGGACAATGATAAAAATACTTACATGCGGCTGTGACGTTGAGCTATTTGCGATATTTCTTCACTAACCTCGGGCGTATTATAGTGATTTGAATTGCATAAAATTAGAATTCCTTCCCAACAAAAATGAAACCTAATTAGGTAAATTAGATGAAGATAAGAAGTGCAGTGAATTAAATTATAAATAGTTGTATATAACTGAAGTAAAATTGAAAGAAAAATGATGGGAGAAAACAGTTAGCGTCAAGCTGTTAAGTAATTGTGAGTTAAATTAAAGCAACGCCGTTAATCTTTCGGATTGACTCAAATCTTAATTAAAGCATTAAGATAAGAACGGGCTGTTTGCATGAAGTGAATTGGTAAGCTAAGTTTCTATTACTTGGTCATAATTAAGAATTGACAAAGTAAGTGGGATTTGACAGAGGGTGACCTTAACTATTCTTCTGTGATTATTAATTAAATATTTTTATCTTTCTCTTGCGTAACTGCATTTGGAATCTAATAATTATTGGCTTTAAGTAGATTGAAATATGTGGGTAGATCTAAATAATAAAGAAAAGAACGTTGCAAGATTTGGTTTTAAGTTTTCAGGAAAATCTACTACACAATGTATACCTTTTTTCACAAAATGGAATTTTTTGAAGGTTTTAAATGTAATGAGAAACTTTTAAATGAAAAATAAACCGTTTTGCGGCTGTATTCCTCATGCATATCCTGTTTATTATGTTTTGTTCACTCTAATTGCTTAAGAATTATACATGATAAAACTTATTATAATTACTAAATCCGGTTAGTTGTTGTGTTTCATCGAATAGTCATATGATCTTTTCTGAACTAATATCATGTATTCATATAGCAGTGAATTTCTTTATAAAAGTTTAAAATAACTTCTTATTGTTTTTATTTGTATTTGCATCCATTTTTTATTTTATTAATTTTTTTCTAAATGCGTGTTTTCAAGTCACTTTTGACTTTATTTGGTCAAATTTTCTAACTTTGTTTCTGTATATTAGTGGTACATAAGCTTTTAATTGATAATTTCCCTCTCTGTGTAAATGTGAAAACATTACAATCGGTTCACACGTGCATTTTCCTTTAATTAACCTTGTGTGGCGGCTACTTTATTACGTTAATTGAATTGAGAGACTCGCCTTGAGAAAGAATCGGGATTTATGTGAATTAGCACTATTGTATAAAACGTGTAGTAAGTAAGAAATTTTCAGTCAATGATATCGGAGGTATTACAGAGATAAGAAATAAAAGGAGACACAGAATGTAGTGAGATTGTTACAGCATCATATAAGGGCAAGCAAGAAGGGTTTAGTTGTGGTATTTCATAACAAAAATTAGAAAAAAAAAATTAGCAACAAATAGCTGTATTTTATTTTATGCATTTTTGAAAAAAAAAAAAGAAAGAAATTTTTTTATCTCAATCTTTATTTGCACAAATTTGTTTTTCATATTATGCAAGACAACAGAAAATAAATTTCCAAAATTTAATCGGATAAAAACAAAAACAAAAACAAAATGCTTTAGCAATGTAGCTACATATGGCCGTCATGAAAGGTAAAAATAATTAAAAATAGGATATTAATATTTTACAGGTCTATGAAGTTATTTAACACACTGTTAAAGAAAATTTAAATAGTTCTTTAAATAAAGAATCTAGGGCCATGACATTTTGTACGTTTCATAATTTTGTTCTTAAGCGATACAAAAGTTTTCGAAAAAAAAGTGGCCGCAGTTGCCTAGTGATCATGGTTTCTTATTTATTCAGTCGCGGGTTCAAACCTTGGCTGCTAAAGACCCACCGTATAGCCGGGGCTGATACAGTTAAATCTATGGGGGGCAAAGTCCTCCCATTGGCATGGTGTGGAAGTTAGGAGAGGGAGGTGCTATCTGAGGTGTCGTCCTTGTCACTTGACCGAGGTTGAAAATTACGATGTCCGTCGTCACTAGCCTTAGTGTTGCTTCTAGTGTGACGTTAATAAAAACTCAAAAGAAAAAAAAATCGTGTAAATATATATATAGTGCATCTATGGAAAAATAGGAGATTGATTTCAATTTTAAGAAATTAGCAAAAATAATACAATACCGTTTAGATTTTGTTACAGAGAAATTGTGTGATAGTATGTAAGGACTACCGCAAAATATATTTCGGTTATAATTAATAAAGTAAAAGTCTTAAAGCTATAATTTACCATTTATTGATTTTTACGCAAAATTAATAAATGTGTGTGTCCCAATCCCCAATAGCATGTGACGAAAATGTATACATGATTAAGAATAAGAATTTAATGGTTGACTCTCTTATTCTTATCGTTCTTTGTATATAGGGGAAACTGTTTGTTTAAATAGTTTTTATTTGATAATTGCTTTGATATGTCTGATACGTTTTCAATTAAATCAAAACAAGTATCGCAGATGTCTTCACTCTGAACACCAAACTCAGAATAGAGACAAAGCTGACAAAAGTCCATATTGGGATTGTAAAGTTAAAAGAATTATTATAGATTATGGAAATCGTATTTTATTTTTCTCAACCAATGCCCCTCGTCGTATCCAGTTTTAAAAATGAAATTAAAGTAACATTTTATTCTTAGATCTCGATCGTGTTATATCGAAATAAGTCATACAAAAATAATTTTTTTTTTTCTAATTTATGTTAAATTAAAATCGTGTAAAAACATAATTTTGTATATATTAGTATATGTTACACAATTTAAAAACGTTTCGAAACTTTTGGTCTTTTGAGGGGTATGGTATCCCTTTAAGGTTTCGTCTACCGGTCATTTCGATTTCGTGGACGTAATATTAATTCTATGGAATTTCGACTACCGTCCTCACATTTTTACTGTTTTATCGTCGATTTGAGTGCAATAAAATGTATCTGAAAAAGCAAAACTTAAAGAAGGGTTCCATGGAATTAAATTTTTTTTATCCAAGAATTTTAAAAAGATCGCAAAACTCACAAATGAATCGTTAAAATTAGTGTAAAACACTCTTAAAAATTGAAGCAAAAAGATTAATTCATCAGAAGCTTTAATTATCTTTTTTTTTTTTTTTTTTCATTTTAAAATGTACTTTATTGTATTCAAATGGATCAAATAGTAAAGATTTGAGAACGGTAGTCGAAATTTCTTAGTATTAACGTTACATCCACGAAATCAAAATGGCTACTAGACGTTAGCCTAAAAGAAATTATTTTATTGCTTCACAAAAACAAAGTGCCGAGAAAAGTCGATAAAACTTTGCATGCGTGTTATCTAACACTTGACAGATCTTGAGTCAAAAAAGTCTTTTTACGTCATCATACAAGATCCAGGAGGTTATGTATTTGATAAGAAATACTTGACATGCCGATTTTGTTCGATATGTATACTTATGTTTGTCAAATACGACACGATATGAGATTATTCTTTGCGAGTCAAAAACCCTGTGTTCACTATATCGATCAATCAAAACTGTCAAAAAAAAAACAAAGGCAATTTTTCTAAACACAGAAAAATGTGACATGTTGAGTCTGTGTATAAACATTGTCCAAGAAAAATAAGTTTGGATTGTCTCTAAGTAAATACATATCCGTGGGCTGGAATTAATCATAATCTCTATTTAATTAGCGATTCAAAATACGTAATTACTGGGATGTCAAATGATTTTATTTTTAATTAAATATTCATTTTTAAATTTGTTTCTGAAATTCTGCTCAACAAAAGGATTAATCAGAGATTTGAATTGTTGTCTCATAATATAATATTGTTTAGCTTTTCAAAATAAGTGCAATTTTCTATGAGTAATAAGAAAACGATAATGAGTGTCTCTATGGCAACCGCAGTTATTCAGAAATCGTTATAAATTCAATGTTTTACTTAGAATACTTATTAGAACACAGTGATGTTCGTTATCACCAATTAGAAGCTTAAGAAATTACAGTAGTCGGATTGTTTTTAAAAGGGGTCTGTATAAAATATCATTGGTCATTTTCCGATGAATATATTATTCTAGATGAGAATAATTTAGAAGAAAGGTGTTTTTCGCTTTTTATTAAAAGTAAAAGACTGCCAAATATTTATTTAATTTCAGGGACAGCAACATAATAGTATCAAAATGCCAGAAAAATTTTGGCACAAATCATATACACACACGTATACATAGTGGCGGATACAAGGGTGATCCTTCTTACTTAATTTTACGTACAAACAAAACGACGTAGCTGAACAGAAAATAAAAAACACAATTTTACAATCAAGTTTAAAAGTATCTTTTTTGTTATTTTAATTCATTGTCATTTGTTGTGATAAACATAATACCGAGTCCTGTAAAAGTTCTTAATATAGATTTAAATCTTGAAATACAATTTATTTCTTAACATCAATTTAATCTTGAGTTATATTTATTAGATTAAGGACTAAGTAATTATGAGTATGATAAACGAAATAAACGAACGCAGTTAGGATTTATGAACTTTTAAAACTGAAAATAAAACAATTGCACCCTCCTCAAAGTTTTCCGAATTCACCAAAGTGTGTATATATATCATTTTTGAAAACAATGTTTGTTTACTTTTCGTAATTTTTTAAAAGTTTTAGTAGAATTAGATAATTAATTTATTTCTGAAATAGCTTATGTGGTCTCTAAAAGGTTTCAACATTTTATCTTGATGACGTGTCATTGTGGTAAATATTTTATTTTACATTAGGTTTAAGAATGATTAATATTTTGTTAATTTTTGGTTCAGTTATTTTTTCTCTTTTTATTTAGAATTTTAATAGGTTTTACAATATTTTAGTTCATTAGTTAAATGTAGTTTTTTTTTATGTGAACTAGAAAATATTTACTATGCCTACCTTAATTTTCTGTAGTTGAATATGCTGATTTTTGGTTCGTTGACATATTTTAATACACTGTAATTCCCTGAAATGTGATGGTTTGATAAGTAATTACCGATATAAACACATATTATTAAATTCAAAAGCCTAAAACGGTATTAATTGTATTACTTTAATAATCTAAATTTCCCTTTTCTATCACTTTACTTACTTTAAATTTTTTTGTTACATATTAGTTTGATTAAATACTTTGTGTTTTTGGTCTTAAATTTTGAGACTGTTTAAGTATTTATACAAATATTTATTCGATTTGAGGAAAGATTAATTTCCTTTTGAATGATTTCCTTTTAAATATATATTTATACATATAAATACAAATCACATCAATTGCTTTTCAATGTTTATCATTTATTGACTCAGCCAAAGTTGGATTATATATTCAATTAAGTTGAGTGTAAGAAATAATAAGAGAATTTTGCATATATTTATTACCAAGATAAACTCTTGTGAAAGTTTCAAATCGACAGTCGATTATAATATATATATATATAAAAGGTTTTAGTATTAATTATAAATAGTTGTTATGATATCACGTGTCTTTCTAAAACATTTTATTATGGTTTCTTTTATTTTTTTATAATAAACCACCACTGAGTTAAAATTTTGAATTTAGCTATTCCAAGTAGTTTTGTACCGAACCAGGGGGTGTTGCACATTCATTCACATTGTGATGGAGAAGAAACGGTTCAAACAGAAGGAAAGGTTGCTTTTAAAATATTGGTAACTTTTTCCTTTAAATTTTTTTTTAAAAGTGAGCAATTATACTGTAACCCAATAGTTTGTTTTCGTACAAATTGAAACAAACGTAAGGCTAGCATTTTTGCTTACAAACAACTAAACATCTGAAAGTAAAGCAATAATTTTCTTTTAAGATAAAAATTAATAAGACTTGAAAAAGACTTCTAAAACATCTTTTTTTTTCAATTACATTCCATCGCTTTTTAAACTTACATACTTTAGAACGATATCTTCTAAAGATGTTTAAAATTTTACGGAATTAAGAACGATCAATTCGAATCATTTTCTATCTTTTGAACGTGATACTTCAAAGGTAAGATATATTAGATTCCGATATCTGTTTCAAATGCATAATGCATTTTTTAAGAAGGCTCGCGAAAAAAAGGTTACACGAGGAAAAAAAAATGTGAATGAGGTAGTTTCAAAAGCAGGGAGAGGATCCTTTTTTTTCATTATTTTTTCCACTAATGTATATTTATTGATTTCAATGAAAACTTTGCATTGGATATAAATTTGAGGAATGCTTTCAGATCATCTTTAAAGAGGGGCTTATAGTTTTTCTTCTCATTTTTAAATTATGCTTATTTGAAAAAAGCATCAAAAATAAAAATAACACAAGTAAATGCTGAACGCCTTTTTTTTTTACTATGCAATATTTCGCTAAAGATTAATCGATTTTTGTAAGAAAATAAGCATTTCAAGCTTCAGGTATAAATAAAATTTACTTTACGCGAAAAAAAAAAACCATATGAAAAGACAAAATGAAGGATATATTGAGATTTCAAATAATGAGTCTTTAGGCAAAAATGAAAAAAGAAGGTTTTTATCTCAAAGTTTCCTCTACTTCATTTTTTATAACATAAGCTGTTTATAACTTGTTTTAGTGCTATATTTTTGAAATCATATAAAATGAAAAATTTTTAAATGCGCATTAAAATATGAATTTATGAAATAAATTCATCTTTTCTTATTATTAAAGCACATTTCAATATTAAAGCAATTTCTCGATAAAAGTAGTTTTTTTATTTGATTAACTTTTGTCTACAATGAAGATTATTTTTACTTTATTATGTTAAAATCTAATGCGTTTCGATCAAACATTTAAAAGACAATTTTGCATCAAAATAAAAGACTGCATTATTTTGAAACCAAATAAATTAAAAAATATAATGTACTCGGATTGTTTAATAAAATCTCAAGATTAGTTGTACCTATTAATTTTTATTCAAAATCCAGTATCAAAAAATTCCGAATTCGAAAACTGAAATAAATCACATTAAGATTGAAATTCCATTAATATCTTACAGATATATTTTTAATATTAATTTTTCAGATATAAGTAGTTAGTGTTTTAAAAGTAATTCTTAAAAATATTTACTATAGTAATGCTTGGTAGTAAAACCTAATAATAAAGTTATGAATAAGATTGAAAATTAAGAATCTTGAAGTGAAATAATTTTTAATCTTACCAAGAAACAATGTTTTTTTTCTGAATACAGTACTTTTTCTCTTGAAAATTATGTTAATGTACGTTTGAGTTCTTTTTTCAATGAATGAAACACACACACACACACATATATATATATATATATATATATATATATATATATATATATATATATATATATTTATGGAATAATAATTTCCATGTGGTTGTGAACGGGGAGTGAAAATCTAGTTCAACTCGGAGGATAACAACAAATGACGATTTATTCGTAAGTCTTCAAGGCAACCCACATATAGCACAACCTGGATAGTAACAAATACACATCACTTTAACAGCTTAAGCACACAATCCACACTTTTTAGAACAGTCACAATTATTTTAGCAATGTTCAGGTCAACTACTTATTACTCCACTCGGACAGCTTCCGCAGTAATATTCTGCATTCCAGGGCAGGATACGACACTTTTCGGCAGGTACTTCTTCAGAAATTCAGCCGGAACGTTCCAATTTAAATGCTGACAGCTTTTAGTCATGCCTCCGCAGTCTCCGCAACAGAGTCCCCGAAGACTGACTCCGACAATTCCGCTAGATTCTGGTCGAACCTCCAGCAGAGTTCCTCGTCCACGTTATCCCGATCGGTCCATAAAGCAGGCTCCATAAACAAACTGATTTCTTACACTGATTGATTTCTCCGACAGATTAACTCCGACTGTAGCTCTTGGAGTATTAAAACCATTTTCGGCCAGGCGTGAAGTGAAATGGGAAAATTCACGAAAAGTTCAAAAATTTCTTCAATTTTTCGCTTGGGTTCCAGCACCTTCGACAACTTTCTATTTGTAGCCAAAGCTACGAAGTTTCTCACCAAATCAGTTGCCAAGGTGAAGGGATCATTGCTTAATCTCTCTTTTGTCAACTGGTGATATCACTGTAAATCCATCTTTTCCTGTATAAGAGAAGCACTGCACATAAATCATTAAATATTGTGAATTTTGACTTTATACAAAAATATTTTAAAACAGGTTACATGTTGCTTTTTTGCGACTCATTATTTTCTTGTATTCAACGTACTATTTAAATATCTAGAATTTTGTGACAGAAAGATGTTTCTGCTGCTCCAAAATTGTATTCATAATATTTATTATCTGGATAAATACATCAACTTTTTCAAACATGCTCATTAGAAAATGCACTAAGAGAAACTCATCTTAAAACTCAGAATTACAAAGTCATATGAATCTTACAAAGTTTAAAATTTTTTAAAGAATACACATTCAAAACGCATTAACGAATTTCGGAAAGCTTTGAAAACTTCTGCAGAGTTTCGAAATGTATTAAATTGTGACTTAAGGCTTTAATGAACGCTTACTAATATTTTATATCGGAGAATGTCTTAAAGAATTAAAGTATAATTTTTAACAATTTTTTTTTTACTATGCATTTCTGGTATCTTTCAAAATTAATCTATTAGAGTAGTCTTTAATTTCTTTTACTATGTAACATCAAAAGTGACATGCAGGTTTTCTTATCTTTTCTTGGTGTAATATTACTTCGTTATTTCAAAATTTAAAAATGTACATTTCCTGTATAATTTTAATTAACTTTATCCTTTTATCCAATCTATAAGCTCTAGGAGGGAATATCTGAAATATCTTAGATAATATCTTTGACACCTTTCATTGAATTTGGAAAGTTATACAATATTTTAATAAGCTTTTTGGTGTATCTTTCTATATTTACATTCATTATTGCATAAAATATTAACATTTCCCTTCTCAGTTGATGAATAAATTACTTTTATGTTAAAATATTTTCAAGCACCTAAATCTGAATAGTAGATAAACATTTTTGATTCGAGATATGTTTATAAAATATTGAAACTGAAATTTTCAATATTGATTTTAATTCATTACATCCATTGGTTTTTGGATAGTAAATTTTAACTAATTATAAATTTGTTAGATTTTTTTTTTGTAAGTTTTACTTGAATTTTAATATAAAACAATCTATGTCATAAATTGGTTTGTCCTGTTTTTTCTTGCTATTGGAAAGAATGGAATTAGGAAATAAAATTTTAATTATAATTTTTTTTTTGTGTTTCATAGAGATAATAATTGTCGAAACTTCAAACTATTTCGAATGGAAACATAAAATGAAGCCATTTTGTAGGTACAGAGTAAAGTCACGCCGCAGTTTTAAGCGTAAATGCTTAGTTATGTATTTCATTGGTGATCTCAAACACAATTTTACAAACTCAATTATATCCATGATCTGTATAAAACAATGCACATTGATGTTGTTATCCTCGCTTCCATGGATAACACAAAATATACCTTAGACAGTCTCAAATGAAAGCGTGGATGACAGCAGCTGCCAGATAAAGGGTTTTAGTGCTGTAGAGAAATTCCAGAAATATTTGCTGCAATATCCATAAAAAAGGGTGCCATAGCCTGAGAAGAAACCTAACTCTTACCTGTTGGTCCACTAAAGGTATTTTAGTTCCTTTCTTCCACATAGTAGAAAGTACAATGGAGGTATAACCTTATCCTAAACCAGGGGACGCGTCATCTTCCATTGTATTTCTAGGGGTTCAGACTTTCCTCGAGATTACTGATATTGCTAGTTGTTGAATTTATTGGCAATTAACTTGTGGTTATCGCGTGTTGGGAGTTTCAAAGATGACATGCTATGTGATAATGGGCTATCCGCGATTTCCTCTTCACTAACTTAAGACTTTATTAAAATTGAATCTGAAATATGGGCTAGTCAAGAATTTTCCAATTCGTTTAAAACCTGGGATTTCCTTCTGGTTTTATATCTAGGTTCCCAATTTCTTCCCAATAAATAAAACGCGATGATACAATGCAGTAAAATTTTTGAAATGAAATGGATTGAGATAATCAAGTAGTATGAAACCTTCATAGGATTGATTCGAAAGGAGATGCTATGGTATTAAGAACTGCGGTAGTGTAATGTTCACAGAAGTCTTCTGGAGCGTGTGGAGTATTTAATAGTGAGGTTAGAACTCATTGCTGTCAGAGCAATGCAATTAGGTAATCGCATCATATTCCCGTTCGCTTATTCTTCGATTGCTTATAGAACAGTATAGCATTCATGGAAAAAGAAAGTAAGCTATGTGTGAGCATTTCACCAATGAGAATATGAATAAAAACTGTATGTTAGACATAATTGTACATATAAACGAAGCTAAATTTAATATAAGACAGCTTGGAAGGTTTTAAATACGCCGTTGGATGTTAGTGAACAGAGAATGGTGAGAAATTATATACATTGTTAATCAAGAAGGACCAAGACCGAAAAACCGTTCGAATTCCTAGTTGTCACAAGTTAAACTGACTCGGACTTAAGTATACGTTAGTCAGATTTATTTCTTAACAGTGACGTTAAACTAGTTTACGAACTCGTTCAGGAAGAACAGACTGATAGAGAATAATTCAACATATTCATAGCTTGACGATTCATAACATGTATTATTTTTATCCTATGTATTTTAATAGTGATTTATTTTAACAGATTTTATTTTCGTTTAATATCGTGAATTTCTGGTTTCATTAGGGTCTGTTTAGATTTTATAATAACGAATACGAAAATTAATAAGGGAGAAACGGTACGATAGTTCTATATGTAATAAATTTCTTTTCACCTGAATCTTAAGTGGTGAATGTGTTTGCATTAGCTTGAATTGATACACTTCATTTCATGTGTGTCCTACATTAGAACACAAAATCTATATCTGTTTTTAATTTAAAGTAGTTATTCGTCAGCTGGAACTTCATGAAATGTGATTTAAATTAAAAATGAACTTTTTTGTTAATTCACTCACTCTGATTCGCCCAAAGGAGGCTCATCCAACAACAGTTTGAAACAAACAAACAATTTTCCCAAAGGACACTCACTTCAGACTTTATAGAAAACTAAAAACGTAAGAGATTGTAGAAATATATTTAACTAATAGAGATTAATTTTTTAAATCAAATTATATGTAAAGAATATAAATTTTAAAATTTAATACTTTGAAAATATAAATATGTAAAATAAGGATACATATAGCGTGTGAAGAAGGACTTAGACAACTTTTTGTTAGGCACATCAGAACATGACATAAAAACATGAAATGTTCAACTAGAAAAATAATCACTTTAATGTGAACTTGAGCAAAAGTTTAAAAATTGAAAACAAAATTAAAGGTTTATACCTTCATCTTTAGGAACAGAGAATGAAACGAAAAAACCTTTTTGAAAAACGGAAGTATTTGCAATTAATAATTGGTGCTAAACACATTTATTTTAAAGAAGCACTCATATTCCAACACTGGGGTAGTATCGAACTCAGAATAATGTGAAAACACCTCAAAAATTATCTTGACTGAGATGTAACATTATATTTTGATTGTTTGGTTTCTTTATTCAGCCTTTAAGAAATATTATAACTGCTATAAAAAAAAAACTAAAAAAAATTTAAAAATGCTTCTTGTATTGATTTTATGATACAAATTAAATCATTTTCCTTATGAAATTATGTATACCCAATGAAATATCGTAAGTTAAAAAAATACCTAAGCTGTCCTGATTACTTTTATATTTTCATATTAAGGATTGAAGACCATTACATTAAATGCTCAACAAATTTTGGAAGCCGTGCTTTTGCAAAATAATTATGTGCTTTAAACGAAAAAATTGATTTATAATCGTATACGGACAGTGGAAAATGATTGATACTTATACAAAACAACAACACAAAATTCGTAAGACCAATTCTGTTCTCAGAAAGAAGAGTTTGGTAATCAGATATCGTTTTCAAAATTAAAGTCGTATATATATTTTTCGAATTTATTAACGCAGAAAATGTTGACAACATAATGTGACTTCAAAAAGCTGTAGAAATAGATATGAAAAACTGAAATATAAATTTTGATTATCTCGATATGCAGAAAAAATTCTAAATAGAATGAATTGCTTGAAATAAGTTTCGAAAAATCCCAAGTAACAACTTGGTAAAATTCTTCGACAGCTTTCGAAACAAAATATTTCTTCGAAACCTTTAGGTCTTCCAAACAAAAGAATCAACTGACACAGCATTAAGCCATCCGGCATTTGCTCCCAAACAATAACTTTCTCCACTATCAAACACGAATGCAAAGTATTGGCATCCGCACATCCAATCACCTCTGGTTTCTGAAAAGGAGCCTTCCTCTTCCCAACTAAAGGATTTGGAATTCTATTCATCACTTTTCAGAGCAGGACGTTGTTTAACTCTTTGAGCTGCCACTAGAATTTAAATGTCCTCGCGCTTTGTATGCGGATCAGGGCGAACCTCCTTCTAATTTTGAACTCTGTTCCGGCCACTCCGCTTCTCTCCGAATCATTTAAGTGTAGCAGAAAGGTGTTATATTTGTTTTGGCGAAGAATCGGGGACCGGAAGCGGAAGTGACGTTTAAATGAAGTTCCTTGATGAAGCGGCGTTTGTTTTTAACTAGATAAATATTGAGTAGGGCACTTTTTCCCAAGTCTTCCACTCACGAGGTTAGAAAAGTTACTTTTTGGTTAG
This sequence comes from Nephila pilipes, assembly GCA_019974015.1. Taxonomy (NCBI): domain Eukaryota; kingdom Metazoa; phylum Arthropoda; class Arachnida; order Araneae; family Nephilidae; genus Nephila; species Nephila pilipes. Next base: position 388,136 of record BMAW01111891.1, read on the forward strand.
CGTTGTAAATACTAGGTAGATGGATTAGAATTCAATAATTTCCATTCATGCAACGTTCTTATCTTATCTTTGCAATGAATTTTTCTCTATTAGAATCGATAAGGACTTTAGGGTTAGCAAAAATTGGTAGATATCAAAAGTTTTGAAAATTGATTAAAATATTTTCTCACTATCTTTTAATATTTTATTATCGTTTGTATACAAAAATTTAGTTTTTTTTTCTTTCATTTTCATTCCAATCTTAATAATTCTGTGCTCAAATTACTAAAATGTTGTAATTTTATTCTGTAGAAAAAAAAAACTGGCTAAAAATACTGTCAGAACTTCTTTTTCAAACTCTTTTTTTGTAACATCTGATAAAATATTGTGCGATATTTTATTTTAAATGAGTACAAAGGAATATAAGAGTTTCAAAGACTTTCCTTAAACATTAAATCGGATATCATTTGGCAAATCCACAAACTTATTACAAGAATTAATTATAGAATTTGTAGCTTTAATCTAAGTGTTTAATCGAAGTCTTAATCGCTGAAATCTAAGAGATTCTATGTTTAATTTTTCATTAAGCTTTAAACCTTTTGCCACCAACCCCACGTACGTCAAAAAGGCATCTCTAGTCACTATATCGTGCATTTCAGACACAACTCTTCCCTCGAATTTCCCTACAGCGCAAACACTCGTGCTAATACGGTTCCTATTGTGCTTCTTATATTCTCATGGCAAATTGGAGCTTAAGGATTTATGCTTTAATTATCACCACTTACAATTACATGTATACTCAGTTTCGTATACCTCTGGTTATATTTCTTCTGTATGCATATATTTCTTTACAACAAAGTCTATATTCATCATATTTTTCATTTGTATTGTTCTCTTTTAATGGTATGATATAATTTCTTGACAACCGTGTAAAATACTTGCGACTTCTTTAAAAAACGTATAAAATAAATCACATTCTACGTTTAATTTATTCCAGGCTTTTATTACTTATCAGATTTTTGTTTCACCTCATTATCAGCAATTATAAAATTGCTTAAATTTTTACCTGTACTTGTTGAGAGGGTAGTAGCTTTTAATTTGAATGATATGCTGGATCGAATCATTTCACTATTCTGAATCATATTTAAAAATATTGCACTTTAGAAAAGAAATTAAGATAAAAATATTAATAAAAAATTGAATTGGTGTAATATGGAAAAAAGTATTATATTCTGTTGGTTGAGTTTTTTTGCAGGAAAAAAAATCTGTATAACACATTCTATTAACTTTTCATTTTCTGCATTAATTAAGAAATCTTACACCTTTTATCCATTATATATACATGTACTATTTAGAGATACCAGCTTAAAATATAAACTATCTGACATGGTACATTTTGAAAATGTTACTTGATTTTAATTTTGCAAAATTTGTAAAATGTGATAAATAATTATATTTCAAAAATTGAGATTTAAATGAAACTTATATCGAATATGTATCCATATATTTATAGCACATAAATTAATAATATTTATGATCTTTAAAAGTATAGTATAGTTATGTATATATATATATATTCATTTTTAAGCAAAGATAATTATATTTTTCTAAAGACTTATTTAATTTTATAATTTATCGTTTGATTTAATTTTCATGTTTAGTTTAGTAATTTGATAATTTGTATTTGTTCGAATAATCACTTATTTTTAATACTTTTATTGCTTAACGTTGGCATCGTTTTTGCACTCTAGAAATGTGTATATATTGAGTGCAACCACAAGATGGCTTCGGAATATAAGATGAAGTAAGGTTCGGCGAAATGCTCAATTAATTTTTGAAATTTTAAGATAATCAACAAAGATAGATTTATTTTTTACGGGTAATGGTATTAACAGATTTGTAAGGCTTTTTAAGAATTCAACAAAGTATTTAATTGTGAAAAATGTTACAGAGCCCTTACTATCCTTTAAAACTAATTCCTTTTCTTACAATTTATAAACTTACCATTAACATTTAAAAGCACTAATCTTGAGTTTCCCAAGACAATTCGAATTTTTCTTTGATTAAAGAAAAAGTAATTTGAAAAAGAAATACTGTTAAAAGAGATGAAAGATGTTGTAACGTTTTTTTTTTTTTTTTTTTTCTCTGACAAATTAGCGTTGCGAAATTTATTCTGAGCAAAACTTAAAATTCGAAACGAGACAGCAATCAAAGTAAAGTCTTCTATCACAAAAACTTTTACTGAAATATTTTTCTTTGTTTTCGAAATCCAGTCCACTTTAGGAAATTACTAAGACAGACTTACACACACATATTTTTTTGATTTGGTCAGGAACATTCATTTGCATAATTTAATCTCGGGAGATTACTCTAGAAACAGCTTAACATTTGTGTCAAAGTGATCAACAGAATTGGTTGTAACAAAGTATTCGCAGTGATTTCCTAACAAAAGAATGAATCTTTAGTTGGTACATTTAGTTTTGCTTCTAGGAATTGTCGTGAAAAAGATTAATTCTCAGTTTTTCCTCTTAACACAGGAAACATTTGTAGCGTTGAATACATAATGTGTATAAATCAACGACTGAATGCATCAAACCAAAAGAGTAACACAACTAATTGCGTTAATCTAATTATATATAATTACATTCATCATCTCGCCAATTTTGGTTTTGCTGGCTGTGCTGCGATGGAAACGTAGTAGAAACGACATGAAGAACTGAACAAACGAAATTATGTAATTACTTATTCACAGGAAAATGATATTAACTATCGTTTGCCACATTTTCTCGGAATATAATTTGTATAGTTAGAAAGTTCGTATTAAATTCATAATACAAGGTGTTGCTATTTAAAGAAGAAACTGACACTGAAAAAAAATTATTTTGAATTTATATATACTTACTTATAATCATATTCAATATAAAGTCCTCCTTTATCTCTAAGACACTTCATGCAACTCTTCCATTGTTCGATACAGTGCGGGAGGTTTTCTTCTGTCAGATCCTTCAAAACGCGTGCCGTATTCTCTTTCACAACATCAACGGACCCAGATGTTGTTCCTTTTAATGCATATTTCAACTTAGGAAACAACTTAGGAAAAGTCCCATGGCGCAAGATCTTGCAAACAAGGTGGATGGTTTAACACTAGGATGCTGTACCTAGCCTAGAAAAGTATTGACAGACAATGTGGAATGACCCTGCGCATTGTCTTGGTGCAAAAATCTGCTTCGAGGATTATTTGTCACTTACTACAGTATCAGCAGTTGCACGAATTCTAAACTGATGGTCATATCGAACCACATTATCGATTTTTTCGATATTGTCACCCGTTTTTGACGTGGCAAGGCGACCCGGGCGTGAAAAATTTTCAACGTCTTCTCTGTCATCCCGAAGGGGCTTAAACCACTGAAAAGCACGTGCACGAAATAAATTATAATTTTCAGTGGTGAATTTTCAAAGATTCGTGTGAATTTTCAAAGATTCGTGTGAAATTTTACATTTCGTTGCTCGGTTACCATTTTTCTGGCGAATCAAAAAAAGAATATCTCTAATTCCAACGATGGCTACAGCTACATCGACTTTTTTTTACACAAACTAAAGAGAAGGCTCCACGCTAAACAGATATAGATCGCTTGCATTTGGAGCATGCATACTTCTGTAGCACACACACAGCGTCAATCTCGTTTTTCAAAACAGAAACCTCGTATATGATTGTGCTGTGGACCTTGTTCCTATATTAGGAACAGGAAATTGGGCTTTAGGAGTCGGAAATGAAAATGAGGTAAACTCGTTTTAGTGCTCTGTCCATTGGTCGCTTTTTTTTCTCCTTTTTCTAAAGAAATCTATGAGTATGAAGCGCTAAGTATAAAAAAAACCCGCTACATTTCTTTACTGCACATGAGAATATATTCGCCTAGCCTACTTTGGCGTGGACTCGCCGGAAGGAACCCGATATTTTCATTGTTGCTTGATTTCCGGTGTATAAAGATGAATCAACGTCTCATCCACGATGACAATTGGACGCAAAATGACAACTTCTGTACGCGGAAGCAATTCCATTTTGATTTGGCTACAAAATATAAACTATGTTATGCTTTTATGTCTGTCAAACTAGCTGATACCCACCCGCTTATTGCTGGGCAGGCGATAATATTATACTTCGCATCCTATACGTAAAATATTAAGAAAATTTTCAATTTTTAAACGATAATGATAATCTAAATTTGAAAAGATAAGAAATTGATTGTCTTTAATAATGGTTATCCCCCACTTTCAAAAACATGAGAAAAATAAAAAAAAATTAGTAAAAAGTCACCCCATATATATGGATAAAACTCATTCCACCGTATACATGTTACCCCTGATATTGAAAAAGATTCAGCTTTTTGTTAGAAGATTCATGATGTGCTTAGCTTTCAAATGAAATATCCTCGCAATGGTATCGAGTCTATCATAAGATTTTTGTCCTACATTTTCAAAACTAAAAAAAAAAAAAAAAAAAGTCGAGCAAATCGGGACGTCCAAAATGTTTTAAGTATGTCATAGAGTCTTGAGTTCGTTCATGCATATAGCGAGGTTCCCCAGTAAACGAAGTTTGTTTTGCGTGTGCGCTACTCCGTATGAAGTAACCATTTTAGAACTTTTCAAAATCCCTCTACGTTTTGGGGCTAAAATACATTTCACCAATCGTGGGATTCCAAACTTATTCATTTCCATCGCTAAATCTGTACGTTTCCTATTTTCGACATGTACGAAATTTCACATAAAGAGCCCCTTTGCCAAAATCTTGCCAATCCTCCATCAGCGCTTCGACATAAAATTATTTGGTATTTTTCTATTCAGCACGTGCAAATCTCACCAAGTAAACTTAATTGGTGACAGTACAGTGTATATATATATATATATATGTGTGTGTGTGTGTGTGTGTGTGTGTGTGTAAATACATATATAGATATAAATACGCCAAAATTACATAGCCGATTCATAAGAGTAGACTAACGGATGAAAATTACATTTTGGATAAGATTTCCGTAAAATCCGTTCTTAGTGAGCGTCTACATCGCAAAATGAGTAACTATGCTAAATTTCAAGTCAATCGGTTGCATATTCTTTGAGATCTCGTGATGAAGTCAGTCAGTGGTATTTCGCTTATATATATATAGATCTGTTTCAGTGATATTTATAAGTTGGTAGCACCAACTTGAATTTGCTGAGTCATCTATTTTAAAAATGGGTACTTTTTGAACCACTGTCGTACTTTGCACTCTAATTATGTTAACTATTTTACCATTATTGATTTTTCTAATTTTATTGAGACGATAATGTATTAGAATTCATACGTTGAATAATATATACTGAATTATTTTATGAATAATTCATGGGAAAATAATATTAGCTTAACTTTGGCAACATTTTTAAGTTTGCTATTAAAGAATCGCAATTAAAAATAATATAATGTAATAATATTTATTTCACTTGCCATGAAAGCAAATTTATTTTATTCTTTCTGTCATTCCAATGTCTTCAGGATAATAGAAAAAACACTCATTTTAGAGAACATCATTTCAAAAACAAATTAAGCATAAAAAAAAAAATTAAGGGCAAAATCATTTAGACAGTTGTAATGAAAAATGTTTTAAAAAATCTAATATCATTGCTATAGGATTGCGGAAAAATTATTAATATTACTGTAAACAAATAAAAACAGAAAAAATATAATCGAAGAATGAAGAAATTGTACTCACATACACACATATAGCTCTTTTATTGACAGGCTGTAAAAAAGTTTCAAAACAGGGTTCTATACTCAGAAAAAAAAGACTATGAATACCATTCGGAAATTAGCAACATAATTTATTTAGATTAGTTACATGTCTTGCATGGATGAACATGTCTAGTGCAGAAAAGACAAACAGAGAGAAAAAAAAATAAAGGAAATAAAAGCACCCAAAAAATCGACAAAAAGGCTTTTAGTATTATTATACCTACTAGGGTTATGGGAAAGTCTTAATTATTACTGAGAAGTAACCAATATACTCGGAAAGTATTTATTCTACATTTAATCTACAGACAGCAGTTTCATTAGCATAAATATATTATTGCTCACAGCAATATCACTATTAATTCCCATTCATTTTTAACTTGAACCTGCATATTAAGAATATTAAAATCCTGGAATAAATTTTCCCTGGTATGTTATATATATAGTTCTGTTAAAAGGTATTCTCTCTATTTAAATATATTTTTAAAAGCCAAAAATAAAATTTATTGATTCTGACATTATACATTTAGTTAATATTCTTCCTCATATTATGATAATTGAACTATTTTTATTTGTAACTTTAAATAAAAATAAAAACAAGTATTTTAAAAAACATTAATCAATTCCTACTTAAGTCAACAAAGAAATTTTTTATTTTAGTTAATTTTTATTAAATAATTACAATTAGTATAAATATGTATATACATATGACAGAATTACAATATTAAATGACAAAAGAAAATTTTTTCTTGCGATCTACACGCTTCGTCACTGACTGTATTTATTCATAAATTTATATCCTGCTAAATATCTTATATAAGAGAAATTTTGTTCTCGCATATAAAGCTAAAATTATTTATTCAAGAATCAAATAAAAAAAAAAGTTTCGACGAGATTCGATTCAAAGGCATGAAAATTCTACGCTGACACTCTACTAACTTTGCCATTGCAAGACAAATGACTGTTGAAATTTTGGCTTGCTTCTTAATTCATCCGGTAAATTTAATTGTTGTAATGCAATTTATCCCAACCACCCTGGGTGACAGGAATTAATTGGCGGTATTTTGTCAAATGTGACTACTCTGGTCCACTTGGCGGACTTAAAGTTCAACAAAAAAAAATCGCCACATTTGGAAATTTTCGAAGTCGCGACAAGTGGTTGGACTAAAATGCATTTTCATCAATTAAATTTAATTAATATTTAAAAAAAAAAAAAAAAAACTGTAGTAACATCAAGTATCATCTACTGCATGTTTTAAGAAAATGTATTGTATTTGAACTTGAGTGAATGAATAAAAAGTATTTTATTAACGATTGAAAATTTGAACAAGATATATATAAGGAGAGTGTGAGCTAATAGTAGGAGTTTAATAACAAGACACATTCTGCTTTTTGCTTCCTTTCCTTTTACATTTGCACACACACATTTCTATTTCTATTTCTCTTAGAAAAGTATCTTGTTTACAAACGTCCTATAGATTTTGTTTACTATTTTAAGGAAAATATATATGTTGTCGATTTTTTCTTGAAACATTTTAGAATTTTGGATTCTTAAAGTTCATTTGATAAACTAAATGCTGCAGAACACAGTAACATAACGAAGTATCTTCAATAGTAGTTTCGTTTAAAATAAAATTTAAAAGATCAGAATAAGAAGTACATAAAGATTTTCTTAAACATGTATAAAAAAATATTAAATTACAAATAAAATGTGAGTGTTTGTATACTTTTCATTAACATATTTTATGAAATTCCCTTTTTTGTTAAAAATGGAGTATTTATTAAAATTATCTTTATATATTTAAAAAATAATTTAAAATATTATTGATATGTACATGAATCGTTTTAAAAGTTCCGAAGAAATTTATTTGGGTCGTATAATTGTATGAATGCAGTAAAGCGAGTCCCCCCCTTTTCTTCAAATCTACATATCTTTATAAATTTTCACTGAAATGATACAATTTTTCGCCATGTGTTTATATAAAACTTTTATTTTCAGAAAATAATATTAAATATCAATAAAAGTTTTAAATAATTTATAAGATGTTGCTTAATGATAACGCTTTATTTTCACGATATTTAATTGTGTTCATAATCCTAAAATATATCTTTGCATCTAAATATAGCATTCAAAATTCATAATGCACAGATAAAAGCTTAAAAACGCAACTAAACCACACAAAAAATTAAATTGTAAGGCAGCCTTCAGTTTTTTAAGTCTTGTCTAAAATTGTCATTAAAACTCTTTACATATTACTATGCACCTAATACTGGAAAAATGTTAAAGTCTGTACAAAAGGGAATAACTTTAGTTCAAATTGAGCAAAATAATATGGTATTATTCAAGGGTGGTTCAATCAGTACTTGTATTTGAATACAGATTGCATCATTAAAGTAAATAGTTATCATTTGGAGCTGCCTTCTATTACAGGAATACGAAACAAATTTGACATTGATTCTTTGGTTAGTTTCGATTTGGTAGTTATTTGCTGCCAAATCAAAATTTGATTGCTGCCTTATCGAGTTGTTGACGTCATTTTACGTCGTGTTGTCTCCCTCTGGGATAAAAATATTTATCTTTATACACCAGAAAGCAAGCAACAATAGAAAACAATTGTTCCCTTCTGAATTATCTGCTCCAAATAAAGTGAGGAGGATTTCATTGGTGAGAAAAAAGTTAAGACGAAGAATTTTTGAGGTGTTTAAGCCGTCATTATCATGAATATGAGCAATTGAAACTTAGACAGCTGTCTAGTGTGTTATATGTTTATCAAAAACAAAACATTTTCGATGCATCGAGAGCCATCTGTTGGAATTTCTAAGCACTTTTAGAACGACCTTCGTAACTGTAGTATTTTTGTAAGGTTATCTTAAATAAATCAGAAGATATTTTACACGAAATGATGAAACTTCCATTTTGTGAACCTAGGGGTCATGATGACAGACTCAAGGCCGGCAGTTTTCGTCGAGTTGTCTGTTCAAGCCTCGATGCCACAGAAGACCCACTGTGTAGGCGGGACTGATACACATTAAATATGTCGATGCCTTAAGTCCTCCTATTCGTGTGGTGGGAAAGATTGGAGATGGAGGATTCAACTCAGGTGTCTTTCTTATATTTTAACCGAGATTCTGAATTACGAGGTCCGATGCCAATAGCATACGCTTTGCTTCTCAGTGCGACGTCAATTTTATTAATCTCAACAATTTTTGAGAAAAATAGATTCAATGTTTTCCGTACAGTAAAATAGATCAGAAGTAAACTTGCACCTTTTTAATCATATCCCAATAATTAACTGGAATATGTTCCTGAGATTTATTTTAAAGCATTCAGGACAAAATGTATATTAATGTATATTTCCCCCCAGAAAATCGAATTTTGTAAGTTTTGAGGGTCATGCCCCTTAAATTAAAAATATCTTGATTAAACTAAACACTACTGAGCACAATAGCATCTCCAAGATATCTTCATTTGTAATTTAAGCCTCAAAATAAAAAAAAAATAAATAAAAATTTAAGCCATCTAATGTTTGGAGGGAGGGAGAGAAATAGTTGCCATCTCAATACTCATCCGTCACCTCCAATTACCCGAGCACTAAAAACAAAGGAAACAAAAACTTCCAGTTTAATGAACCTTTGTAAGTACACCCATTCAATATATTTAGATAAGGGAAAACTGCACCTCAATTTCTGCAGATTGCGGCGACCGTAACTTAATGGACCAAATCTAATATTGATTTTCGACTCAGCGATCCTCTTTTAAAACACACAGCCCTGATTCTTTCCCATCAGACATTTACATACGTCATCCATCAGTGCAGGAGCGTAGGAATTACATCCCTGGGAAGAACGCATCAAGAAAGGGAAAAAAGAATGGAGTTGCAGTTGGCTGCAGGAATCTTTTATAGCATTAATGGCTGAAGCACGCTTTCCACATAAAGGATAATGCTATTCGCAAAAATCGAATCAGGGGCACCGCCTGATTTGGTTGGGGGCCCTTTCCTTCCTGATTACCCTTTGAATATTAATTACTTTTCGGAGAGATGGAATTGGAGTCGGGGATTTGAAGGTTAACTTCTTAGGAAAAGCCTCTGCTTTAGGGAAAAGTTCGGTTTTGTGTTTCGAAAGTGGTAATGAAAACTCTCATTCTAATATATTTCTAGTAAATCAAGAGAGTTACTTAGATAAACCGAATATGTTACAATATATATTTTATTCAAAGTGGTTACAAAATAGACAAAAGAACTTAAATTTAATGTTGTGGCTTTGGTGGTGTAGTTGATAGCATGTCTGACTGTTAGTACAGTCGACCGAGTTCGATTCCCTTTGTCTTCAGCTTGGAAAGCTAATTATGGGACAACTCAGCTCTTCATCCCTACAGTGTCGATAAATAAGTACCAAGTTCGTTTGGGAAGTTAATTGAGTGGGAGGGGGGTTGAGAGTAGGGTTAGCCACTCGTCTTGGAGACCAGCTAGCAATTAGTGTCCTAGACCCAAAGGCCACAAAAACGAGGATGGACACAGCCTGATATGATTTCGCATCTTGGAAATAATTTAACTTATCATTCAATTGTTCAAGTAAAATCCTGTGTGGGGCCGATGACTTTAGCCACTTGGCATAGGTCCTAATGACTAGCCACTAATGACTTTAAGTCCTGTGTAACGTAATGGTCATAGCGCGAACTCGAGGCAGGCGGTTTTCGTCGAGTCGTGGGTTCGAGCCTTGATGCTACTAAAATCTTGTCATGTATCTGACACTGATACTCATTTTTTTTATCGAGTCTCAAAGTCCTTCCATTGGCGAGGTATGTAAGCTAGAAGGAGGAGGCACCAGCTCAGGCTTTGTCCTTATAACTTGACGGAGGTTCAAAATTACGAGGTCCGTTGCCAATGGCTATTGTGTCTCTTTAAATGCGACGTTAATAAAACGAAACAACCAACCAAAATCCTGAGTCAAGTTCTGAATATTATGTCTTGAATATAAAAAGAAATATTTTTGAAACCTTTTTCTTTCAAATGTAAAATCACATGGAAGGAATAAATTTCATATGTATATGAAAACTATAGAGAATTTCAATTCATCACAACTTTATGAATACTTTTTATGTCATTTTGTTTATGTTACGTAAACCTATGTGAAAGATGAAACTAATTGAAATTTGTAATTTTGTTTTGTTTTTTTAACATTTTAAGTCATTACGTATTACAACTATTTGAAACACAATATTTCGTGAAGGTGAACAAAGGTTAAAGAAACGGGATGGGCCCTAACTGAAGGGTTTCTTAGACTCTGACAGATTTTGGTTAACATAAGTTTATTTATTTCCAACAGTATTACAATATGAAAATGAACAGTAAGTTTGTTTCATAATGTGTTTACAAATATTGTATTATTCATTATTCTTTTACACGACAAACATCTTATGCGAAAATTTCCCAAAAGCATCGGACCATGTCAATGTTGATATCGACTGAATGCAGATTAGCTTCGGACATAATTGACGACGAAATCATACAAAAGGGTTGCTTGGTTCCTTTTCTGTTCCGATTGTTGGGATACCTACTTCAAATCTAGTGATAAGTGTTATTTTCTGTGGTCTAAATACAAAAATAATTTAAGATTCAATCCACTACATCGTGTAAATTACTTGATTTTCCATGCCTGTTATTTTACACAAACTACTTATATGTTCAATTGACGAAATCACTGCACATTGTTCAAATAGATTGACGTAAGTTATCCATATTCCCTTCTATTGTTTTTCTCTCCATGTTATTGTTTATTAAAGTAGAACTGAGAAGCTATACGAGGACTAGAGGCGATGGACCTCATAATTTTAAATCTCGGTAAATTGTTGAGAATGACATTTGAACAATTAATTATACCTTCATTTCAAAAGGACTTGAGACCTCGACAAAATTTAACGAACATATGGCCGCCTACATAGTGTAACTTTAGTGGCATCAGGTCTTCATCCCACGACCTGATGAATATAATGCCGTTGTGATTTTGGGTTTATGAATACTAGGATACCACGGTCACATATTTTCTATACGAAACTAAATTATAAATATTTCGCAAATTCTGAAACACAATAAACTTACCGATAATTTGTCGCCATTTTGAGCATATGCATGCATGCGACGTAGAAAATCAATCTTATATTTATAGATACATAGATCTGGGAAATGAGATATCACTTATCTGGTGCTAGTACGGAATTGTGAAATTGCAAAAATAAACATTTAACATTAGCTTCTTATTCCACCTATTTGCACTAAAGAGTACTTCAAAATGTTTACAGTAATGTCATCTTAAAATTCCTTGAATATATTTTAATCACTGGATTATACCTTGCAACTTAATTTTTTTTCTTCTTGTAGCTGGTATTAAGTACAAATGCAATATGTTGTTAATATAATATAATAGTGGCTGTTTTGCTGAATCGTTTCTCTAAATTTCAACCTTAGATACGAACAAAGAATTTACGTAAGCTTTCAATACGATTTCCGTCACAGTTGAGTTTAATGAGAAATCGTGACGTAGTAAATAAATTAATTAAATTAATATGACACACTAGAAGAAATAAAAGAGCTTTTGGAAGCAAGCTTCCAAATTTTGAAGTGCATCTTGATTATTCTGAAGTTGTTTCACAAATGTTATGACCGAAAAATCCATTTATAGATTTAAAAATTGATTAAAGTCCACTTTTTGCACTTAATTCCTCTTTTGTAAAAACGAGTGCTATAAAATTATTTCTTTCATTTCCGGAGGCACTTTAAAAACAGAGTGAGCATATCACCGTTAAAAAAAAAAACTACCTTAGAAACAAATCCATTCATAGTTGTTTATCTTTTACTGACATAGCATTTCTTTGTCTTTTTTGTGTAGGCGTCAAATATTTAATTTTCTTTGTTTCGGGAAGAAGAACATTTACTTCTCCACTTTCCTTTATCGTATTCTATTGTGTAAGTTTATGAAGCTTTTAAAATGTAATAATGCTATTGACCTCATTCTTTAACTATGTTAAATATTTATGGCCTGGCAGAGTTTGGGTGCCAGAAATGTTCGATAAAAAGGCCGTATTATCAAGAAATTTACTTGGGAATATAAAATTACTAGTTAATTTAGATTTCTTGGAATAATATATCTTACGAATAAGACTTAACTTGTTCTAAATGAAATAAAAAGATAAAATAGTGAGCATACTTCTGAAAAGGAATGAGGAAACGCCAATTTTTGGTAATATACATTCTAAAAAATGGATTATTTTTACAATCAGTCATATTTTTCTTCTGATAAGGATGGATTGTTCTTTATTTACGATTCGAAACACGGTATCAATATCGATGTTAAAATGTCGGCTATCTGAACTCTTCGGAAGATCAAGAGACTTTGGAAAAAATTCATAATTCCAGATTGAGAAGAGTCTTAAAGAGTAATAAATAAAAATTAAATTTCCACATCTAATATTTTTAAAATTAATTAAAACATTATGTTACTAGGGATATTAATTAAAATTTTCGAACTGCATGTTACTTCTATTTATAGCTTCTTGAAAATAAAACAAATAAACGTTATATTAGATGTAATTTACAATTTTATTTACTTAAGATAGATTAACATGCAGAATAAAATTTATTCATATATATTTCCCCTATAACTTGGCAATAATTAAAAAACCTTATAATGCCCCCTCTCGTTCATTTGTTTCATCTTTCTACGTTAGTTTATCACTGCTTGTAATATTAATTTTAAGTGAAATAGAATTATAAACAATGTTTGTGTTTATGAAAATGATACTAACTTTATTCTGTTCAGATTCTTTCTTATTTGTCTACTGTAATGATATACCCCAATTCTTGCAATAAATTTTTTTTAATGTTCTGCAAATATAAATATTCTGGAGGAAAACATCAGTTTTGAAAAATATATAAATTATCAACACACACGAGAAATGTCCTACAACTTCCGATTTAATACATATCTTTAAACACCAAATTTTATTTTAAGACATTTTAATTAATGAACTCAAATTACGTTCAACCGTAAGTAAGTGCTTTCCAAACGAATCGAAATCGTAAAAATACAATTATGCATTTATTAAAATCGCGTTGTCTTAAAACCTTACTGGCATCACTCGAAATCGATACTCTCGAGTCACTTCACTTCATGTTGCGGAGTTTAAACTGTTTTCTAATTATTGGAATTATTTTTCGTTGGCTGATAATTAAAGAACAGGAAAGAATTATAAAAAAAAAGACTTCGTAATGAAAAGAATTAATCATAATGAGAAACAGAGCTTTCATTTCAGATTACTTAAAATAAAACTCAGAAAGAGAATACTCTCTAAAAGCTTGTTTATTAAAATTCTTGCTCGAGTACAAAGCTCGTAATATGCAGAAAGAGATTTTCCTTAATTGATTCTGAATCTAGAAAACTCACTTAACTCGATTTTATGATTTTTATTTGGATCGAGACGAGTTTTATTTCGTTTTGAAGAGGCATGATTATGAAAGAATTTTTGCTTATTAGATTCTTATGAAACCCATCGAGTTTGGCATGATTTTAAAAACAAATATACATTCGGAGCAGTGATTATTTGCTTAAATTCTTCTTTCGAACGTAAGAAATGAACTGATTAAGGAAAAAATGTAATATATTGTGTATCTGTTCTCTACAGAATAACATTCAGTTTTATTAGGTAAATAATTAATCTTTGGAGGTTTAAAACACTTTATGGTCTGCCAAATATATTCAAGGGGATATTTTTTTTTATCCATTCAGCAATTTGAATAATAATATTGCAGTTAAACTAATATGGCATCAGAGGTATTTTCTTCATTTAATTCATTTTCCTATAGTGATTTCATAAGTGCTTTTTTTTTCTTTGAGATGACCAAGAATTCGTATCAAATTTACTGGTAATAATTAGTTAAAATCAGCCCTTGAACGGAATTATTTAGTTCAAGATTAAAAATAAATTGTATATTGACTAATTGCTCTTTCGTTAAACTGAATACAATTAAATTACTTTAAGGATCAATATTAAAAATTTGAAATAATGTAGTATGTTTTGAAGTTCTTAATGAATATCAATTTGTATTGGACCGCACACAGTTTTCCTTGATAACTTCTAGGCAAAAACGTATTTCATAGTTATGGCTTCCTCAGGGACCTATCTTTTTTAAGAAAGGAATCCTAGGTGCAATTTTTTCCACGGAGTGTAACTGCTCTTTGTGAACATAATGAAGTGCCCCTGGAATACCGGAGCCAATAATTTTTATCTTCTTTTTACGTCTCGAGCATATATACTTGATGTGGCTCTGAATAACCAGACCAAAATTGACACAGAAGAAGTACGCATGCGTTAAACGCCAGCGACTGACAGCTATTTAGCGTAAAGCCTTCTGTTTCAAATGCATTTTCTCTCGTTTCTGTAAGCAAATATGTATAGCTGTAGCTTGATTCGCATCATTTTTTTTCACCGGAAAAATGATAAGCGAACAAAGAATTAATGTAAACTTTTTCATAAAACTTGGGAAACACCACTACTGAAACTTATTTAATAAGTGTATTGCAATGAATGGTACGAAAAAGTCGGTACTCAGATTCAATTCGACAGTCGGTTAAGTATTCGTGCGATTGCTGAGACGAATTGACAAAGAATCCTTACGGCGAGGTTTTCCACCAAGACAGTGCGCCAGCTCATTCCGCAATGTATGTAAGGAGCTTTCAAGTCAAGTACAGCATTCCAGTGTAAGACCATCCTTCCTATTCGCCGAATGAAGTACCATGTGACTTCTATTTGTTTCTTAGGCGAAATCTGCATTAAATGCAACAAGATTTGAATCTGTCAAAGCAGTGAAAGAGACCACTGGACACGTCCTGAAAGAGCTGATAGTGGAAGATTTTCAGCACTGTTTCGAACAGTAGAATATTCGAATTATTCGTTATAAGGATAGAGGAGGTGATAATAAGTAAATAAGTATTATATCAAAATAAAAAAAAAATTACAGAGTCAGTCTCGTTTCTTAAATCCCATTTCTCGTAAACATATTTAGAACAGCATTATCAGATGTGATAAATTTCAAATTTTTTCCATTTATTATCAAATATTATGACCAATTTCACTATTAATAGTGATAAATAGACCCAAGTTATCTTTCTTCAAATATTTTGCATATTTTCCAGCAATAAAACCAATTTAAAAACAATTAAATCGTTACGTTCTTTGTTTTTTATCATATTTTATCTTCCATGTTTCAGTCAATGTGAATAGAAAAAAAATATATCTAACTAAAGTTTGAACGCACAATTGTCACTAAAATTGTCGCATGAAAAATTTTGGTACTGTTCAAAATTAAACAAAAAAATATTCACAGAACTAAATCCGAATCGAAAATAATTCCGTTATTTTTCTCAATGGCTCGAAAGGCGACTAAATTATTTTGCTGGTTATTGAAAATAACATAAAGTAACACACTCTTCTATTGTGCAACTCTTTTCTTTCAACATTTAGAAGTATTCTAAAATAAATACAATGTTCCAAAATCACAATATTACTGTTGTCATTCTAGGAAAGAATACGTTTCTGGAAACAATGTAATTTTATTCGATTTTTTCAACAAATATATTCCGCATTACCCGCAAATAATTAAACATAGAAAAATCGATTTAACCCGGGTATAGTCTGCTTCATACACAAATAATTAAACATATGAAAATCGATATAAATCTACATCGTTTGCATCAT
This sequence comes from Nephila pilipes, assembly GCA_019974015.1. Classification (NCBI taxonomy): domain Eukaryota; kingdom Metazoa; phylum Arthropoda; class Arachnida; order Araneae; family Nephilidae; genus Nephila; species Nephila pilipes. The sequence goes on from BMAW01111891.1 coordinate 404,629, forward strand.
GCACGGATAATTGAATACATGAAAATCAATTTAAAACAAATATCGTCTGCATCATATAGAAATAATTAAACAAGAGAAAATAAATTTTTAAAAACAAATATCATCTGTTTCATGCAAAAATAATTAAACATATTGAAATCAATTTGCAACGAATATCGACTACGTCACGCACAAATAATTCTACATTGCATATGTCGTGAATTATTTTAGTAAATGCATAATACAATTGATTTAATTTTTTTACAGGAATGCAAAGAAATCAAATCAACTGTACAGATTGATTTTTGAAACATATTGGCCACTAACACTAAATAAAAATAGAATAGCAGCAAGTATATCCCTCATCTTATTTAACGTTCCATCAGATCATGAAGTACGCGGTTGCAAGTTATACATTATACGAGTCTTCATTGTTCTACAAATATGGTCAACAATGGAGTGTTTGAATAATTTTAGATTTCCTGGCTAGGTTGTGATCCCACATAGAATGATGTAGAATTTAAAAAGTGAGTTACTACCTCATTTATTCCACTGTTTTACTGACCATAAGTCAAACTAACGAAGACACTTTCCAACAACCAATTATACAAATGCAGCAAGGCACTAAATAAAGGAGGGGGGAAAGATACTCACAAATAATAAAATTAACTGTCTAAGAGATAACATCAATATCTTCTTGCTTTTGTTTTCTAGGTCAATATTCTCAAGAAATTTTCCAAAATAGTTCAAAACGTCTCAAGAATGTACAAGAAAATGAGATAGGGTTAACTCTTCATAAATACATATATTAATGACCGGGAGTCATGGGAGTCATCTAGTGTTTTTAAATAACTTTTATTTTAACAAAAGCAGTTGAAAAAATAAATAACATATTTATTACAGCAAACAATCAATACAATTTATTGACCAAACAGCTATTTTTTTCAGGAATCGTTAATACAATTAGCACATAACAATTTATTGAATAATAGAACTAATAAATATTTTAAAAAAATGTTTTACTTTTAAAGTTTATTTTATATTTCAAGAATTTTCAAAATGATGAATATGAGCATACATAATGAGCATACGTGCCACCTAAGATAAACATATATTCCTAGAAACTCTCTACCAAGATGTAATGTCCTTATACACTCAAATCATACCATCTTTTTGTGCCAGATATGACTAAATGATATCTCCGTGAATGATAAACAAGCCAAATCGGATGACCTCACTAGCATTACTACCTTTTCTTTCCATTCTAATTATTTAAATGTCACTAAATAAAACAGTCAGACATGAAAATTGTCAGGTAATGATTGAAATAAAATTTCTTTTAAATTGGAATATTTGATTATTCAATAGTCAATCCCTGCCAAAAACTATCTATAGAAAAAGACCCTATAAGCGATTGATCCTAAAAGTTAATGTTATAATAATTCGAAATAAAAAGCAACGTTTTTAAAAACAACGTTTTTAAAAACAACGTTTTTATATGGTGGCTAATATTTTAATAATTTTATTAAAGTTTATTAAAAAAATTATTAAAATATTAGTTAAAACTGGTCGCAAATATCTACATATTGCATTGTTAGGCAAATAAGAACGGTTCCCAAAATTTCAGAGCTCTAGCTCGATGGGAAATTGGTTAAATTAACAATAGACAATTTGATGACACACTGATGCACATACATACAAACACACACCAAGTGAAATACATAACAACGTTAAAACTAACTAAAATTAAGTAATCCGATAAATTAAATGGTTGGAATACAGTTTAGTCAAACCACTCTTGGAGACAGGAATTATTTGGCGGTATTATGCCAAATGTTGCTAAATTGGTCCGCGAAGCGGACTTAACATTCATCCAAAAAAAAAAAATTGCCATGTTTGGCAATTATTCAAATTGCGCCAAGTGATTGGGCTAAACTGCATTATTTAAAAAAATATGAGTTAAAACTTATCGCAAAAGTCTTAATATTGCATTGTTAGGCGAGTACGAACAGTTCCCAAAATTTCAAAGCTCTAGCTTGATGGGAAGTTGGTTAAATTAACGATCGAAAATTTGATGACACACACACACCAAGTGAAATTCAGAATAACGTTGTAAAAAGTGAGACGTCTGCCTTTTATTAACCAGTTCTTATGCCATATCTCAATCTAATACACTAGTAAAAAATTACTATACTCCAATTAAAGACACGCATGAACAAAATAGAAATATTTCTTTGTTATCATTATAGGTTATATAAGGTTACTCGCTCTCTGTAGAATTTCAAACTAACTCACAACCCTAAGTTATGATTTAAATGAAAATTCTTATCTTATCAGTTCCCTCCTTCTGAATTACGCTACTTCCTTCGACAGTAACTACGTAGCTGTACTATAAGTGGAACTATTTTCAATCGACCAAACTAATACAAGAATTTCAATGTGAATAAGTTTTCTGTGGCACCAAGTCGTTATTCTCTATACCCTTCATTTTCCATTAATCACATATATTTTATATATTATTATATCTAATTAAAATCACTGAACTTCTTATCATATTCTAATTTTCCCAATCGCGTTTCATTTTGGTTTGGAAGAAATTTCTATTTCATGCAATCAAATTACCAAAAAGTCCCATAGGTTAGTGAAGAGGAAATGGTGTATAGCCAATGTCACAAGATTACGGTACATTTTAAACTATAAAGTTTTAAATAACTTATTTTGAAAAATCTATCATTGAAATACTAATAACAATGCAATAATTTTACACACAAAAAAATTGGTGTTTGTACGATCAATCAGATTTTTTAAAATTGGTTTCTTAAAATCGGACATTTCTTAAGCATTGCGGAGGTAGGGAAAATGCTGTCCAAAGTGTTTTTTCGAATTAAGATCTCCTTAATTCGAAAAAAAAAAAACATATGGCCTAAACGTGACACATATATTTCAATGATAGCTATCGATGCCACCATTAAAAGTAAATTTAACAATGGAAATGTTTTCCAAAGAAATATACTTTAAAAATATCGCAGCAAAAGGAGTAGCTACAACGCCATGTGTCTCTACCACGATACCATATCTCTTTGTTACGAAGGACGCAAACTGCCATCACGAGCCGGCGGCTACAATGCTACTATCACCTAGATGCCAGATTCTTGAACGAAAAGATATCGTTTATAATAAATGAGACACCTCAACTCCTCGCACATCAGAACTGGGAGAATGCATAAAGTCCAAATCCTTGTCTCAAAGAACAAAGCCCTGAACTTTCATCATCAATCTTGAGTAGCGAGAATCAATGCAGATCGTGACTTCGCTTCAGATCACATTGCAGGTAGAGATCGAAATGAAAAAGAATCGTTTGGCGATAGAATGCGACGTTTCGGAATAGATCTTTGAATATTCTAGAGATTTAAAACTCTTCAAACTTGTGTTCGAGTTGGAGATATGAAATCGGCTTCACGATGTGCAGGCTTAGCGTTACTTATCTCCCTTTCTAAGTTTGGAGACACATTTGTAATTCGATTATATCTTTCACATGTTAAGAGAAAGTTTTGTTGGAGTTTGTAGTTTAGATCTGATTGGTCGTAATTCATAACGGGACATGACAAGTGTCGGTACGGTATCTTCAATCATCCTGATGTTAAGAGAACGTTATTCTGAAAGGGGCATGGATCCACATAATTGAAATAAACTTCAGAGGAATTAATCGCATTCATAATTTTTCGAGAGTTTTTTTTAACATGTTGTTTTGAAAAAATGGCGTCAACAAAGATGCATAGGCAAAAAAAAAAATGAATAAAGGATACATGATATTAAGTTCAAACGATTTACATTATATTACAGTATAATTATAAGAATTGCCTTTAGTTTGGTTGAAGGACATTGCTAAGATATATTTAGTAAGTGTTTTATCGTCTGCTCTTATATTAACATTCCCTTTTTATCGCAGAATCTTCTTTTTTCTTGTTAACATTGGTAAAAGTTTTGTACTTTACAAGGTTTTGCTCGAGAAAATAAAACGCATTAGGAATTTCAAGTCTTTTCTACTCTTGTCAGTCAATGATTCTGTAGAGCTCGCGGTCCTTAATTGTAATATTCATACAAATATGCCTAACAAAATTGCATTTCGGGAAGTTTCGGGCTATAAAAATTCTTTAAACCTGCTATTCAGTACCAAGCCTGAATATACATGCTTCGTTTTCAGAGGTATCTATGTTTGTAAACTATTCTAATTTTATTTGATTTGTTTTTTGGAGTAAATATATATATATATATATATATATATATATATATAACCACGATAAGTGTTCGAATGAAAATGTTCGTAGCGTCGTAACAACGTAACCGTTAACATATTTGCCTGTGCAGCTATAGGAGAACGTAGCGGGATATCTAGGGATGCGAATGGAATCTCCGGCGTGGATCGAAGCATGCGCTGGCACCCGCATGCACAGGATAGAGCAGATGCTCTTATAGAGAGCGCCGTTCAATGGAAAAGGCAGTACTTGTGAGGACATGATGGCGTTCATAATGAAAAATTCGACGATTGAGGAGCAGTGAAACGTTACCCGATTTCTATCAGTGGAAGAAGTTAAACCATCCACCATACATTGCCGGATGGTGACCGTATACGGGGAAGACTGTGAGTCTGCTAAATCAGTGAGAAAATGAAATGTCTGATTACATGAAAGCCGTAAATGTTTGGTTGTGGACACGAGATCAGGCCAGGCTAACACAGTCGTCCAGTCCGTTCTCATCGACAAAGTAGATGTCAGCGTTGGAAACGGGTGGACAATTGTTCAGGACAGGTTTTGTTATTGGATGCGCAATGGGTTTCGCAGCAGCTCATCAACCAGGAAAGGAACTGCGTATAAGGCTATCCCTTCAGCATCTGTTTCGTTATTATAAAGACCCCGCTTTCCAGGAGTGGACCATCACAGGGGACGAGAGATGGTGTCATCCCTACGAGATGCAGACGCAGACAGCATTCAGTGTAAGCATGCGTTGTCACCTTCTTAAAAAAGCTCAAAGTTGTGGCGTCAGTTGGCAAGGTATCGTCTTTTTCTTACCTTCGTCTTACCGTCTTTTTCGACATCCAAGGTCCGCTACTTGTTGAATTGCTCGGACACAGAAGAACCATCAACTCCGATGTGTTCTGTGAGACACTTCGAAGCCTACGCAAGATCATCAAGAATAAAAGACCTAGGCTATTCACAGAGATTGTAGTTCTGCTCCATGATAAAGCGTGGCCACATTTCTCCAGGGTCACACATGCGAAACTTGCCGTGTTCAAGTGGTAGTAGCGTGACCATCTGCCTTACAGCCCGATCAAGTCGCCCTGCAATTTCCATGTGTTAGGTTCTCGAAAAAAAAATCTGACAGAGCAATGCTTCAACTCTGATGACGAAATTAAGGACGCTGTGAAAGACTGGGTCTCGTCACGGCAGAGGAATTCTGGGAACAAGGAATCCTTCGGCTCGTTAATCAATGCGGTCGTTGTGTTCAGCCCTATGGTGTATACTTTGAATAAAGTCTTCATTTATACCCACAGTGTCGTTTCGTATCTTTTCATTTAAATACCCCTTGTATTCACACACATGCATATCCGAGGAAATATCGAAAGCTCACTTACCATTGTGCTGCTGAGGCGACCGCCTAGTAAAGCTACAACATAAGTTCTGAACCCTTGATTGAGACGCGATCTGAGGAAATGGAATAGAAGAAAAAATTCACTGGGCGATGGAGGTTTTGGCAGATGGAAGGCGATGTTGTTTTTGTTTCGATTGGAGTTTTCGCTTTTGGAAAATATATATGACTTTTTCGGCCTCTTTAAATTATTGTTACCTGATTTACTTATTGAGTGAAATATTTATTTAAAATAAATTGTGTTATCTTGGAGTGTGGCTATCTTTGTATCCAGAACTTGTTGTCAATTGGAAGTTCGCATTCTTACTATAGGTATGTATAATATTGAAACGCAATTAATAGACGATGTCTTCAAAATATTCGTACTAAAAACATTTTGAGAAATGTATGGATAATTTAATTACAAATATATTAAAATACAATTGAAGAAAATCACTAAGAATAATTGAATTTTTAACACCGCCTCCAAAATAGGATTTTGAATAGTCAAAATTCCTTTTACCTGAGATTAATTAATATTTAAGACCTTGACACCTATGAATACAGATAACTATTAAAAATTAAGAGAAGAAACGATTATGAATCATGAAACACAATATATCTCTTTTCTTAAGCACATAGAAAAGAAACTACATTCTTTTATTCTCATGATAAATTGACAATCCAATGACCTTAAGAGTTATTCAAGAGCCGACGATTTTCTTCATCCCTTCCTAGATCATTTAATTATCCCTTCATCATAGGCCTGTTATCTCAATTTACATAACCAAGTGATAGTTATAAACTAATTAGCTCAACAAATTTTCAGATCCTTAGACATTCCAGAACTTTTCAGAAGCTCTGAGTAATTAATTATTCTAAGCATCTTCAAGAGGCATCAAAAACTTCAACATTTCGTGTTAATTATTAACTAATTACAACAATGATTAAAGTATCAAAGATTTCAATGTTAACGATATAAGAAATTAGTTTGGTATACTTTTTTGGGGAAAAAATGCATACAGAGATAAGGAAAGTTACTTTTAAAAGTCGACTTGGAAGTCTGGTAATATTATGCAGTTGAACATTTTATATAAATTACTTAACCGTAAAAAAATACATTCTCTAAATACAGATTTAGATTAAAAGTAACTACGTGATATGAAACATTTTGCGTTGCAGTAAGCTTCAGGCCTTCTTTTCCAAAAGTTTTATTTCCTTTTACTGTATATCAGTTTTTGTATCAATATGGTACACATATTTTCATCTGTTTTCAACCAATTCCCGATGCGATAGAAGCTTGAAATTTTACACCTAATCTCAGTCTGGAGGTCAATATAATATTCAGTTCTGAGACTAAAAATATGTAAAAAAAAACTATATACTCTATAAGCAAGGCATAAATGTTATACTTCACAAGCATAAGATATTCTAAGAGATTAAAAAATAAATTGTACACTTGTTACAAGAGAAAAACAAAACTGCTAACAAAATTACCAAAATTGAAATTAATATTTATACAAAAATTCAACTATATAATCAAACAATCTAAAATTTAAACGATAAAACACACACATTCAAAACAAACAAAATCGGAACCAAACAATTTAAAACAAAGCAACGTGAAGAAAAATCCAAAATTTAGGAAAATGAAATAGTGTAACTAACTAATACTGATCATACTTTTGAATGAAGTAATGTGCATTTATTCTGTTACTTATTAATCAAACCATCACAATTCAGAATTATATTATAAAAGATGGTGAAAATACAAAAATCGTCCACAGAAAATAAAAATGAAGTAAACATATGACATATACTAAAATGCAATTCAAAAATTCAAATTCCTAAATTGCACACACACACACACACACACTATATACAAAATATATACAAAGACGGATTCAAGAAAAGAAGCAAATGCATTTGGCTAGTTAGATAAAAAGAATTTGATTTTAAGATTATTATTTTGCCGCTTTCGTATTTTATAAGTGTGTTTACTACCATCTATTGAGTTTTCCATCAGCAATTAAAGTTACCTCTACGTTTTGCAATTCATTTTATTTTGCACAACATAAAAAAGAAAATAATTATAAAGTAATATTTCATAAAAAGTTATAAAGTAATATTTCATAAA
>BMAW01111891.1:412769-430200 GCA_019974015.1 Nephila pilipes
GAGTAAATAGCGATAAACAGCTTTCTGAATCATCGACTCGTTGCTGTTTTTGTTCCATCGAAAGCAATCGCGGCACCCACTTGGAAAAAACCTTTTTCACTTCACTTCAAAAAACCTTTTTCCTGGTCCGATCGACTTAAAATTTTGACACGTTTCAAGCAAAGGTTAGTACTCTAGAAAGACTTGGTTACTGGTTTACTACGAGCGCCATCTCTGGGTTAGTCTCGGGAGTTATTGATCGATGTGTTATATATAATGTAAATTATTGAATGGGACACAATAACGGAATCTGTATTTTCTTGCAGTCTTTCCGAAGAAAATTTAAATAAGATGATGTTTTTAACTATTTCATAAAGCATAAGTTTTTTTACTTACTTTATTTGAAATATATATGAGATGCAGTAGTGTATATGTCCAAGAATTATTTCTGTGTGTGAATGATTCTCCTTCTCTTCTGCAAAGAGGGACCCTCCAAATTTTTTTATTTATTTTTTATTTTCATTGCATTGGTTATAAATTTGATTTCTGATATTTTTAACCATTTCTTCATTGAATAGCCATTAAATAGACTATTGTTTTAGTTGGTTCCCTTTCATCGTACCAAATCACTTCAATTTTTTTACCGTTTGCTTCAATTTCACTTACATTTAGCTTAAATATGTTCAATTTAATAATTTTTTTTTGTTTCCGTTAATTTGAACTACATGTAGCTGATATAACTTTTAACGTAAAAATTTATCCTTTGCTGTAATTTTAATTACAACCAGCTTACATATATTCAATTTCATATAATTTATCGTTTCCTTAAATTTTAATTACATTAGCTTAAATGTATTCAATTTCTCAATGTATCGTTTGCTTTAATTTTAATTGCATTTAGCTTAAATACATCCAATGCGCTAATTTATAGTTTTATTTAACTTTATTATTGGAAAAGTTTACTATTGTCCAATTCCCGTTATTTCAGCGTTTACTTTAATTTTTGTATTTAATTGAGTAATTTAATAATAATTATGGAAATCGCGCCTTGTGTGTCTAAATCTGTTATTTGCTGAATTATTTGCATAGAATTTTTTATTGATTATTATTAATATATATTCATAAGAGTTACTTTCAGTAAAGTAGGACCTCTTCGAGAGCTGATACTAAAACTTTCCAAAAGTAAATTTTAAGTATCATTCCTAATTTTTGATTAATTTTTTAAATAGTTTTACTTTTCGAGCTATGACTATTTTTATTATTTTTGTACCTAAAACTTTTTAATTGGGTGTATTCTAGTATAATCGCGTCATCATTTGCTGAATAATTAGTTGTAACTCCGTCTATTATAGATACATATAAAATCAATTTTTAAACGCAGAAAGGTTTGTTTAAATTTATTATATTGATTCTAATCAATTTAAATAAAATAAGATAAAATCGCACAAATGAAGATTACAACTGATATCTCACTCCAAACCTCAGGTGCTCAGTTTCTGTAATAATTTTTAACTAACGCATTTATTTGGTTTCATTAAAACCGAGTCTATATTATATAACAAAGGCCTCTCTTTGACCTTCGTTATACTCCATCATCAAACAACAAAATGGTACATTTTGTTGCTTTGTGTCAAGAACAAGTAACGGGGATGGAACTTAAAAGAACCTACTATCTTCAGTACTACATTTCATCATCGTGAGATGGAATAGGTGCATTAAATAAGTCGAGACTCAATATTCTCAAGTGAGCGTACAGTGCAAATCTGAAGAGCTAAGTCTGAATTCTGTAGTTATTCTCCCCATGATCGATTTGAAATGGTATTGCTAGACAAAGCAGAAACTCGATATGAAACTTGTATGATGACGAATCTTGAATCCCTGTGGTTTCGGATATGGGGTATGGCTAAATATAAGAAGAAAAAACAAAATTTAGACATTGAGTAAAAATTTAAAATGTATTCTGTTCTATCATTGCTTTGATGAGTCAAACCTGATTTTTACTTTAAATCATACTTCCAATCATTTTTCCGTAGAAATCAGAGCAGCTGAATCAATAAAATAAATTTAACTTTTGCCTGACATGTATACAATGTATGAGAAAATTTTTCTTTTAGTGCAAGTTTTTTCCCATAAAATAGATTCTTTACAGAATTTGTTTTTAACATTTTTCTGCTTGATCTATGATAAAGTGTGTTCCCTTTTAGAAATGATTTATATGCAGGGTTACTGAAAATGAATCATCCGATTTTAAAACTCCATATTTTCGTAAATAACTGGCACAAAATGATAAGTAATACACGAATATAAAGGGGGAAATGCAGAAGTTTCTTTTACAAGTTTTCGATATCGCCTTATTTAATCACACATATTATGTTAATTCGATACGTAAATTCCTTCCAAATATGTTGTAAAGTGTTAGTGATAATGGATTACACAGCAACAAAATTCCGTTGTTCAAACTGGTTCACGAAAATTTGTGAGTAATGGGGCACAAACACTTTATCTTTTACAAACCCTCAAAAAAAGAAATCTCACCTGACAATGTGAGACAACTTGGATAGTCACTTGTGTAACATTGAATAATCCAGTCCACTGTGACCGATCCAACTGTGAGGTTGCTCCTTGAAAATCTCTAAAACAGCTATCGTAAAATAGCCTCACTAAGATCACAAGAGGGCCAACTATTTTTCATAATTTAAGATATCTACAGTTTTCCTTTGTATTCATATATTATTTATACTGTGTAATTTTATTTGAAAATATGGAGTTTTGAAATCGAATGATTCATTTTTAATTATCCTGTATTATTTGTGGGACTTAATACTAATTTTAAAATAAATTCCAATATTATTCAAATGTTGTCACAAAAAGTAGCAAAATTGCGATACAAAAATTATCTTTTCTTAGATCTGGAGCAAACTTAAAAAAAGAATTTCTACCCTAAGTAAGACTAAGTGGTTATTAATGAACAAGGAATATGAACAGCAGAAGCCTTTTTTTTTTACAGAACGAATCATTCTCCCTAAAAAGGAGCAATTCTACATAGAATTTGAAGTTGTTTTAAACTATTCTTTTGATCTGCTTGTAATAAATTGCAAAATAATATAATCTCTTTGTATATTTCTATTTTTTTGAATAAAATCCTGGCAATAAGAACTGATGCCTTTAATATTAAAGTCTTTTTTTTTTCACTAGTTATTATATTAGTATTTCCCCGAGTGAAGGAAAGTTGAGAAAAATCGGCGATGCGGTTGCGGTCTTACGTTTGATTTTCTTTTCATGCGCACTCTAGTGGGAAATGTGAGAATAATTTTCGAAGCCTTTTTTTTCCCAGTTGAATGTTGTTGAAAATTGTTCTGAGCAGTTAAGCCTACTTTTATTTCTCGTCATTGCCTCGGGGTGCCGAACTTTATCTTCATAGAAAATTCCGGGCTGAAAAGCGTTCGCATTTTTTTTTTTTACAATGATTGTTCTTCATTTTTTATTCTCGAATATGATTTTGAGTATAACTTTATTTTTCGCAATTAAAATGACGAAAAGTTAGAAGCCTTTTGAGTTCGTTTTTAATAGAACTTTTTTTTTATTTGTGTTTTCAGAAAAGCTTAGGGATCAAATTCCCTTAATTATTGCATTATTTAGAATATATATTAAATTTCAGTGAATGTTATTATTTAATGGATTTTGTATAATTGACTCAAAATAAGAAACAGTTGCTTATACTTTCTTTTTTCCTTCAGATTTATGTGTCTGAACTTGACTTTTTCCTTGTATGTGTATGTTTTATCAACTGTACCTATTAAGTCCTTTTTAAATTTGACTATGATTAAATCAGAGTAAAAATATTTAAGCTTAAGCAGCTGTTTATAACATAAAAAAAAATATTGTTTTATATATTTTCTTTACACATACTTTAAAGTATTTTTTTTGTATGAATATAATTTTAGCAATACAAATATTGTTTTTTTTTCGACCATTGGGATTTTACGAATATTTCTAATTTCTAAATCTACTTTTTAATAGTTCGTTAAAGAAAATTTCAGCTAATTAAATAATTATATCTTTATTCTTATTTAATTGAATAATTTACGTAAAGAATATTAAAAGTAAATTAAAAAATTATTTACTTACTGATATCCCTGTACGAAAAAAAAAAGAACAAATATTAGATTTCATTCTATAATTTAATAAGTTTGATTCTGTTTGTTATTTGTATCAATAGACAAAAAATATATTTAATTGAGATTTCCATGCATAACAAATATTTCTAATAAAAGTGAGAAATCATTCTTTTTATTAAGCTCCTTTGTATATTTATGCAAAATTATTTTAGTTATTTTAGATATTACAGATAAATGCCGAAAATATGTTTTCCTAGGGATCAACACAGATACGCCAAAGAAACAAATTTTTAATTAAAAATTAAAAAAATTAAAAAAAAAAATGAATTTGTGAAAACTATTACCTTTACTGATAAGCGAAAAATATCTGAAATTTTTTTGATATTTTTTCGGAAATTGATAAAATAGTCCTTAAGTAAAAATGCGTAGTGTTTTATGTACACTTTCAGATACGCATCTAGAATAAAAAAAAAGTTTTTTTTTTAGTAAATAAACTGTATTATAATATAATTACAAATTATTAGATCAAATTATATCTGCTCTAAATCAGTTTGCAGCGACTCTCGTCAACAAAAACGTCAGAAGCTAACACGCCTTGCTTAACTAGCCAGATGAGACGTCTTTTCAGCCTAGTTGATTAAAATATGACGAAAAACAACCGGTCAACAATCTTCGGAACCACTGATCTAAAGTTCGAAACAGCAGTGACACTCAAAGTCAACTCATTCTCCCCCCTCCACAACGCAAGGGGGATGCTGTGACCACACTTAGCAAGCTCATTAGTGTTCCCCCTTATACCCGGACAAGGTTCTCATTGAAAACATCTAGATTCATGAGAAAGAGCAAACAGCATTTCCGTTTCTCATGAAATTTGTCTTTCTAAAGTCTGATTCTCCTCGAAACCAAGAACACCCCCACATCAGGTGTCCAGTTTAGCAAGTCTCAATTCCTGCTCCCGTTGGAGTGCCTCAGAACCAATAACTGTTTTATCACTTTCAGTTATACAACGAAAATAAATTAATATGTCCCGTGTTTTTGGAAGAGGTGGGGTAAAATTCCATTCAACCTAAAAGTTCCAAAAAGAAGAGGCATTCAGCGCTCCGAAAATCGTTCCAGTAGAACGTTCTGTCCACGGACATTGGAATGTATTTCTAGCGTGCAACGTGCACCCCAAAATACGTAGAAAATGGAAGTGCACCAAGGACTTTTTATTTTGTAAATATCAACTTAAGTATTTTAAATTAACTGTAATAAAAATAGCGTAGATTGTTATCTAAGTATATATATTTTTTATTCAACGCAATCGAACCGCTATGACACTAAAAGTTGATCCAACTTTTAAAGTCTAAAAAACAAATTTTATGAACTTTAAATAAACTCACAATTAAAATCGTTCCATTCAGACGAACTTCCGCTTCATACATATTCTGAAATAATTCCATTAACTGCTTTTTTCACGGATCGGGACAACTTTTAATTAGTATCATTTTTATCATCGCAAAAACGCTTGTAGTATCCATGTCACCATGGTCGCGAATCAATCTCACTGGCTTTGTTCGAATGGAGCAATGAATGTAACTCCGCTAAAGACCTAATTTCCCGAGCAATTGATTAAAGTGAAATAATTAACATTCCGATTAATTCGGGAAACATTGTACTATTTTGTATCAGGAGAATCTTATAAAACAGGAGGAGCTAGAGATTATTTTCTTTAATTGTCTGGGATACATTTTATCACATCTTGTTCTTCAAATGTAAATACAGCTGCAGTTTTTGAATTGCTAAGGTGATGAACCTGTGGATATATCCAAGTCGAATGATTTTTGTGAAGTCCTGATTACACTAGAAATTCTTCGTGTGAAGTAATGGACATTTTTCAGGGTTAATAATTCTATCAAAGACCATCTTTAGTGAGGATAGAAGTAGATAAAGTATATGAACAAAAGGTTTCTTCCAAATGTAATGAGAATAATTTAACTGCGCATTTTTAGCGCATTCCAAAAGAAACCTACGGCAGGTTGCAGGTGAAATGAAATTTGAATTACGTATTCCAAATGTCAGCATGTTATGTGATTTCTCAGATCATTCACACTGGCCTGAGAAAGAGTCATCATGAGATAGCATCGTCATGTTCATGATGTAACACATCAATCAATAACTCCCGAGACTAACCCAGAGATGGCGCTCGTAGTAAACCAGTAACCAGGTCTTTCTAGAGTACTAACCTTTGCTTGAAACGTGTCAAAATTCTAAGTCGATCGGACCAGAAACAGCTGAGTTATCGAGGTGGGAGTAAAGTCGTTTTTTAGTTTGTTTAAAAAATGGAAAAAACCGAGTTTCGTGTTCTGATAAAACATTGTTTTTTAATGGGTAAAACCGCCGTGTAAGCGAAACAATGGATTGAAAAATGTTACCCGGACTCTTGTCCATCAAAAGCAACGATTTGTCGGTGGTTTGCCGAGTTTAAACGTGGTCGTACCAACACAAATGACGCGGAACGCTCGGGTAGATCTGTGGAAGCCGTTACACCCGAAAATGTGAGTGAAGTGACAAAAATTATAATGAAAGATCGTAAAGTGAAGCTCCGTGAGATTGCTGAGATGACACAGATATCATATGGAAGTGTATTTACTGAAAACGGTTTTTTGAAGTGAAGTGAAAAAGGTTTTTTCCAAGTGGGTGCCGCGATTGCTTTCGATGGAACAAAAACAGCAACGAGTCGATGATTCAGAAAACTGTTTTTCGCTATTTACTCGCAACAAAAAAGATTTTTTGCGAAAAAAAAAAAAAAGATATGGAAAAGCGTTGGAACGATTGTATCACCCTAAAAGGTGATTAACAAAAGGTGTTATGTTGATGAATAAAAAAAAATTTTGCAAAAAAAATGTTGTTTTCATTGTTAGTCTCGGGAGTTATTGATTGATGTGTTAGCAAAGTATGGAACAAAGATATGCAATAAACTTGGTAAATGGGGAAGTAAAACTAGGAAACCTGTCCCACAAAAACACCTCTGGTAACCCCATCTACCATACAGTTCCCACTTAGCCTCCCACTAATTGATTGGTTGATCTTATTAACGTTGCACTAGAAGCAACACAAGAGCTATTCGCCAAGAACCTCGTAATTTCGATCCTTGGTCAAGTGACGAATACAACACCTAAGCTTGTGACATTGGGCTATTCGCGGTTTTCTCTTCACTAACCTTGGGGACTTTTAATTAAGACTGATTGCTTATGCTAAACAACCTTTGCCCAACCAAAAATAAAACGTGAATATGCAAATCACAAGCAGGTAGAAATGAAGTGAAGCAGGGGAGATAGGAAATATATAAACTCAGCTTGAGAATCACAGGTGAGATCGAGTAGTTCTAGCGTTTGGCAATTGTTCCAGAATTGAAGTCGAATCCGAGAATTATTACAAGTTATCGGAGGTCTCGTGAAAAGTAAGAAGTGAAGACTGCGTCATTTTGATATTAATGGTAAACGTGAGTTAATTTATTACTGTCAGTTCGAGTTAATATATTTAAGGCATAATCTGGAGAGAGTCTGTCGTTAAATTAACAATTAATCAATAAATACAGCCTGTACTTGGCTAACGTCTCTTTAATTGATTGATTGACTTTTAGTATTAATACATTGAGTTTAGCTATGGCATAAGAGGCGAATAGGAACAGTTCGCCGTCACAAAATTTTCCCGCCTTCTCTTAATTTCAACGCCAAGCTAACGGGATGACTTTGCCTCGACCTACGACTTGACGAAAAGCACCGGCCCCGGGTATGATATCATCACCAAAAGGTTACCGGGGCCATTTAAAGGTTCAAGATTTCCATTTAAGTAAATATATGTACAGTTCTACTGAGGTCAACCTTTGTCCCCCCCTCCCCAACTTCTTATTCCTTAAGCTAAACATAGAATTAAAAAATACACTATATCAGCCCATTTCAAAATAACTCAAATAACTGAGACCACAAAGCTTCGAAGCATGTCGTAAAATGAGATTCCACATTTTGATTACTTTTGGGACATTCCTACTATTATGTTAGCAAAAGTTATACTTATTTCACTACAATGTTAAAGCTTCGTATTTCAGATATATTAATATGATTGCGGGCTCGTGGGGGGTGCTGATACCAATAAGTAGTGATTTTGAGTTTCCATGCCAATAAAGAACGGCCATTATACTGGACAAATGCATGTAACATCAACCGGGTCCAATGTCTTCTTTCAAAAATAGTGTGGAAGCTTAGAGAGAGGGTACACACACAGATATATATATATATATATACATTTTGCAATGTTTTTTTTATTTCATTTGCTTATATGAAATTAAGTATTCAAAACTCGACTGCACACGCGTCTTACACATAATCATGCGTACGTAAAATGTGTGACTTTCTATTTGCACATCTCTTTCTCTGTTATAAAAGAATATCCATACTAATTTTTACTAAGACCTGTGCATCAATTTTCAGAATTTCGAAATAATGGGCAATATCTTTCCTTGTTGATCCTTATTATGAGAGCTACCATGTTGTTAATGAGATTATTAAGTTTTGTTACTTAGCATATTAAATTAAAAAAAATAATTATTTTTTTTTTAATTTTAAAACATTTAAGTATAAAATATATTTAAATGCTTGATTTATAGAAATAGAGAAAGAGAGAGGAATCGGATATTCTCCTTAGCTGTAATTTACAGAGTATAAAAATAAAATTCTACAGCATATTTTTCAAAAGTAATCTTGCGTCCGCAGTAATTTAGTGTTCATGGTCACTATTAGCAGTTTTCATCGAGTCATAGGTTCGAGTCTTGATTGCTTCGAAATTTCCAACGTATTGCCAGAGTTTTTTCATGCTAAATCTGCCGCTGCCTAAAGTCTTCTTGTTGGTATAGTGTGGAAGTTAGGAGATGGATGTGCAATTAATAGGTGTCCTCCTCGTCACTTCACCGAGGCTCAAAATTATAAGATCACCCCTTGTGTTGCTTGTAGTACGTTCAATCTATCACTTGATTGGTTTTATGGGATATAGAGCAACAAAGGCTTTTTTTTTATCCCCTTCAAATATTCTTTTAAGTTCATAAAAATCAAAATATTGCATCTTCTTCTAGAATGTTCTGAACACTTGCAAGTTCTTCCTTATAATAGATAGCCGATTTTAATTTTTGTCTTTGTTTTAATATTTTCAAAACAATACATTAATTTTATAGCAAAATTTGATTCAGTACTTTAAATTTAACACTTCTGTTTAAAAATATGTTAGAAATTTCATTTCAACATGAATAAAATTTCCTGATTTATGACGAATCCAAAAAGCCTGTTATAATGCGCAATTATCCCCTACAAATATTCTTTTAATTTCATAAAAATCAAAATATTGAATCTTCTTCTAGAATTTTCTGATTACTTAAAAGTGCTTCCTTATAATAGCTTGATGCTTTTTATTTTTATCTTTTTTTAAATATTTTCAAAAGAATACATTAATTTTATAGTAAAATTTGATTCAGTACTTTAAACTTAACACTTCTATTTTGTACTTAAAAATTTCTTTTTAACATGAATAAAATTTCCTGATTTATAACGAATCCAAAAAAACATGTTATAATATTTGCAATTTGTGAACGCGAAAGGCACTATGCCACCTTCAATTACAGCGATTGTCCTGTATATGTACTATTATTCTTCACCCTTTTAAAATAAAACTGCTCAATAATTTGAATACTAAACAACTATTTGTGTTTTGCCTGAGTCTTCAGAACCTAAAGACTCCTAATAGCACACCGACTCATTTGATTTCGGCCAATACACCCAAAAAACCCGAAAGGGTGTTTTGCGGGGGTAAACATCTGGTAGGAGGCAAACATTGAAGGCTCCCAGATTGATCCGAAGAAGATTGTTTGCATTCTTGACGCATGGTAGAGAATGAACCGAAATTCCGAGAACACGAATCAAGCTCGGAATCTAATTTACTTTCACTGAAACTTTCCCTGGAAGTAAATTAGTTTTCTTTCTTTATCTCCCTCCCTTTTTTAGGTTGGAAACAAAAAGGTACAGTGGAATGAAAGGAAAGCTAATGTTTACCGGGAACTTTTATTCAAAGATTGAAAAATCATCTATCTCGAGTCAATACTAGGGATGATGGAAATTAGGTTTCGACGTGGAAGACACGTTGGAAATTCAAACTGCTGTTGAAACAATGTGTTCCCGAAATATGTCTGGAAGGGACAACTGATGGATTGTAAAGGAATTATCCTTTTCTTGGCAAATTAAATGAAGGGTAGGCGGAGGAACATAAGAGACGAGTTTTAGAATTACAAAGACGAAGCAGAATTTTTTTTCAATTTTTGTAATTGAATTTTTGATTATTTTTTCATATGGAATGAAGTGAAAAGTGTATTATGGAAGTGGAAAAAATTATTTCTTTGCTTAGTGTATTATATTCATTTTCATGGCAAGAGAGCATAGCGGCAATTCTAATTTGTTTAGAGTTAACAATTGTTCTAGTAAAAAAGTATTTAAAAAGGTAAACTAAAGTTTAATACAGTACAATAATAACCTGAAAAAAATTATTGATGTAAAGACTGTTACATGAAATGTCTCCCGAGGAAAAGAATTTCGCTACTTAAGATGAGGTCTTGAAGCTAATATAATTACAGAAGAACTATCAGTCATTAATTATGATACATAATAACATTTTCATCACAATGCGAAGATTATATATATCTTCATTAAATATCTTTTTATGATTGAGATCCTAATAAGAAGCATCTTAGCAGCTACTATATATTTTATGCTATGTTTTTATACTAATATAAAAATACACTTTTAGATTATTTTTGATTACTGTTAGTAAGAAAATTATATAATTTTGCCATCCAATACGTTGTTTATGAGTACCTTTAAATGTCTTCAGAAAGTCCAAATAACGGTGCTCGTAGCATCGAAAATGGTTTGATTTCAAAAAGCATCGTAACTCACTATATAGCTGTCTTGGTCATAGTTACTCGTATACGTGATCATGATGCATTTTACATTTCAAAGAATTTTCTTCGTAATTTTTCTGGATGATGAGGCCATCCTGGCTTTCTTTGGAAAATATTGTCTGGATTGACGGTAAGATCTCAATGCAAAATGACGTTGACAAGGCAGCAATCAACTTTTGATTTGGCAGCAAATGATTACCAAATCAAAACTCACTTATGAATCGAAGTCAAATTCGTCTGATCACCGCTTAGTAAATGGTAACACCCAATGTTAACAGCAATTTATCTTAATGATGCAGTCTGGTTTCAATTACATGTAATTTTTGGACTACCCTCGAAGTTATCATTCAACAAATTAGAGGATTTACCCAATGCTCATTATTGTGCAAGAGCATTTCTGCTTTTCTACGGATATCATTTGATATTAATATCTCTTTTTGAGTTGTATTTCAATTTCATGGCGGAAATAATAAAAACTAGTACTTGTGCAAAATCCCGGCAACCATGAAATTTAGCTCATTTTCAGCTGCACTTCCTTCAATCAGTTCGGTGGTCAAAATTCTTTGTTTCCATTCAAGATAACAATGAGTGGAGACTGCCTTCATTGGGAATCCAGAGCCAAATTATTTCCCCTGTATATGAATCTGAGCAGTGGAACGTATTTCTAATGGTTTTTATATCCTATTTGGCTGATTCCCACTGTCTCCTGATCTTTAAAAATATAACGGTGGTTAACTTTAAAATGCTTAAAAGGAAAATAGCTGATAGATCCTTTACTTAAGAGCTAAAAACTGTTTACATAAAATCATATAGATAATGAAAAATATGCCATGTAAAGTAACTATGACTTTTAGCAAAGATTTAAAAATCGAATATTGTCTTTTTTTGACAAACTATCACATCGCTTAGCAACACTTTCTATTTTCCTGGAATATAACAACGTTTGGCAATAATTTTCTAGTTTGAGTAGTATATCGTACTTTTAGCGACACTTTATATTTTAGACAAAATATCACATTGTTTAAAGGCAGTTTTTTGGTTCGGCGAAGATGTTTGACAATATTTTACATCTTGGATCTGCAAAGTGTTATATATGGACTCCTGGGGGTCAATATAGTATAATTAGGACTCTATTCGATCTAGGGGGTTGATTAAGGGTTTATGTATGAATATCAATGCTGTTCAATCGCAAATTTATCGATAGTAGTGCAGTATGTACAATTTCAGTTTGGAATGCCATTTGTAATGACAATATAGTAAATAAAACTTTTATAATAGACCACAGCTTATTTAATTTCTCATTCCTGCACATTTTTAAAATCATTATTTATCTTTTCTTACCGTTTAAATTATTCCTGTTTCGTGATGGGTTCTCATTCGCAAACTTGTGAGGAATGATTCTTGCTCCGTTTTGTTCCAAGATGGTTCATATTAGAGGACAACCTATTAAATCATGAATGTTTGATAAGCTTTGCGATGAAATGGTGAACTATCAAACCAATCATTATTACACACCGAAATACAATAGTTGTTAAAAGGTGCATGTTTACAAAAATTTGTTGAATTGTTTAAACAGATACAGAATTTCTTTCTGAAATTAATCTATCTATAAGTGACGAATTGTAAAACAATTAAAGCAATATTTCTTATTGGCCGATGTCTTTGTAAAATCTTTGAAATTCAGCACACGTCACAAAGGAAAAGATATTACACTAATTCCAACACGAATAATTTTTTAAGCTTTTAAGTTAAATTAATTATGTTTATCTTCAAATTGTTTGGTAAGGAATTTCAGTATTTTTTAAATTTATTACAATTGGATGTAACTGACGTAGAATTGGAAATACATACAAATCATTTCCAAAAATTAAGCAATTGTATTAAATTACGCTTTAGAATTTAAAAAAAAAAATAGATATCTCAGAATTCACTATCTCGCCTCTATCTGATCAAGTTGTAAATAACGACAGTCATTTTCAAGATGAAGTCATTAAATTATTAGTTGACCTTTAAGCAAAAAAAAGAATTTTTAATAATTTAACAGTAAGTAAAATTTGTAAGAATAAAAATATTACACAAAAATGTCCCAAACTTGTAATACGCCATTTGCCGCCTTAATTGCATTCCACAACTCATATATGTTGAATCTGGCTTCAGTTTGTTAATTCTATTTTAACAAAGGAAAAAAGTATGTGGAATATGGAGCTCCGAGGCGAAGTAAGACTGAAATTAACGAATTTTGAACCAAATATTGCTAATCTGGGCAAGAGTCATCAAGCATCTTTCTCATCGATTTTCATAAAAATTTGATTCCGCCAGAATCAAAGAGAAACAAAAACTTAACCGTAACTTTATTAAATGATTTAATTTTTTTTGGAAATAAGTAAGTTTTCTTCTTTTTTTATCATTTCTATCGATGGGGTCGATAACCGAATTTTAAAATTTTTGGGGTTCGTTGACGAAAAAAGTTTGGAGGCCCCTGTTTTACACAGATACGTAAACTGCTTACTAAAATATTGCTACTCTAAGATTACACTTAAATGTATTACAATTTATGCAAAATGTTGAAAATTATGCAAGATGTGCCACAACAAATCATTCAAAGATGGTGGAGAAGTAATGAATAACTAAAGACAATGATTTCACATAGGAATATGTGAGTCCAAACGAACGCTTATACTTCTATTTAAGAGGGCAGCAGCCTGATAATTTGCCGTTTCAAAGAAACTGCATGATTTAGTATTGGTATAATGAACTTACTAGGATGCCGTTAACTATCGGCGTGACCAGGGAGCAGCGCTAATGTACGTGGAACGCTACCCCAATTGCACATATTGCTACATTAAATATTTACACACTTCTACAACAACTGTGTGAAATTGGATCTATAGCCAATGACTACCATAATACGGAAGGTGTCGATCAACACGACCAGTGGTTGACGAGGAATCCTATCGTACAGATACGTGATTCCTATCATCATAGTATTGTGAACTATCATAGTACCTACTATCTATATACAATTATAGTATAACATCATATTTTGATTTGGGATGGACTCTGAATTAATGGGTGAAAGACACTTAGAGATTCATTGCGCTCTTTTTGTTCTGGAATATATTAGATTCTTTAGGAAGTAGCAGACGATTTTTTGTTTGTTTTATGGTGACGTTTCAATTGTTCCAGTGATCCATTTAAGCAAGAAGCTCACCAGGAGTGGGACACATTCTCATAAATATGCATCATTTAATCAAACACTTGACACACTTCAAAGATTCACCTTCACCCTACACGCATACAACCTGTAATGCTATTTACAAAGTATCTACTTTGGGACATCACTTCTCTTCCTCCAGTTTTATGCAAATATGAAGCAAGAAACTTTAATTCTATTTGTTTCAATAAATTGCATGAATGCACCGAAGGATTGTTTTTTTCATTGAGAAGTAATATTTATATTCCATCCTATTCTCATAAATGGTGGGAGCCTCCTCTCTCCCACTATATGATTCACATTGGCCTAATTATGTTAATATTTTAATTTGTTGCTTAATTTAATTAATACTGGAAAGAGACTACATATCAGCGCAATCCATTGAAGAAAAAGCAAGTTCCATCTCACGCAGGTTTGTTTCAACTATGACAGAGAGATAATTACAGAATGTGGAACCATTGCATCCTTTTAATTTACAAAATGTGCAGTTTGTGATACTTCCGCGAAGTCACAATGCAGAACAACGACTGGCTGCCCTTTCTCCAAAACATTTATTGTGAAGGGAAGTTATGATACACAAATTCCACGATGACGTTACGTTAACGACTGCGTCATACGTTTGTTTGCATCCTACCTTTAATATTTAAAAACGTCTTGCTATTCCCTATCATACTTTTCAAATTTTAATGGTTTGTTCTGATACACCATGTATTTGAATAAAAGAATTTTAAAAAATAAACAGATAAAACAAAATTGCGTCTGTTTCCTGTTTGTTATAACAACACTTCTGTATATCAAACATATAAAGACGGTTTGAAGGAAGACGTTTCAACCAATTTTTTAACTTTTTTTTTTCATCCCAGTTTATTTAGGAAATAACCCGACGTTTCATGAATAATTTATATTTACTATGAAGCTAAAGATATTATTAGCTTTCAGAAAGTCTTTTCGAAATTAATCGCTTGGATATAGTTGCCAATAAATTTTTACCCGACTTTCTATTTTTCTTCCTAATGCATAAAACATTAATACTAAAGTTTACTCTGGAAGTTCTAAATATTTTCTTTTATTGAAAATTTCAATGAATACTAAAATATATAGTGATGCAAATTTCTCTTTATGATATCAAAAACTGCCTAAAACCATAGCGAATATCTGTTTTCTAGTCTTTTGTTTTAATACGAAAAGCACTTTATCATTAACGTAAGTTGAATGAAAGCACATTACATTTTATAAAAAAAGATGAAAGATTACATCGTGCTTGATATAAAACTACTTTTAAAGTACTGGAATTTAAATTTCATACAAAAGGTAATGGAGATATCTAGCTCAAAGTCATTTATATTTTCATGCTAAAATATTTTTGTAAATTCTAAACTTTTAACAACCTATTTCCTATTCGGTGTATTGAATTGTTTAAACAACAAAATGTCGTTCATTCTTTAATAGTGAATGCCTGCAATCTTTGAAATGGAGTGCATTATATAAATATGTATATGCACTTGAGCATTTTACTTCTTTTGAGAACACGTGTTGTATAATTAAAGGGAAAAGAGGTTCCCTTGAAGACAACGCTGCTCATAGAATTTTCAGCAAATTTTTAAATACTAAAGCGTGAAATAAAGAGAGAGCTTCTTCTTAAAAACTAATTAATCCGCATTAATATTTTAAATAAGACGAAAAATTATGAAGTTATCGTCGTAGAAAATATGTAGAAGAGTTTGAACGTAAATCTGCTTTCTCGAATAAAGCTAAAATAATATTTTTACATGTGATTCCATCAAAAGAGAGAAATTAAACATATAGCATATTTAGTTTGGATACCTTTTCATAAAACATTTAGTGTTTACATAAAATGAATTGATTTGAATTGAAAATTAATTTATTGACTTTTTTGCTATTTTAAATATGTTACAAAACAATGGAAAACTCTGTAAAAGACGACAGAAAAACTATTAAGCATATGGAATTATCATTAGTATCATCAGTAAAATCGTTTTTACAAATGTTTGTTAGTAAAAATACAGCAGTAAAATTTCTGTAAATACCACATTAAATATGTCATTTTACAAAAATGTAAATTAAGTCGCTTAAATATTTTGAATAAATCCGAAACAATAAGGAAATTATCGTCTGCGCTTTCGTAGAAAATATGTGAAACAGCTTTAGCTTGAATCTAGTAGTTACAGTTAAAGCTAAAATAACATGTCTCTTTGCTATTCCATCGGAAAAGAGAAATTATTAATAGAATAAATTTATTGAAACTCGTTTTGAATCGCTTTGCTTGAAACTGTTAATATTTATATAAAATGATTTTAAATGCATTGGTAAATCATTTTATTTTGCTCTTTTTCCTATTTTAAGCACCTAATAAAACAATGTGAAATTTTGTGAAAGATAGCAGAAAATCTATTTCGCAACTGGAATTATCAATGGAATCCAGGGTAAATTAATTTTAATTATGTTTCCTGTTAAAAATATAACAGTAACATCTCTGTAATATGACATATAAATGTGTCATTTTGTTAAAATGTAAATTAATTCGCTTTAATATTTTAAATAAGACTGAAATAAAAAGTCGTCTGCAATTTCGTAGAATTCCTTGAGCATAAATCTAGTCGTTACGAATAAAACTAAAATAGTATTTCTGTATGTGATTACATCGATAGAGAAAAATTATTTGTAGAATAGACTTGAATCTCTCTTTGCATAAAACTATTAGTGTTTATATAAAATGATTTAAAGTGAATTCACAAATCAATTTATTAGCCATCCAATGGACTATTGTTTTATGTGAATCAATTTGGCGTAAAAGATCACTTTTCAATTTCTTTATTTGTTTGCTTCAATTTTAATTACATTTAGCTTAAATATATGCAATTTAATAATTTATCGTTTGCTTTAATTTTATTTGTATGTGGCTTGAATATATTCAATTAAATAATTTATTGGTTGCATTAATTTTAATTATATTTAGTTTAAATATATTCAATTTAATAATTAATCTTTTGCTTTAATTTTACTTACGTGTAGCTGATATAATATTTAATTTAATAATTTATCGTTATCTTTAATTTTAGAATCCGAAAAGTTTCCTATTGTCCATTTCTCGATATTTCAGCGTTTACTTTAATTCTC
>BMAW01111897.1:0-27276 GCA_019974015.1 Nephila pilipes
ACTTACATTTAACACATGTTTTACATTAACTTTTCATTAACTTAAAATTTTTACAAAAAGTCTTAATCATTCTAAAGAAGATGATTACATGGTTTTTTAGAAATCCTTTTCAGTTAAATGAAAAATGAATATTTTCACTATTAAGCGACAGGAATTTTTTTTTCCTTCCCAGGAAGGCTCATGATCGTAAAACGAGTTTGTCGTATCAGAAGACGAGCAAAAGTAACGTTAAGCTTACGAATAGACAATGATTAATAACATTTGAAGGAAGTGAATGTATTTTAGAATCTTCATTTTCAATGAGGTTATCATTTCGGATGAGTGAAGAATCTAGAGTGTTTTTTAAGGTAAATGAGTTACCTTCGGAAGAAAAAATACACTTGTTTTAAGCCAAGTTTAAATAATTCTCATTTTTAAAGTAGACGTAATGGAAGTCATATCTAAATATTATGATATATTTATACTTAAACATCTATATCTGTAAAGGAATTCTCATTTTTAAAAATAAATATTTATGTATAAGCAATTAATAACCAATAGTTGAATATAAATTTGTAAGTCATGTACTTACTTTTACATACATATAGAATAAAAACAATTGCATTTGAAAGTTTTAAAATTTGCATAGCGCTTACAAACACAAAATTTAATACACTAAACTTAATAACAGCTCATAACTTAAATATAACGAAATTTTTAAAGAATTGTAAGGTCTTATGATTTGTTTTTTCCGTAACTTTCGTACAAATATTCTGCTGCTGAAATTCAATATATGCAGAAGAAATTCATTAAAAATGGGCCGACTGTTCGGTGAACACTTCATGAGTGATGGTATTGTTCGTTAAGGATACGGACAATTTAAAACCGGCATATTAGCGTTCACAATAAAAGCAAGCAAGGATGCAAGTCTGTTCAAGTAAACTCTCTACAGCAGAGAGGTTGTGACGCCATATTTACGGGATTTATTAACTTCTATTTACTATAACAACAACTATATATACTCTCCTGCGGAAGATTGCTACTAACTAAATCCAAACCACCATGGTAATCTAACAGACTCTTACCACAAATCCTTCCTCGACTGCAACTCAGACTCTGGATCAACTGTTGAAAACAGTAGTATCTAAACCTCTTGCAACAATCTTTAATCTAATTACCTATTTCAACCTCTCTTTCCACATCTCCTTCCCCTTATCTATAACTTCTCCTTCATCTTCTCTATAACTTCTCCTTTCGCTTCTCTATAACTTACCCTTCAGCTTCTCTATAACTTCCCCTTCAACTTCTCTATCGCGATTTTCAGTCGGAGTTTATATATTTCCTAACTCTCCCAATTCACTTCATTTCTACCTGCTTTACATAATCACGTTTCATTTTTGGTTGGGCAAAGGTTGTTTAGCAAAAGCAATCAATCTTAATTAAAAGTCCCCAAGGTTAGTGAAAAGAAACTCCCGAATAGCCCAATGTCACAAGGTTATGAATACGAGTTTTTGAGATCAAATAGTTGTTTTATTTGTTGAGTTTATGGAAAAAGGACTTTGATCAATACAGCAATTTATTGTCAGACTTCTTGACTACTGAGAAAAGCTATTGAAATGTAATGAAAGAGAATTATTGACTTCTGGAGTTGTCGACATTCATGACAACACCTAATCTCATAATGCAGCATTAACCCAACATCTTCTGGAGAGTATAATTTGGATGTGCTTTATCATCCACTGTATAGCTTTAACTAACTTTGTAACGAGTGATTTTCATATATTCCCTGAATTAGAGAACTAGCTAGGAGACGTAAGCATCCAGACCAAATGAGGAGTTTCCAAACAAAGTACATGTCCATTTCCCGTCACTGGTGACAATATATTTCGAAAAGGCAATCGGAAAGTTCGTCCACCGATATGACAAAAATTATGAATTTCGTGGTGATTATGTTGAAAAGTAGCTATGTTTGTACACAACTTTTGTTAAAAAATTCATTTTTTCGGTATTCTTGTCTTTTTTCTGGCCCATCGGAGATTGAATAAAGGACCCTTGTAAATGAGCGTTTGATAGAAAAATTTAAGCCTATCGTGTAGAAAATTGACTTATTTCATAAGGGGGAAATACTACAGACGTGGATAGAGCAGACTTTGAGGAAAGTGTACCAGTAAACTGAAAGCTCTTAGTTACTTTGAAAGACGCAAGTACAAATCCTTTTTGAAATTGCTTAGTACGATGTTTACAAATTTAAAGTTAAATTTTTAAATGTTCCATTTATAAATTTTCATAAATAAAACATTTGCGGAATCAGCAAAGTGCCCTCTATTTTTCAGCAGCAAAATTAGAAAAATGCAAAATACGAAACAACTTAGTTACTTTTAAAGACATTTTGGACTGTTTGTGGAAATAAATTCTTAAAAACTTTAATATTACCGAAGCGTTTCCACAAAATCTTGCGTGATTTGCCCCCTAGCGTAAGCGGCGGTTGGTCTTCAACGGTCCCAAATTAACCTTGGACCGAAAACGCCCCCTTAAAACTCTTCAACTCCCACAGGTAGGTGGTTCTTCCCCCTTTGTAGTCCCCAGCTAAAAGCCTTAAGAAATCATTCAAGGCCACTTTTAAATGTAGAAACGTTAAATATATTCCGAAGTCTATGAAAATCCAAATCGAATATCTTTTGGCCTCTTTTGACAATTAAAATATCTTGTATGATACTTTTGACATTTGCTTAATAGCATACTATTTATTTTTGTTTTCTGTTAAAAAAGGAATTTTTCCTAATATGCTGTCTCAGACAAGTTAATGTATAATTCTTTTGAATTGATTTTGAGATGTTCGAAATTTCTCGAATATAGTTCTGTGGAGTAGCAAATTGCCTGCAACCCAACAAATTCAAACGAAGAATTTGTTAGACAGAAATATAATCTTTTAAGGAGATTCTCTGACGAAATCTTTTCATGAGACGGCTTCAATGTGGATCCTATAAATTTAGAGAACGGGAATTTAGGCGAACCAAATCTGAAATGAGTTTTCACATTTTAATTAAAATCTTGCATTCATCAACTGGCATCGCTAAGAAGGCATCATTCTATCGATTGGAGTGTGTGCTTTTACCAGGCACTCTCCTAATTACAGACCTTACACATTCAACTTTCTGAAAAGTGAATACTTTTCCTCCTCTATAGGAAGGATTGGATTTCGTAATTGATTCTGTGATTGAAATCGATTCTTAAAATCATTTGAAACAAAGGAGAGTTTTCCGATGAAAATTCAAGGAAAACGTTTAAGGATTTCGTTTCGAGTCTATTAGATAATTTTTATTTAGTAAATATCCCTCGACAGTTTTGTTTCTATTAATAATTACTAAGCCTTATAACTTATTTATAATTTGTATTGCGATAGTATTGAATGAACAACTTAGTCACCTTTATTTTACCACAATCGAAAGGGAAAAAAGAAGAATAACATGTATATAAGTAGTTGCAACTAAAACTTCTTTTTCAAAATAGATGTTAAAATAACAATTTAATTTTTCTTTCAAAATAAAGAATTATTTTGATAATAAATGCATCTCGGCGATATACTAAGCTTATACTTTGAAACAATAGAATGTAATATAAATTCATCATTCCGAATTAATAATAATTTTGTATACCATTTCACACCAAATATTCTATATATATGTAACTATAACCGTTGAAATAAGTGCTTATCGTGTGTTTCATATAGAATAAAAAAGCAGTCTTAAAACAAAAATTTTGCTATTTATTAATGGATACCTCAAACGTGGGGGAAAAGGGTAACAAATAAGTAACATAAAAAGATAAAAAACGACAAGTCAGGGGAGAACGAAAATTTTCTGATCAAACATTTTGTTCGAATCCGTGGAATTCTAAAGGACAAAAAGTCTAAATTTGGAGAACTGTCTCAAGTTACTTACTTCATGTGGAATTACCGGAGACTCAGAAAACATGTCTTTTTGATCGTCTTCTTGTGCATTGTTAGGAGAAGAATTACTCTCCTCATTTCCGAAAACGAATTATCAAAATTTCGAGAAAGTCGGGTCAGTGTGAGCTGGTAGATAATTTCAAACAGTACAAGAAGTGCTGTCGCTTATCTCTTAGAAAACTAATTCTAATTTGCAGTTTGTTTTATTTTTATTTGCATCTTTTATTATTTTAAAATTTTATTGAAAGAATGAAATCTGGTCTAAACACATTACAGCTCTGAAATGATAATAGAGCAGTATTTAATTCTAAAATAGACGATCTAAATTAAAAACAACAACATGTAATAAAATTATTTTTAAATGATAAAATATTTATTTTTATTTAACTTTTATATAACTATTATTTATATACTATTATAAAACGTATTTTTGCATTCATCTATATAACAAGTAATATAAATTTTTAGCTTTAATTTTAAATTCAAAGTTGTACAAACAGTTCTGGGTCTTAAAACACTAAGCTGATTTCATGTGTAGTTTTAAACTTATATTTTAAGATACCGTAAACCTGTTTCAAAAATTTTCTAGCGTTTTTCTTCTTGTTCTTTAATAAAATGATATTTCACTGGATATAAATATCGATTTATTTATTTATTGCAAAAAAAAAAAACTCCCCTTTGAGAAATAGAAAACGTTCGAACATGTTAAAATGTTTATTTGAGATAAATATATTTAAAGGTTGAGAATTTTTTTAAAACAAAAATATTGCTGTTATATATTAGACTACACTGAATAGTAGGAATTAAAGATTTAAAGAATGTTCTTAAGAATTCTTGATTCCTCCAGAGCAGCTGTACATTCAAAAGCGCAAAATAACTTTCGTTAACTTGAGTGACTAGCCAGAACTCTTAATCGAAAACTCGCGAATGACGGTGCTACCACTGAGTCTTGGTTTCGAACCTTGATGCTGATAATAACCTGTACTGTATTGGGCTAATACGAAATCTGTCGAGGTTCCAAGTCTTTCCGTGTGTGTAATGTGGAAGTTTGGAGAAGAATGTACCAGATAGGGTATCACTTTCTTTACTTGAGTCGAGTGTTCGAGCCTTGATACCACTTCAGACCTGCAGTGTATTTGGAGCTGATGCACGTAAAATACGTCGAAGCTCAAAATTCTCCCGTCGGCGTGGTGTGGGAGTTTGGAGAAGGATGTGTCAGCTCAGGTGTCACCCTCGTCACTTGACCGAGTTTCAAAATTACGAGATGCTCACCAATAGCTCTCGTGTTGCTTTTAGTACAACGTTAATAAAACCAAACCAAACCAATCCTCTTCCTTTGACTGAAGTTCAAAATTATGAAGTTCGATACCATTAGCACTAGTTTTGTATGTGAGTTTAATAAAACAATCCAATTCATATATGCACATTCTATTATTATGAAAATTGTATTTGTTTCTTTCTGTATTTCTGCATTATTTGAGGGTTCGTTTTAAGTATTGCGTCTACCTACCATTTAGATTCGTGAAATTAATGTTATTTTTATCGAAGTTCTACTTTCCTCCTGAAATATAGACCATTTATTTATTTGAATGCACCAATATCGCTTCCGAAAAGCACAAATAAGGAAGGTCTCTGCTGAATTTATTAAATATTTTGAAAATTGTTTTTACATAAATCTTAACGGTTCTTTTCTGAGTTTTCCAGTTTTTGAGAAACATTTTAAGACATTTCAGAAATTCAGGAAGAAAATGTAATTCTGCAGAAATCTCCTTTATTTTTTGTTTCTTACGTAATTTATTTTTATGTAATTTCTACCACTATCACACATACCAATGTAAAAACTCATTAACATAACTGTAAATTGGCAAAAAATATCTGAAACTTAATACATTGACTTTTATTTGTTTCACATAGGCGATGTCAACAAAGGGGGAAATGAAATTTGCTCCATGTTATTGCATTAGCTCGAAATATTGGAGTGTTAGAAACCACCTGTAGAGGGCACTTTGTAAACTCGATAACGTGGAGGTTAATATATTAGTCTGGTTGTGTTTTCAGGACAGACGCTACACAGTCATCCCAGAGAGATAAAATAACGTAGTATAAAGGCTTATGTCAAGATTCGTGATGGATATGTGATCCCAAGTATTTCAATAATTTGCCAATGTAATAAAGTCATTGTAAATATTGTGACAGTGTTAGAGTGGTTATTGTTTGAAGGCTCGAAATTTGAAAAAAATGTTATACTCTTTTAAGTGAGAGTTAATTGATAAGAAATCTGAACAAGATTATTGGAAGCTATTCTAATAGGACCATATATTAAACCTTTACATTTGTTTCCAATGCTTACCCTAATAAAACAATAACAAAATATTGTAAAGACTTATAACGATTATATGTCCTACTTCAAACGATTTGAAACAAGTTTTGATTACTTTTGATTATTTAAGTGATCATTAATTTTTCCCAAATAACCACGATTTTAAAGTCATCAAAAAAGGTACGAAATCGTTATTGTTTCTAAATAACAAGATAATACATTAATTTAGTTTCAAATTTTACTTTCCCAGTCATAGAATTCGAAATTGAAAATGTTTTGGAATTTAAGAAGTGGCCGCCATTATATACAAAAAAAAGTTTTTTTTTGGTACAGAATTGTACGGGACAAGTGTTCCAAAGGAAGGGAAAAGAACACATTTTCTTCTTTGTCATACAAGAATTTTTATTTCGATTCTAATAAAAGAAATAAGTCCATCATAACAGATAGGTTTATATATAGAATCGTTAAAAATTTCTTTAAGTTGATGAAAGAACTGCATCAACATGTATCATTTCTATTAAACAAATTCTGTATAACAAATAAGTTAATCAAGAAAACATGAAACGATTTAAGGCAAATGCAGGATAGCATTCTAGAAGAGTATATGCGATTAT
Organism: Nephila pilipes; assembly: GCA_019974015.1. Classification (NCBI taxonomy): domain Eukaryota; kingdom Metazoa; phylum Arthropoda; class Arachnida; order Araneae; family Nephilidae; genus Nephila; species Nephila pilipes. The sequence continues at coordinate 6,863 of BMAW01111897.1, forward strand.
ATCGAAACATACATGGTGTAGTTATTAAATAAGGGACCGACACTATAAAACCTTTTATTTTGATGTCATGCATATTTGATTTTTATCAACTTCAACTTGCACACCTCCTCTATCCCTGCAATGGTCCATGGGAAACTTCCATTGTTCGAAAAACTGGAAGGCTTCTTCTGTCAGCTCCTTCAGAACGCGTACCACTTTCTCTTTCACAACTCCAATGCAAATAAATTTCGTTGATTTTAATGCAGATTTCACCATAAAAAATTGATAGAAATAACATGGCTCAAACTCCGACGAATGAGACGGATAGTCTAACATCAGGATGCTGTATTTGATTAGAAATCTCTTGACAGACAATGTAAAATGAGCCAGTGAATTGTCTTGCCGGAAATATTTGCCGTGAGGATTTTTTGCCAATTCCTACAGTTTGAGCAATCGAACAAACTCTTCACTGACGGTCAGATCTAAGCGGAATACTGATTATTTCGATATTGTCATCCGTTTTTCATTTGTAAGGTTGACCCGGGCATGAATAATCTTTAACGTCTTCTCTACCATCTTGAAAATGCTAAAACTACTCAAAAACACGTGCAGGCGATAATCAGTCATTGCCATACACTTTTTCAATAAATAATAATTTTCTGTAGCGGTTTTCCATATTCCATAGAAAATTTAACAACATTTCGTTGCCCACTTATCATTTTTCCAGTGAAGCAAAAAGAAAAAAAAAAACACTAATGCGAATGAAAGCAACAGCTATACGGGTTTCTTTACAGAAGCTAGAGGCACTGCATTCCAAAGAGAGAAGGTTTCACACTAAACAGCTGACGGTCACTGGAGTTAGGCGCATGCGTAAATAATTTCTGTAGCAGCAGAACGATTATGTATCTTTATTAGAGAAAAACTTAAAAAACGTTTATCTATAAATGATATCTTCATTACTTTTGATTAAAAATATGATTAAAATGATTGTATTGTTTAATTTTGATATTAATTAACTCTGTTTATTGCTAAAACATCTTAAGGGATTTCAAGATCTTTAAACTTCAATTTCTTTTTGATTTTTTTTTTTTTAAAAAAAAAAAAAGATATTTGATAGAGTTCTACATTTATGAAACTTTTGGCTCTTTGGTACTAACATACTAGCTAAACATTGTTTATCTAGTTGTTTTTTGTTATTTTTTTAACTTTAACTTCATTTCTCTGAAAAGAAAAAAAAAATTTCTTGCTTGTAAGATTTCACAGAAACTGCTTAACTTATAAATTTGAAATTTCATCACATGTTTGGAACACGTTTCTTTATCATTTATACATCGATTCTTTATAAAATAATTTGCTAACAACAACATTTTAATGAGTTTTAATTGGAATGTTTCATAAGATTTCCTTATTTCCTAAATACAAGAGTTAATTTTTTTGTATTAATTTTTTTAATTTTTTTTAGTGTTGTATTAATTGTTATTTGTTAATGTATTAATTTTTATTAATGTAATTCCTATCGCAGTAAATTTATTTATTTTTGTAATTTTGAAAAAGTGTCCCCGAAATGTATTTCTTTATGAACATTTTAAAGCTTTTAAAGATTACATAAAAAAATGAGAATTATTGTAAATATATTTGGGTATTATATGGTCAAAGTGTAAAAATTCTGATTTGTTTCACTAATAAGTTATAATGGATTAAAAAATGACGCTTTTCCTCTTACACGGATAATAGTTAAGAAAAAAAAAGATCGCCATAAGTCAAAGATGAAATTTTAAGTTTTTTTCATAATATTGTTAAGAAATAATAAACATTATAAACTGTAAGCAAATTTTAAGGTCTAAATTCTTTATTTTTTCCAAAGAAACAATTTAAAATTCTCGTGTTTATTTATTATGAATTTTTTACTGATTCTTGAATGGTTTTGCTATTGTGGCTGGTATTCCTTTTGAAATGACGAATTCAATCAAATCCAAATAAATTTTATCTTGTTAATTTTTTTAAAAAAAGATTAATTATATTTTAATATTTATTTTATTTACATTTTTAAAAATATCTAGCTTAGATATATCTAGATGTTTATTGAACTACATTAAGCAAAATGAATATAAAAGATTAGCACATTATAATATACAAGTACAGGGTGTTTCATATTGAATGGGACAAAAAGAATAGCGCAGTGTGACTGCCGTAATGGATTTATTCAGCCGAAACAAATTTATTCTGCAGCTACAATTATACAAGTTTCATTTGGCAACAGGGAAAAATTATCGAATGACGAACTCGCCACTAGAGGCGCTGTTAAACAAAATGTCGTCCATGCAGGAGAAAGCGTACTGCGTGTTCGAATATGCCAAAACCTCCTCGGTAACTGTTGTGCAAAGACATTTTCGAACGAAATTTCGTAAAGAATCATCGCATCGGCATAACATAAGCAGGTGGGTGAAGCAGTTCCAGGATACCGCTGCTTATGCAAGAACAAAAGCCCAGGGCGAAAAGAAGCAAAACCCGAAGTGGTTGAAATAATTCGTGATTCGTTTTTACAGAGTCCCTCAAAATCAACGCGACATGCAGGTGCAGAACTGACTGTCCCTCACACAACGGTGTGGCGTGTTTTACGGAAGCGTCTCCAATTCAAGCCGTACAGATACCAGATGGTCCAGGCTTTAAAACCTACTGACAAACCGTTGCGTAAGAATTTCTGTGTGAAATTTCAAGAAAAGTTAGACGTAAATGGTTTCGAGAACACACTGGTGTTTACCAATGAAGTCACGTTCCACTTATGTAGCAAAGTTAATCACCATAATTTGCGATTTTGGGGCAAGAAAAATTTCCATGTAACATTAGAACATCAGCGTGATTCTCCCAAGGTGAACGTTTTCTGCGCTTTATAAAACAGCTGTGCTTTTGGTCCATTTTTCTTTGCTGAAAAATTGATTAATGGGGATATTTACCAAGACATGCTCTCTGAGTGGTTGCTCCCCCAGCTAGAGAACGCTGTTCCCGATTTCATTTTGCAGCTAGATGGTGCTCCCCCACATTGGAATAAAAACTTACGTGAGTTCCTGAACGAACGTCTACCCCATCGCTGGATTGGCAGTGCTGGGCCACAGGATTTGACATGTCTTCATTGGCCTTCGAGATCACCAGAACAAACGCCCTGTGATTTTTTTCTCTGGGGTTTCGTTAAAGACAAGGTGTTTGGGCGTCCACTTCCTCAGGACTTAGAGGAACTGAAGCAGCTGATAAATGCAGGGTTGAACTCCATCACAGGGGATATGCTATCACGAGTGTGGCAGGAGCCTGATTACCTTGTAGACATTTGTTGTGTCATCGGAGGGGCACATATTGAACACCTGTAGAAACTTGAATAAATGTAGTTTTGAGGTAAATTTGAATTTTCTAAATATATTAATTACAACGTTCACAATCATGTTTTCTTTTTGTCCCATTCAGTATGAAACACCCTGTACTTGTTATATGACAGGAAACTTTAATAATAATAAATAGTATTCCATATGCTTATTTTTCTTTGTATAACATTTCACTTTTTCTTCCAAATGCAGTGGATGCTTTATAACCCCGAATTATCTGGATCCAGATATCAACATCTCAACAAACTACTTTACATAAATTCTAAAAATTCATTTTCTTTCTTCCAATCGCTTACCATACTGAAGAAAAAGAGAAGTACCGCTTTGTCTTTTATGCGATTAGGAACAAAACAAAGAGCAATATATAAAGCGTAAATTGTATGCAAAACTCAAAGTTAGAAGATAAACACGGCTGCGAAAGATTCCTCCCACTGTTTACAAATAGAAAATCGGATACTTTTTTTTTTTATTTCTTGACTAGAATTTAGTTTCAGCAGATTTTTTACATTTTTCTTCGTGTCTTTATGGTAGAGAGTATATTTTCTTTCAAGAAAATCAATAGACTTTTTTCACACACAAGAATGGAGATATTGAACATTTGGTATTTACATTCCACGCAATATGTTTGAGAAGAGAGAATTTTCACTAGATATCTATAAATTTGTTATTTCTTTATTTTATAAGGAATAATGCTTTTCCTAAGATTTTTGATTTTTCAAAAAGGAAAGAATACACGTGTATTTATTTATTTGTTGCATTTGAGATGAAGTTATACACGTACTGAAAGTAGTACACAAATGAAAATAATCTAGGGTTAATACTGGATAAACTGCGCCTTAATTCTTATAGATGTTCTAAACAATCCTGCATTTTCCATGCATTATATAAAATTTTACTTACGCAATTTTGTTGACTTGACATGTTTGTCAACTGATCACAGATGTCTTGAAAAATGTTTGACTTCTTTGGTATTATTTCCATAATGAAGAAATAAACGAATGATCAACGCCAAATGTTCGGTTTTTTATTAATGTTACGCTAGAAGCAACACGAGGGCTATTGGTGACTGACCTCTTAGTTTTGAACCACCGTCAAGTGACGAGGATGACACCTGAGTTGGTACCCTCTCTCCTAGCTTCCACACCACACCGACGAGAAGATTTTGGGTTCCGACAAATTTAACGTGCATAAGCCCCGGCTAAACGGCTGGTCTTTCGTGACATCAAGGTACAAACCATCGACTCAATGAAAACTGCCGGCAGAGAGCCGTCGATTATGACATCTACACAACCATTCCCTCAACGCCAAAGAAAAGAGAGAAATATTTGATAGAATGTCCAGCTTCAAAGTGCCGAAGAACATACTAGCTATCATTACCATTTGTCATCTTTTAGCCATACAAACGTTAATAACATAAACATTAATCTTTTAAAAATTAGAAAAACTTAGAATTTAAATGGACTCTAGAATGCTAATATCTTCAACGATTGCGTAACACGAAAATTCCCGAACAGTGTACAGAGATTGGGGGTGCAACATGTCATACTTATATGATGAGTGCTTGTCACATTTTCAGTGATTCTAAATCGCTCATACTCCGATAAGCTATCAAAAATTGAACATTTACAATGCGTATTTAGTACGATTTGAAATGCATTGTGCCATTAATTACTTTGTTTATTCATATTTTATGCTGTTAAAAGAATAAATTGGAATATTTCTGTTAGATATTTAGTTATAAGAAGAGTCAATTTAGAGTTCAATTAATTTCCTATTTATATTACTCTTTCCAAAAACTCCGTCCATGTAATTTTAGTTGAATAAGACTTTACTTTGTATATAAGTCTTCTAAGTACGGATTATTATTTAACACGTTCAACTTTAATCTTAGTTTAATAAAGGCATACTATCATGATTTCTAAGAATTTCTTCTTTAATTTAGAAGAAGTAAATACAGTACCTTTATCAGTTAATTATTTTTCAGGAATATGAATTAAGTTTCTTCTTGTTTTTGGATATTTACATAAGTTTCAAAACTTCGTTATTTGTAGGGAAAGAACAAAAAGTCTTATTGCAGGAAGAAATATAATATGCAAAGCTTTTTGTGAAATTATAGTATTTAAGATTTACATAAATTTCAACATATATACATTCAAATGATTTACGTGTAGGAGGGAATTGTTGCAGCAAGCTAAATTTCTAATTTTTTCATATTCAGTTTTCATTCGATACAATGTTTGGCAAATTCAAAAATATCAGATGTAATATCAGTTGAATAATGTTGAAGTGTAATTAAATTTTATATTTTTTGTACAACAGAGTGACCAAATTGTTCATGTATTTGACTTCATAATTTCAATCTTAGTGAAAATGGTAAAACTATTTTATACATGTTTCTCTTTTTGGTAATTATAACACCTTTAACTTCTTGATATTGTGGTCCTTATAAACTATCATTCTTCTGTCAGGTTACAATTTCATTAATGTCAAGCAAATGAACTGATATTTGAAGATGGTTAGAGGCGACATACCTGGATTACATTTCTGCTTCCCCTTGTTAATAAAGCTAATTAAATATTTAACTTAATAGCCATTCATACTTAACTTTAGTGACTAGACAAATAATCTACCGCTTAATTTGTTCAAATATTTTAGACATAACGAGCCAAATGATCAGAATGAATCACAAGAGCTTGATCATGAAGGTTATAATAAAATTTATCTGAATTTTTTTTTTTGAAAGTTATTCTAATCTAGTTATTGTACATTATTTTTTCACTCTCTTAAAATTATAGATTGATACGCAGGGTTAAAATTATAGATTGAAACGCTGTATAATGTTTGAGGATCCGGCACTTTTTTGTGAGGTATCAACAAAACATGACATGTTGCATCATGATTATATTAATATACAACAGGTTTTGTTATTACAATTTGTTTTAAATTTTCAAATGCATTTTGATACTCATAAATACAATTAAATTTCATTTATTTTTTCGACAATTTATTCAAAAGATATCCTAAGTTAAAAAAATTCAGGAATGAAATTATTGTACACATTTATTGAATTCAAGAACTTTTGAAGTTATTTTACATTATTTTATAATTTTAATTCAATAATTTCAAGTATTGTTATAAAAATTTATGTTGTTTTCACTTTCATGATTTAAAAAGGTAATTTTAGTCTAAGCAGACAAACATTTCTAAAACTTCAATTTAATATTTTCTCTTTGACAAATAACAAATATTGTCTTAAGATGGTCCGAAAATTCTTTTTATGATGAAGAGTACATAATGATTGTATTGAAATAAATACAATGAGTACTGGATACCAAGTAAATATTATTCGAATTAATCTGTTGGAAATTTCAGAGGCTATACTTTATACCAACTGGTAGTCTATAAAACACCATCCACATAAGCCAAAATTAGTGCTGAAGCAAGAGTTTCGGCATCTTTTGGTTGAATGGGTATGTGCCAATAATCGGAAGCTAAGTCTAAAGGGGAAAAAATTTGATTTAGATAACTTCTGTATAGAGGTCGTGATTCAGAATTTGGCTTACAAAGATCGTTCAAATTTTATGAAATACATGAATAGTCTATTCTAGAGCTTCTTTATCTTTGGACGGTAATTGCAAAGGAGGTCGCACAGAACAAAAGATAATACAACGAACAAAAGATAATACATAAGACAATACAAAGAACAAAATATAATACATAAGATAATACAAAGAACAAAAGAAAATACATAAGAAAATACAAAGAACAAAAGATAATACATAAGAAAATACAAAGAACAAAAGATAATACATAAGATAATACAAAGAACAAAAGATAATACATAAGATAATACAAAGAACAAAAGATAATACATAAGATAATACAAAGAACAAAAGATAATACATAATTTCGAAATTCAAAAGAAGATAAAAACTAACAATATGTTTATAGAGTGTGACGTTATAGTTATAATATTTCAAAATTTTCATTTTTCTTTCCTTTTTTTACGGAACTCGTAATTTGGAACCTTGGTCAAGCGACGAGGACAACATCTGCGAGCTCGTACCTCACCCTCCTAACTTCCATACCACGCCAAAAGCTTTCTCTTCGTAAATAGCTTAGACTCTTTCTGTATAGTACTTTAGATACAAAAATGATAAATACATTTGAATCTTCAATTATATAAGCAAAAACAGGATGCGAGTAATTTTATACAAATGATTTCGAGCCAGCTAACTTTTAGATAGGAGTACTGCGTTTCATTTATTTGAACCGATTACGATTGCGGATCAGATTCAATCCTAAGTATCAAGATAGTTGAATGTGAGCTCTTTGATATTTCATAGACTATAATTCTAAGGATATATTCCGGTTTTAGAAGGTACAGCCATGAAAGACCTAGAACTGAAGATGACCACTGTTCGCAGCAATTTACAAGGAAACGCAATACAACATTAGAAACTGTCTCAGATCTTGTTTTGTAGTAACCACTGAAAGACTGGTATACATATCAACTGAGTACAGAAATCATCACGAAATTAACACCCAAAACTGTGCATAAGTATATTCCTCACACTTTACCACCGAAAATAAAGGTTGAATTGGATACACCAACAAGGCAAATGGAGTAAGACAACTGAAGTATTAAATCTTTAATGATGAGTCTATATTTTAATTCCAATGTGACCCAAATAAATTAATGGTGGTACGGGAGAAGAAAATGGTCTATTATCCTAGCAATATCCATGAAAGAGATGCATATTTGATGGATCCAGTGTATTTGGGTTCTAAAGTATTTCTGTGGCTGATTGCACTGACCCATGTATCATACCAAGATGCACGGTTAATGCTCAGTTATATAGAGATAACATATCCCTGGTGAATACATCATTTTGTAAAACGATAGTTCTAGATAACAAAAATATAGAGTGATGTAGGATTACCTTCGTGAGGAGACTATTGTGTGTATGGGTTTGTCAATACATATTCTTTGAAATCCTATTGGTAATTTTAGAGAGAATTATTCTGCACCTAATCTTCCCTCTGTAACTTTTAGGGTCTTAGATTCATCTTAACAAAACAAAGGGTTTTGGTGCAAACGGGGTTAATAAACAGCGTCATTCTGAGATTGGAAGATAGTTGACTTACCTGTATAATTGTTAACCCTTTCGCTACCGAAGGGAGAAAAAAGAAGCGCTTCTCTGGGCCGGGGGCTTCTTACCGCGGAGTGTCACTCTGTGCCCAGACGATTTTAGATAATAAGCCTAATTCGTTAAAAAAAATTCCTCTAAAATCGGCTATTCATTAAAATATTTTTGTATTTACATATATTATTTAAAATACATTAAACTTAATGTATACAAAAGGAAAAAAAGATTTAATCTAAAATTGAATGTTTTATACATAAAATTACATAAAAAATCATACTTTTAAGAAAATACAAAATATATCTACATATGTTGCATAAATTTCATGGTGTAATGATGTAGCATTATATGGAATATATAGATATAAGAGATAAATCTTATTTTGCTGTATGGTATACTTACAAAAAAAATTCAATGCATAGTCCATCATACGTCTTATACACATATTCTGGCGCTTCAAGCAAGATTTTGAGCAAAGGGCATATCATAGTACTTTTTTTTTTACCTTAATGTCTATGTAAATATTTGGATAATTTTAACTAACATTACTCTATCAGATGCATTCATTTTTTCTCAAATCTCAGTATCAGATAAATGCTTTCTTTTCGTCATGACTGTCGCTACAAATAAAAACCGACCGAATGAAACGAACAGCAGAGAACATCTTCTACCAAAAGCCCTAACCCAAATAAAGGGCCATAAATTCTCCTTCGAATTTCCAAGAAGCAAGCAAGAAAGAAAAAAGTAAACCAAAAGCAAGTACACCCTTTAAATCATGTCATTATATTTAAAGAGCGTAACTCTATTGATACGTTGGGCCGTAGAAGACACTCACGGAGCGTATCGCCTGTGATATGTTAGAAACGAACAGATTAAGGATATAATTCATCACACATAGACTTCAGATACTGTTTTTTTGTATCACTACTTTTTGAGTACATTCAAGACAGAAAATAAGTCTATTTCTTTGGAGCCTAATTTGTGAAATACTATTTGATTAATGTTTTTCCCAAGTCTTACAAAATTTCAACTTATATAAATTTTACAAATGCAATTTTTGAAATATTTAATTAACTTTTGGTAACCAAAGCACTAATGAGAACTTCTGAATATGATATCCATAAATTTCCTTTCCCACCTAAAATGAATAGCTGGAATATGCCGTTATTCAATTGTTCAACCGGTTGGCATGTGTCATCTCAGTCAAGTGAAAACTCCATATGAAACGTTGTATTGTATATTTATGTTATATTCCTGTCACAAAGAATATATAAGACAAATATTTTTTATTTATTTTGTAGGAGCATTTCCCTTTTGGTTTTGTTTCACATGTTCAAGGACAAAACTCTATTTTTTATGAAATGGCGTTCGTAAATGTGCTCCAGTTATGAAGTTCTCTCTTCAATTAGCAATTCAGAGACACGGAAACCGAGGGACCATAACAGACATTGTTTCTGTCGAACTGCGTATTAGAGTCATGATTCCACTGAACTGTCATCTTATTGGGGGACTGCTGTATAATACACTTTCGGACTCAGAATTCTAAACTTTTCGTAATACGAAATTCAGGAAAATGGGGTGACAGATCAAAGTAGGTCAATAATAGAATTTGAGTTGCTTTGAATTTTTGACGATAACAAACAATCCATCATCTATAAGTATTCAAATTTACTATGTAAATAGTTTAGTTTTATTAACGTCGCACTAGAAGCAACACGAGGGCTATTGGAAACGGACTTCGTAATTTTGAACCATGGTCAAGTGACGAGGATGATACCTGAGCTGGCACCCCTCTCCTAACATCCACACCACGCCAACGGAAGGACTTTGGGCCCCGAAAGATTTAACGAGCATCAACCCCGGCTACACGGTGGGTCAATGGCGGCCAAGAATCGAACCCGCGACCGAACGAAAACCGCCGGTCACGAATTCTAAGCCATGACCACTAGGCCACCGCGGCCAGTTACTGTGTAGATAATTGAGCAAATTATTGATCTTTTTTACGCATAACTGCTGATGAAAAAATATTATATTCCCCCCGCTTTTTTTTTTTTTTGCCTGATAGTTACGCTCCTTAGAAAACCGTGCAAAAAATCGTGTAAAAATTACGTGCAACAAACGATAAATTTGAGGAGATGTTCCACAACTTTAAGAACTCGTGTAAAATGAAAACCTCTAAATATCCTACCAAAAAATTGGGGGGGGGGGGCGGGCTAGAAGGAAAACACTCGTGTAAAAATATATAAGTAAACTATGTTATTTCAAAATCATGTAAAAAAAGAGGGTTGGGTGTATATTATGCGAGTTTTTATTGGTATATAAAATATACGTATATTACTGAAAGAGAGGAAAGGCATCAGTCAAATTAATGATGCAATTTTACTAAAAATTCTTACGAATCATCGAAATGAAAATATAGGGATCAAAAACATACACAGGGATTATTAGGAATATATTTTTGATAAAAATGTTATGTTTATCAAATATTACCGAATGGAATGCTTTGTTTTACCAATATTTTTGCTAACTCATTGCCGCCATTGATTTCCTCGTGTCGTGTGTTAGAGCCCTAATACCACTAAAGAGCCACCATTGTAACGATACTGATACACAATTAAAATCAGGTCGAGGTCTTAAGTCCTTTCGCTGTGGTGGATACTGCGTACAAACTCAGGTTTCACCCTCATGTCTTGTCGAAGATTCAAAATTATGAGGTCCATCACCAATAACCTTATTGTTACTTCTTAATTTGATGTTAATAAACAATTACATCACAAATTACTGATTACATCCCTGGCACACTGTACATTAGTGGTCTTGGTGGTGTAGAGGTTTACATGTCTGACTGCCAGGTCTGAATCCAGGTTCAATTCCCAGTAGCTACATGGTCGAAAGTTGGGCATATGTCAACTCAGCCGATGATCCCTCAATAAATGAGAACCGATTTCGCTTGGGAAGTTAAGTGGAGCTCCAAAGGCGGACTAGCTATTCGTCCTGCCCATTTGTTTGTAATTAGACTCCAGGACTAAAGGCTTCAAAATTGGTGGTATGTGCCGCCTAATGAGACTTTTTAGGCCCAAGAAGTCTTTATCTTTAATAAAAACACTATGCGCTTAAGTAGGGAAATTTTTCCTCTATTTTTTGCAATGAACTAAATTCGAAAGCGTGGAGAGTCTTCCAATTATGAACTTAATCGAGACAAGTTAGCAACTTGTATTAGAATGCTTGATTTATTGGTTGGTTTTATTAACGACTTCGTTGAAACAACTCGAGGGCTACTTGTGACAAATCTTACAAGTGAAGAGGATGACACCTGAACTGGAATCTCTCTCTTCAAGCTTCTACACCAACGAATGGACTCCTATAAATTAATCATGCATGAACCCCAGCATCACAACGGATCTTTAGTGGCATGAAGACTCAAACCTCCTACTCGATGAAACCCACCAGCCCCAAGTCCTCGACCATGAGCACTAAGCTATCACGATCATGACTATGTTATGGCAAAAACTCTGTATGAAAGATGATGTACTCATCTAAAAGAAAGCACAAGTCATTGCATGAGATACGTCTTTTATGTTAATTTTAATTTTACAAACATTCTGTAACTAATACTTAATGGTGCTATAATGATCTACTTCTTCTAGTACTAAAATGAGTTCACTAGTCTGGGAGGTCCGGTAAAGTGGGGAGGTTTCGTTTAGGTGGTACGTGGCGAATTGATTTGCTTACCCGCTCATCATGACAGGTTGCAACATCATGTCTTTATTAGAATGGAAACAGCGAAAAAAAAGTTTGATTCAACAGGCCTTAAGAAGGTCTTTAGTCAGACTGGAAAAAAAGAGCCATTTAATAACCTCGAAAAGCCTTTTCGCTTTCAAGAAGTTAACTAGTCACGCTTGGACGTCGCCAAAACCAGGCGGAAAGAAGCTACAATCTGGCATTTATTGCTCAATTTAACTACAAAATACACATCACGTTCCCTGCACAAATTCTTTTTAATTAGTCTTGCATCCTGTTGACTGAAAGTCTGAGGGACAATTTACAAATTAAAAGAGTTGGAGACAAATCCGTTACATGTGCGTTATGTATTCTTATTTCGCAATGGACACTAACTCAAAAACATGACATAAACCTCCTCTAGCTGTCAGAAATGCCGGATGAAGTAACAAAAGTATTTCTTTTGTTTGATATTTAAAACACGATACCTTATGACACAGAATATCAATGGATTCTGTCCTAATATAATTATTATCGTACCGAAGAATGTTCTTATCGTGTAGCTTAATATTTTGCGAGATATTAACTTTTTACATATATATCTGCGTTTTTTTGGTATAAGAATAACGTTGATATCTTAATTATCCTTTTTTTTTGGAAAAAAAAAATATTATTTTACAGTTGATTTTTAAATATGTTTAATGGTAAAAAGCTAGTAATTCCAAAGATTATCTAATTTACGGTCATGTGTGTTAAATATTCTAAAGTTTAATAAAAATCCTCAAAGGTTTCAGGAATACATTTGAAGTAAAAGAAAAATATTATTTTCAATAGTTTAAGAAATTACTATAAATTACTTTTCATCTTTATTTTCATGAAAGAAAATCTTCAGCGGAATAGTAAATCTGCACTATTCTAATGTTAAATGTTATCTAACTCAACTTCAGGCATTAAAATCAGAGTATAAGGTATGAAAAAATACAGTAAAGCGTTTATTAAGGGGAATCTCAGGTTTCTTAACAATTATTTAGAGTAATCGAAAAACATATTTTTTCAAACTAATATACAACAAACTAATGAAACAAAGCTCAAATTTTAAATTTTTACTATATAATATTAATATATATTTGCATGATGTTTCATATATGTATACAATTTCATAAAAATCTTAAATGTGATTTAGAAAAATATATTTTGGTCATTTTTTTCAATATTACAAAAATAAATGTTTGCGCAAGATCGTGAGTACAAAATCGATAAAATTTTTCAAAAGTAAAATAATCTATTAGAAAAATATACGGAGTTTTGAATTTACACATACGTTTTAAAAATTTAGTGCAAAACAGGAAACTTTCTGACAGTTCGATTACTAGAAAAATTATGAAATTTTAAGATAATCCCAATTAAAATTCATGTAAAACATGTCGGTTATTAATTTCTTATGAAATCGATGCAAAATCGTAAAGAAATTTATTTTAAACATGTTTAAAAGGCTTCATACTAATATGGTTAGTAGTATCTGAGAAATTATACGTGCAAGCTAAATTATTTTTGTTTTGAGAACAATGAAGTTGAAATTGAAAAATAACAACAACAACAAATTAAGTATAGTTTAGCGTTTTCTTGAAAACTGGAAGTTTTATCAGTATCTTTAAGTGCTTAGCACCAAAATATTCTGAAAAGATGGGGATTTAACATAACTTTTTCTCAAAACATTTTGAAATTTATCGATCCTGAAATTCTTTAATCTAGACACTTAAGCTAAGAAAAGTAATTCGAAATGGAATCTTTGGGTTTTATATAATACTTTCAGTTAGGCTTCTGTAATTTTCTATAGTGAGAATCAGATCTAAAATAAGCTTTTGCATTTTAATTACGATATTACGTTTATCAACTACAGACAGTGTACGGAATGCGTCATTTCGCTGATACCTTTGGCGGGAAACTACTAATTACACTGTCTGCCCTCCCCACTTTCTGAGAAGTGGTGTCTTTCCTCTCTTTTGAGACGAAAGAGATTCTGTAATTGATTCCACAATTGAAATCGATTCTTAAAATCACTTTCGAAGTAGAAACGACGTCCAGTGATAAACCTTACGCAAATTACTTAAAATAACATTTGAAGTGAATAAATTGATTTTATTTGATAAATTGCTGATTGACTGTATTGTTCTCCTGTGCCTGGTACTTTATATTTTGATGTGTATTTATTCGTACGTATGGGCTACTTAAGGTACAAGATTACCTAATTATACGTTGTTGTTTTCTTGAGAAATATGGATTTTAATTTATTCGCTTGTTATGTAAGTGTCACATTACTATGCTTAAAAATCAAATTTTTGTTACATGTTATTTTTTTTATTTAATCTTAAGGACATTATTTATTTTTTAATACAGAATTGCCTGCATGCTTGATCATATTGAGTAAAGAAAATAAATACAACATTTTACCGTCAAAGAAATATCGATATAGATTACTTACTCTAGATCAGCAGATTTTTTCGAAATGAATCTATGGCAGCGGGAGCCTAGTGGTCATGCTCGCGGACTCGCGGCTGGCAGCTTTCGTCGAGTTGTAGGTTCGAGTCTTGATGTGAGTTAAGACACGGCATGTAGCCGGGGCTGATGCACGTTAAATCTGTCGAGGCTCAAAGTCCTCCCTTTGGCGTGGTGAGGAACAGGAGGTGGCAGTTCAGGTGTCGTCCACATCACTTGACCTAGATTCAAAATTTCGAGGTCTGTTATCAATAGCCCTAGTGTTGCTTCTTGTGAGATATTAATACAAACCAAACAGTCAAAATGAATCCCTTCACTTTCTGTGGGGTTATTTGTTTAGTTATTTTCTCTGTTCAAATGTATTCTTTAAATTAATAGAGAAAACAGGAAAACTTTCTGAAACAAACACATGATAATCATATAAGAATTATATTTATATTTAATTATTCAATTCGATATGAAATGATATTATATACTTCTTTGATATTTGTCTGTGTTTTGAAATTTCGTTCCTTAAAAAGATTGATATCGAAAACCATTCTTAAATATCATAGTATTTTACATATCTGGAACAATAGGTAAACAAAAAATTGTTTTTTTTTCTTTGCTTGGTAAATTGACTAGAGTGTTCAAAGTCTAGGAAAGGCACAATCATATGAATACTGTTAAGTTGAAGAAAATTTATTAAAACATTAAATAATTGAATAATCCTTATGGTTTTGGATTTACAAGCAATAATTATTCATTGGAAAATCATTATATGACTTTGGTTCTGTCGTGTATTGCTTTCTACTAACACTTTGAGGATCTTTAAAGGAATTTGTTTGTTTTGAAAATTCCAACCAATAAATAAAACATGGCTTATGGAAACAGTACATCTTTGAAAAAATGTTTTTGATTTGATGTAAATTTTGATACAAATGTATGTTTTGTGACTTTATGGAACTTCAGAATTAAAGAAACACTCAATGAAAGTTTTATTAATGTACTTTTGTACTGACAAAAAAAAAAAACATTTTATAGAAATATAAGCAAAAATTAAGGATTTCCGCAAAACATGATTTTTCGAAAGAAAATAAATATACTGAAATTTATAAAATTGATTATAACAGAATATTACCTTATCAGGAGAATATACTATTAATTTGATAGTATATTTCCGTAGGAAGCTGAGGTAGTTCGAGTTATGAACACTGGAATGTTCTGCAAAAGTCACTGTAATTTTCACTTTATTGCAACATTAATCACTTCTATTCAATATTAAATCTCAATAAAAGTGTATTCTATGTAGAAATATTTGAAAAACATCTATATATCTATATATATATATATATATGTGTGTGTGTGTGTCGAACTCTTTTTTTACACGATTTTCCAATATACTTTTTATTCGAATTTTTTTATTCTTATTTTAATTTTTACTGTGTAATTGAAAGATCATCGGTTTATGCCCACACGTGTGTGAAATACTTTATGGGTTGTTTATTTTGCATTCTTGAGTTACGAGGAATTATCGAATTTTACAAACACTTTTTTTCTTTATTTCGTTGTACTTCAACTTGAACACAGCATTTCGGTTTCAGCTAATCTGGAAACCCAACACTTATGTACTTATTTTTAAGTGAAGAATTTATCTATCAATTAATTTAAAATTCTAGACACGTTCGTGATAATTCTAGATCAAATCTCGCACACATTTTATAGATTTATTTAAATTTTTCTTCGCTTCATAAAATACTTCTCACGTTTGTTCATTTATTTGCATCCTTAAGTTAATATTAAGCTAATGATTATTTATTATATATAATTCGTTCTATTTCCGCAAGAAGAAAAATGTTCCAAATTTTATGATACAACTTCCTAGAAATTAAGTTTGACTTTATGTATAATTGTACATCCCTCCTGAGTTTAAAAGGATTTCCAGTTGCAGAAAATGGTGTGGGTATATTATTTTTGGTAAATTTAAATGCAATTTAGATGAAAGGAATATTAGGCGAATTTGATTGTTATGTTTTGCTACAAAATTATTTAACTGCGTTTTTGAGTATAATTTATTTTATCTTATCATTAATACTAATGTTAAAAAATGGGAATAACAAAGTATTTTTGCTCAAGAAAAATTCAATCCTGTGAATGTACGGAGAGAACAGTTAAACAAAAGATAATGGAAAATTATGCTTTTTATTTACAAATATTAAAGAAATGACGAATCATGGTACAAATTCTAGCACAGATTTACTGCACAATTTGGAAACACAGCACTTGTACAGATTAGTGACAAGCTTGAACACGCAAAAAAAAAAAAAAAAAAAAAAAAAAAAAAAAAAAAAAAAAAACAACGCTAAAAAAAACAAAAAACACATACACAAAGCAACACTTATAATAACAGCAATAACCTTTTCAATAACGTTCAGCACACCGACTAACTAGTTCTCAACTAGGTCAAGTACACAAAGTAATACTCGAGTCTTCCAAGGCATACTCCGATAGTTTCGGATAGTACCGACAAATACAGGCCGCTTCTCGGCTTATTCAAGACATCTCCCCTCAGCCAACAACAAGCTCCTCATCCAATTATGTCTGATTCACCCAGATTTTGCATGACTCCACATTTAGAGCTGTTCCGGCCAAGTATGATGTAACAGAATAAATTCAGGAAAATTCAAAACTCTTATATTAATCAAAATTTTGATGAGTTTCCAGCATTTTCGAGTATTTTCCTTTTGTCGCTGAATCACCAAATTCGTCGCCAAAATCGGTGGATTATTCCTTAAGCTTTCCTTGGTTAACTGATGAAGTCTCAAAATGTGTCTCTTTTTCCTTTTTAAAATTAACTTTGCAGGGAAGCGTCATTGCAGGTTCGTAATAATATTGACAATGGCTCTCAACGGGTTTTGGTTGTCTAGTTGGTAGAGCCAATTCATGGGCCAATTCATGAATTCGTAGCCAATTCATGGTGAGAAAAGGCTCGGAGGTTGTACGTTCTAAGATCCCCTGAGAGGGAAGTTGATGCACGTAATATCTGTTGGAACTCAATGTTGTAGGGTGAGAATTCAAAGGTCGCTTGCTGCATTGTACCATGGTTTATCAAATTACAAGATCTCTCATTGGTATATCTCAAGTAGTTACTAGTGTGAAGATTATCTAGCATTCTTTGGTTTGACTTTGGCTACTGAAAATAAAATAAAACATATAATAACTTCTTAAGGTATCCGTACACCTTTAAAACGTCATTTTTGTCAAAATTTTCTATTTTTTTAAATTTTAATGTCATTTTAGAATTTAAACCTTTTTCTTTCTAATAGTGTTTGAATTTTGCTTATACCTTATTTAGAACTTAAGTTACTGGGATTTTAATTTTACTCGGTAGCTAATTTTTAATTGCATTTGAAAGTTTGTTTTAAATTTTCCGCAACATGAGTTTCCTCGACATATTCACATATGACAACATAGGTATCAGAAAAGATTATGAACCAAATTAATTTAAATTTTGCAAGTATCTTCTCTATATAGTTTTCAAGAACCCTTACTACTTTTATGGTTATTTGAAACGTTTTTAGTAATAAAGGTGTAAATCAGGTAATGAAAAATAAAAAAAAATATATTTTTTATTTTTTATTTTTCGTTGTTATTTCACTCGAAACGCAATAAAAATTATAGTAATATGACTTTCGTCATGGAGGTAGTACCAGCCCAAAAACATGTTATGATGAAAAAGATAAAATTTTCAGAATAATGATATTTTTGTTTACTTTTGAGTTCTGCACGTTATTCTGATAGTCAATTTATGTTCTATTTTCACCATATTTTCCACTCCAATTTCTTTTTTTTTTTTAATTAAAAGCATTTTTATTAAATCTTCTTTTCATAGTTTTAAATTATATTTTAGCATTAAAATTATTTGATAGCAAATATCAATGTATTTCAAAAAAAAATTCTCTGAGTGTGTATGAATACCTTAACAACAACAATAAGAAATTAATCTAATTAAATTTCGGAAAAATAAAATACCATCAGCCATTCTTGAAATCAATATTGTAGTTCCGAGTTTCTAGATCGTTAGATAATTTTTCTAAAATTTATTCCCAAAGTAAAAAAAAAAAAAATATGCGAAATATTCCTTTTATCCTTTTTATTCCTTTTTTTTCAAGTGCTTTTTATTCCAAGCAATTAAAACAATAATCTAAATTTTGAGATGAAAGAAAGATAGAGAATTGTATAGGATTAACATTGCGCTCTGAAATCCGTGATGGTGTGTTGGGGATAGCGTTAATCTTGTCGTGACTTGTTAAAACTTTAAATATAAGCTCCGCTGATCGATCTGGAACACACGCATATACATTGTGGTGCTTTGCATATACTGCGACTCGTTTACGTACTAGTCGTACGGGTACTGAGAACACACACACACACGCACACACTCACAAAGCTATTATTTACCAATATCTTCCTTTAATACAGACTGATCTTGCTAACATGACGCGTAGATCAATTGGTTGTAACATTTGTTCGACGATTTATAGTAATAATCAAACTTTTTCAGTCCTTGTGACGATCTACAGTGGTCGCGGTAGCCTAATGGTCATGGTCAAGTAATCACGGCTGGTGAGTTTCGTCGAATCATGGGTTTGAGCCCTGATATCACTATAGACTACCGTGTAGCCAGGTTGCAAGTTAAATCTGTCAAGGCTTGAAATCCTCCCATTGGCATGGTTTGGAAGTGTAGAGAAGGGGTTATTCGTTAGGTATTGTCTTCGTCACTTGACAAGGTCTCAAAATTAGGAGGTCCATTGCCAATAGTCCTCATGTGGTGAGCCAGAGTTCCAGTGAAGCGTTCATAAACTGGTCAGCAAATTTTATGCGGATTTATTCCGTATTAAAATGATTACATAATATGCATTCACTTTTATTTCGATGCTTATAGAAGATTCTCCATGATTGTGAACGATAAATTAGGTTTTATTATTCATAATTACTCATTATGTACATTCAATACAAGGGGAAATTATATTCTTTTTTATTTAAAAATCAAATTTTCTCTAGATATATTAATTTTGAAAAAAAAAATTATAGAAAATATTGTTTTCCCCTGATTTTCAGAATTTTTTAAATTATTTTTTTAAAAATAATTTCATTGGGGAAACATATTTTCACTTAAAGTTTCCAGACTGTGTCATATAATATTATTTGATGTAAGGTTAAAAGAACAAGGTACAGATTTGCTAAAAACACTTTATTATTGGACGTGTTGACAAAGATCCAAGTAATTATGCAATCATTTGGAAAGTTAGAGTAATACAGATATAAAGAAATATCTGGAAGTGAACAATGCTAAAAATATTTTTAATAACCTATAAATTAAAGAGAAAATTATAAATATTTTATATGTATAAAAATAAAACTACAAATGTATAAAATCAAATAGCCACTGATCTTTATTACTTCAAAGTTTCCTAAAGAACTCTTTAAATTTAGAATTATCACTATTGATATAATACCTACATTAGAAAACCAGGTAAATTATTACAAAAAAACCTTACAAGATGCTAATAATAAATTTAATAGAACTGCTGTCATTAATAATAATTTACATATTTTTAAGAATATAAAAGACAAACCTATTTTTCCTAATATAGTAAACCTACTCCTAATTCCTAATATATAAACCTATATTTTCCAACCTATTTCCTAATATATA
>BMAW01111907.1:0-16459 GCA_019974015.1 Nephila pilipes
TTCGTGATACCTGCTATTGATGTCATATGTTGATTTTTGATGCATCCGAAACTATTAGGAAAAAAATCTCTCTGAATCTATGATTCATTATTTCCACAAATTGTCCTTTTATTATATGAGTTAGTAAGTTTTTTATTTTGGAATCCAAATTCGTCCGTATAGATCTCACAAGAAAGATCTGAGTAATATATAAATCTGGGGATTGATATGATTTGTTTTTCATCAATGCCCAAAATACGAAAAATATTCTAGATGTTGTTTCTGTCCCCTTCCAGGATTTCCAGATTCATTGTTTCAAGACTATTGCGGTGCATAGGAGAAAAGTTACCATTTGATAGATGAGATATAAAAAATTTATTAGACAATCGTCTTATTTTATCAAAAAGAATTTCCTGATTAACCAGTTGCAAGAGCACGATATTTGGGGTCCATTGTGGAAGTCGCAATGCAATTCTAAGAGCCTTTGTTTGTATAATATTGAAAGGTTTGAGCTGGGAATCAGACCATTTATTTATGATATGACAAGTATAGTAAAAGGTACTACATATACTATTGTTAGTTGATTTAATAAGATCTGTAGCTCTTGGGCCATAGTGTTTATACGCCGTGCCGTTTAGGGCATTAATTTTTTTAAAGTTTTATTTTTCATTTGATTCATCATAAAATTATTTTGCTTGTGTTCACAAAAGTATACTCCTAAATATTTAATGGAGGATTGCTATGGGAGTGGGTACCCAGCCAACATAATAGTTGGATATATTTGAATTCTCTTATTTGAAAGTTCCACTATTGTACTTTTGTCAGGACACAGAGTAAGTTTCCAATATTTGCATCATTTTGGGATTCTTTCCAGAGTATCTTGTAATTTTTTATGGATGATATCGAGAGAATGATGAGTGTAATAAATAAAAAGGTCATCAGCATAAATTGAGCACTCGACTCCTGTTTATAAAGTTTCAAAAATATCGTACTTGTAGATTGTAAGCAATATGGGGAAGAGAACACTACCCTGAGGGACCCTTTTCAAAACATTCTTCCTTGATGAAAGAGATAATCTCCATCGGATTTGAAAAGATCTGTATGAAAGAAAGTTGTAAATCCATAGTGCTATGTTTCCTGTGATACCTAGCTGTAGACATTTATATATAAGGCCATCTAGATACACGGAATCATAAGCACTCTTGATGTCCAAGCTAATTCCTACGAAAAATTTCTTTTGCTGTTTAGCATCTACTATAGCTTTACGTATAAGGTACGTTGCAGTTCTACAGTCTTTAAACGGAACAAACCCATAATGTTGTGGATTAAGTTTTTTTTTCTATTGTCAGAAAATAAGAGATGCGACTAGCTAAAATTCTTTCAAAAGTCTTAGAGAGAACAAAAATTAGAGCTATTGGTCTATAAGAGGGTATTGTAGTTTTGTCTTTGCAGGGTTTTGAAATCCGGAAGGATTATTGAATGTTTCCAAGAATGAGGTACAATCGAATTCTCAAATAATTATTGAAAATAATAATAAAAAAAAAACAACTACACGTTGACTGTTATTCAAATTTTTGAAGAAAGAAGCTGTAATGTGATCTGCATCTTGAGTAGTATTTTTGGATGCTTGTACAACCCTATATAGTTCCGAGATATAAAACGATTTATTTAGTAAATTGTATTCGTTGCTGAGTAAATCTAAAGGAAGCGGTTCGTGGGAAATATTATTAGATGCAAAGTAGTCGGCAAACATATTAGCCTGAATTTGAGGTTCTGTGATATATCTATTA
The DNA here is from genome assembly GCA_019974015.1 of Nephila pilipes. Taxonomy (NCBI): domain Eukaryota; kingdom Metazoa; phylum Arthropoda; class Arachnida; order Araneae; family Nephilidae; genus Nephila; species Nephila pilipes. The sequence goes on from BMAW01111907.1 coordinate 1,770, forward strand.
TTAACTTGTAGAACATTGAAATCTGATCCTGGATTCTTATGAGTAGAAAATTTCTTCAGAATGTTGTTGCCTTTTTTGTGTGAAATTTGAGCTTACTTGAATATAGCTTGTATTTGTTCCACAGTTGAGGGGAAATATTAGGAATGGCCTTTTTTCGGAAATATTTTTTGAGCTTCAAATTATTAAAAGTACTGTTCCAACATGGTGGAAATGATCTATTTGGTAATCTAATATCTCGTGTATTATTTTAATTATTTTAGACATGGTTTCAGTTAGTCGTATCTTGTCATTCTCTTGGTTGGTAAATGCATATTGAGCTTGTTTCATTACTTCTTGCCAATCTACTCGTTTTACATATTGCTTATTCTGTTGATATAAAGAGAACTATGTAACAATGGGGAAATGATCGCTTTCAAAGGAGCAGTTTAGAACGTAAGTATTGGTGTGGCTTGAATAGGTTGATGAACATAAAGTAAGATCAATTAAAGATGCTGTACCTATATTAGTTCTATGCATGGGAACAGTGGTAATGAGGATAATAAAATTTGAGTCAGTTAACCAATCGTCAAAGTCATTACTATGTTTAATGGAATGATCGGATCCCCACATCGCATGATGGAGATTAAAGTCCCCAAAAATGAAGGTCGGATCTGCTACTGATTCCAAGAATGATTTTACTAATGAATTGTTTAATCCTCTCGGCGAGTAGATATTAATTAATTAGAAAGAAACATTTCGAATTTGACGACTAATATTTCGAGATCTTGCGTTTGTGCTATTTGAGTAGGAACTTGTAGGGCAGTGATATTCTTTGGAACTGCAGTTAGCAGTCCTCCTCCGGGTCTGTCTGTTTTGTCTAATCTGAAAAATTTTTTGTTTGGAAAATTGAGCCTGTCCTCGTCTTTTAAAACGGTTTCCTGAAACAGCCAAAAATTTGCTTGTGAGAAGGGAGGTATATTTAACCATATAGATTTATTTTTAGGCCTCTACAGTTCCACTGTAAAAAATTCACAAGTGAAAGAGAAAAAAAAAACCTTTACAAATCGTAAATTATATACTTCCCTCAAGGATATATCGCTAAATTATAAAAGAAAGTAAAGTTCATAATTTTTAGTACAGTTCAGAACGATGTATAGAACATATATACAAACCTGTTTATTTAATCCATTCTTATCCTTTTTATGTGTTATTTGGTGCTACCTTATTATAGAACATAGATGAAATTTGGCTACCTGCACCTTTATGTGTCTGTTCTTTTCCGGTTGGGGATGTTGTACGAGTCCCGATTTCCAAAATATTGCTTAAACGTGTGAACGTTGTTTCTATGGTTTTTTGAAAAACCTCCTTCAAAACCGTTTGTTTTTCCAATATAATTTGATAGGAATTTAGCATTTTTTTCAAATTTTTGATCCAAGATTTCCTGCATGTTATCAGCTTGTGACTGATTTCTTAATACTGCGGAATAATTTTCATTATTAGCAGCTCGAAATCTTCGTCTTACTTTCGGTAGTATTAAGTGTTGCCTGCTTTTCAATTCCAATATTTGCTTATATATATATATATATATATATATAGGACATTGTGGCGAGTTAGCTGGATGTTTTCACTTACAATTGATGCAGTTTTTATTAGCTGTACAATCACCTGTTTGGGATGCGTCGAAATTTACACAAGATTCAGGTTTTTGACAAAATCGTGATTAGTGTAGGAAACTAAAGCATTTAGATCATTGTCTAGATTTATCGATGAAAAGTCGAATATTCTGGTTTATGAACCAGAGCTTGATATTTTCTGGTAATATTGTTCCTAGTATGGTTATCGATCCAGGGGAAATGTCTGGGCTTTTCCCAGATTTGATAAATCGACGTATCTATACTATCTCTATATTGTTTGTGTTTTGTAATTCTGTGGCTAAATCTGTCAGGGTTTCATTAGTCGGAATTCCGTAGAGGAGAAATCTAGAAGTGATTTCTTCCCATATGACGTTGACCTTAATTAAGATATTGGATATTTTTTCTATTGACAAAATTTGTCCTGCACACACAGGGCCAGCAGTAGAAAGTTTAATTTTATCATTTCTGGTAAAGGACATTCTTAGGATATACGAATGATTAGAAATTTTACTCTTAATTTCTGTGTGTAATATTAGAGGATTAATCTTTGGAATGTGAGCCTGTCCCTGAGTATTTTCCAGTAGAATATTTATCTCGGATATTTTCTTGCTTTGTGTTCGTTTTATAAGTTCTTTATCACTCAAAGCTACTTTAAGATTTTTATCATTTCCCGTCCCTATCATGATCTACATAGAAGGAGGCTTCTAGAAGACCCAGATTGGGTCTATTCGTTACAAAAAAAAAAGAAACAAACAAAAATAGTCTTACCAAAATACTGGTATAACAAATATTTGAAACCTCACTTCTTGTGGGCAAAGGAAGAAACGCAAATAGGATGGAACGAAACTTAAAGAAATTAAAGTATAATGGCGCAAGAGTCAAAAATCATTCGCCACATATCAACGAAAACTTTGAAATTCCCCCTCCCCCCCACCCGAAGCTTTTCCTTAAAGATTCATGACGAAGTAAAAAAGATGAATTTCAAATTCATGCCTGACAAATTTATGATTACGTGAAAGCTGATCCAACACATTTTATCAGCGCGTGATCTAATAAATATTAGGATAATTTGGAATTTTATTTTTGAGTTAGAGAACGAGAAAAATTAGGAAATTAAATTGTTTTTATGTGAGATTATATATGTATTATGAATGCCTTTTTTTTAAAAAAAAAAAAAATATTACTATTTTATTAAATTTCAAAACAGTCGAAACCAAGCTCAAGTTTAATTATTTATTTTTATTAAAGCGGAGAGAGAGCATTTCCACACGGTGGGGAGATACAACTCCGCAGTTGGATAAACAGTACAAAAATCAAAAGAGAGAGAATTTTCATTTGTTTGGTATTTTATAGAATTTTTATACTAGATTAAGTGTGATTAATGCAAGGATTTCGAAGGATTTTAAGTGCAGACATAAAGTCTAGTAGGAACCATACCTATAGGTCTGAAGCAGTGGGAACAGCTCACATTACAGGTTTTAAGAGGCACGTGATTACATAAATTAAGTTAAAAAGGAATGGTAACAGGAAATAAGAATGAATGCTTTACTTTTCAATGAGAGAATTGGAAAAATTAGGAAATTAAATTATTATTATGAGAAACGATTTTGAATTAAAACTAAACCATTACACACACACACACACACACACATATATATATATATATATATATATATATACATACACATGTAATGATTTAACTTAATTCTTATTAATTTCTCACAATAATAATTTAATTTCCAAAATTAGCCCATTCTCTCCTTTAAAAGATAGTGTTCATTCTTATTTCCTGATACGATTCCTTTTTCTTTTTAACTTATGCAATCACATGCTCTTAAAATCTACAAAGTCGGTAGATCACACGCTGCAGACCTGTAAGGATGATCCCTACCAGACTTTAGGTCTACACGTAGATTCCCTTCAAGTCCCTCCAGCGATACTCATATAAAAATAAAAACACAGTGAAAAGCGTTCTCTCTTGCTATTACACTCTTGCTGTCCTAATCTGTATCTGGCAGAGTTGTGTAATTCCCGCCATGTGGAAAGGGTCACTTTCTCCGCTAAAATAAAATAGTTCTATGAAACTGAAATATTGGCTTCGACTGTTGAATTATAAAAATTAATGTAATAGTTGAAAGTATGTATGTCTGTGTGTGTAAAGATTCAGAGTAATAACTATTTATTACACACAGTTTATTTGCTGATGTAGGACAGAACATAAAAACACAAAACAAATTGATTAAACTCCCTTAATCACAGATTTAACGTCCAGCGCAATTTCCTGAACCGTCTTGTTCAGCGTCTGGCTCCTTCTCCGTCTATGTCACATCTCACTACTCCGAATCTCTCTCGAAGTGCTAGGTGGCGCTCTGGGAGCATCATGGCTGTCTTCCGAGATGGTAGATCAGCAGGTCTTAGATCCCACAGTCTCGGTCATTCTGACCTTCATTGCGCCCTCGCAATGCGCTTGATCGACATCAGAAACAGACACATCAGGATAACTGCAATTAAAAGAAGAAAAGAAAAAAAAAAAGACTAGAGAGAAAAAAAACGAAACAAACACAAAAAAAATGAAGTGAAAAAAATGTCTTAGTTGGACCACGGTTTCATATGATTGGCTGCAGTTGTAGTCTTGAGCGGCCCTTCGTGAATGTCGACTCGTTCAACTTCATAGCGATCGTGCGGCTTGGTCGATATGACTTTATAGGGTCCAAGAAACTTAGGTTTCTGTTTCATTCCTGGAGTAAACCGAGTTCGTCGGATCGCGTCAAGGTCATTGATGGCATAGGTAAGCGCGGTTTTACGCTTTTTATTAAACTGCTTTTCATTTCCCTGTTGAATCTTTATTATGCTATTTTTCGCCTCATCGCGCATTGTTTGTCTATATTCCATCTTGAAGTTTAAATGTTCTTCTTCCAACAGCTCTTGTATTTTAGAATCTTCTTTGCTCTTCATCTTAATGCCAACCACCAGTTCAAAAGGTGTATATTTTGTACTTCGTGAGGTAGTACTGTTGATGATACGTTGTACATCTGCTACGTATGTATACCACTGTTTCGGAGATGCTGCAAGTGACAGCTTAGCTAATACCGGGAGTAAAGTTCCATGAATCCGTTCTATTTGGCCATTGCGAGGAATTCAGTAGCGATAGTAAAATGAATCTATACCATCTATTGCTGGTGTCAGAAAATTCCTTTGAGGTGAATGAATCCGCGATCAGTAATGATTCAGGAAGGATTACCAAAAACACTTTGTTGTAACATCAATTTAATATATTCCCAAATTTAAAACATTTGAACTATTTTAACTACGTCTTTCTTTTTCACTCAGCAGATTTATGACCCCGTATAGAGTTACAATTGAAGCACTTTATGTTTGAATTATTTTCATTTTTATACCAATGCTACTTTTTGGCTTAAAATCATTATTCGGAGAACGAACAATCGACAATTTTTCCATATTCTTTAACAATTTGGTTTTTTGTTCGGTACATTATCGTAACACCTTTTGCTTCTCTTCTAAAATTACATCCCACAATTTCATAATCGTCTAATTTTTGTACCTAAGACGATTACTGTTAATTTTGAATGATAATCATCTATAAAATTGATTGACGTCTGGAGGTATTTTTGCTTTAATCTGGTTATGAAATCAAGGATTGTTTTGAATTCTTCAAAAGTTTGAATATTTAGCTCAGTTATCCATTCATCAAAACATAATTTTGGATTCAAAGTACAAGAAATCACATGAAAGGGCAGATGATTCTTTTTAGTAGTAAAAAAATTATCTGAATGTGGACTCAATTTACAAATCGTTACAATATGAAATTTCTTAATATGAGGTTAGGATATTGCGGTTTAGCGTAACCGCTGCACAGGTTGTTGCGATATTTTTACTGATTATTGGCTATATGCTTCTCTCCTCGTGAAACTTTAGCATGTGGCAACACTTTCGAATAAGGCATATGATACATGATTTTGATTTTTTCAGTAAGAGCTTTTTTTTATATACCTTTCTCAGCCTTTTTGTTTTTTTTTTCTACTTTTGTTGCATTCAGGGGGCTACCTTTTCAATTGCCACACACGAATGCCAGCGGATTCACCTGATGTTTTTTTTTTCGTTTATACAATCACCTCTGATCATTGTTTTTTCACTATTGCTGCTTTTTTTTTTCTGCCAGGTCATTTTCGAATTTGTCACACCGCATCGGATACTATGTTTTTTTTTTCTTGGTAAATCCTCTGATCATGTTTTTTTTTTCACTTTTGTTGCATTCGCGGGGCTACCTTTTCAGATTTGTACCACACGATACGTGATTCTAGGATCACCTGATGTTTTTGTTTACAATCCTCTGATCACTTGTTTTTTTTTTTTTTTCTCATGTGTCTGCTTTCGAGGGGCTACTCTTCAATTTGCCACGGTTAATCAGATAAGTTCTCCATCTCCCCCAGCCTGGTTACTTTTTTCCAGGATTCATTATCTTTGCAATCTCACAGGTCAGGCGCTGTTTCGGATCGTTTTTCTTTTATTAATCACACTTCGGTACCTTTTGAGTCGTTTCTAAACCGAAACTATTTTTTTTTTTTCTTTTTTAATCTTAACCAATCAGGGTTAATCTTTGGCCTTTTCCGTTGTTGAGTGCCGACTTCTAAGAGTTTTAGAATATTCTTTGTCCCCGTTATTCCGGTGTACTAGTTGGCGCAGTTCAGTCGTTTATTAATTTGCTGTGTTTTCGTGCTCTTGCGTTTCGCGTTTTTTGTCAAATTCTCCTGCTTGGTTGATATTGTGTTTCTGCGTTTTACCTAACCGTCAATCATTTGCTCCACGTTTTATTCTCAATCCCAGTTTTCTTTGTAGGAAGGAATTTGATTCTTACGGGGTTAATACATGTGGAGACGGAGACACAATCATTATTCAGGGTGAAACCTACAATTTTGAAAACCATTATTACCAATATACCCGCCGGAAAGACGACCCTGAAAATTGGGTGAGTCAAAAAATTCCCTACTATTAAGCTTCGCGGACTGGGCTCCATAAAATCATAAGTTTGGCGGTTTCCAAATCTCGCCAAGTGGTTACGCTAAACTGCATTTTCACCATTAATAAATGTGTTACCCAATCGTCTTTAGGAATATCAATTTGGATTATCTGTCTCTCAAATAATGAAAGGTAACACTTCGCTTTCAATATCAACAACGCGACGTACTTCATTAGATTTAGTTTTAGGTACGGTTTAAAAGGTACATTTTCCGTCTGAAAAAGAGAGAATGAAGCTTTTGATTCTAATTTTTTAAGTTCATATTCCCTTTTTCATGTTCGTCTTTCCTTTTTTCCAGCCGTTCATTAGTAACAACTTCTAAACAGTCTTTGTAAAATCTTCGTCTATTTTTTTATCGTTAGTAATTAACTTAAATAAGTCAGAAACTTTAGCATTAGGCTCTACAGTTAGTCTAATTCTTCTGCTAAAGTTATTAGAATCGACCTTTCGTTATCTCGAAAAGAAATGACATTTTGCAACAAAGGAAAATAAAATAGAATTTTTTGTACTCACGAAATTCTTCGTCCATCAAAAAGAAAAAAGTTCGCTAGGGAATTTATCCACAGTATTTTTTAAGGTTCCACTGTTTCAAAGTCCGCAAATGCACGTCAGTTCTTTTAAATAGTCATTTCGTCACAAACTAAACACCGAAGTTCGATTTGCTTAAGTTGGGCCGAGCCCCTACTTGTGGTGTGTGTAAAGATTCAGGTAATAACTGCTTATTACACTCAATTTGTTATTTACTGACGTAGGACAGAACATAAAAACACAAAACAAATTGATTAAATAAGCGTAATCACAGATTTATCACGTAATCACTACCCTTTTCCTGAACCGTCTTGTTCAGCGTCGAAACTCCTTCTCCGTCTACGTCATCTCACTACTCGAATCTCTCGAAGTGCTAGGTGGCGCTCTGGGGAACATCATGTCTTCCGGGATGGTAGATCAGCAGGTCTTAAATCCCATATATATATGTGTGTGTGTGTGTGTGTGTGTATGTGTGTAGAGAGAGAGAGAGGGAGGAAAACTTTTTTTTTTTGACAGGCGAGGATAACTTTGTATTCAAAGATAAATCATTATTAGATTGAACAGATCATAAGGAAGACTTCTAATAGCAGTATCGGAGAATATCTCGGTCCGACAAATTCTTACACAAGTTCGCGCAAATGCAAAACACAAATTTTCATAGATAAAACAACCATTAGTAATATTTTTCTTCCTATACGATCCAATATATCTACTCCCAAGAAGGCTGAATATTTCATTAAAGTCTTTTTTTTTTTTTTGAATCACTAACAAATCGGACCTTTGTTTCTGGCGATTTCAATCTCCAACATCAGGTGTAGAGGTCGGATCATCCTTCTAAATATAGCAATTTTTTTTTTTTGATCGGCTAACGAATTCAACTTTTATAATTCTCCGCTGTAAATCTTACAATATGCTCGTCATCTTTTTCAAGCTAACTGAATAGCTTGGTTTTAGACTGCTTGCTTAACAGCGACCATTACGTCGACATTAAGGAATTCTCGTTACTCAAGCAGGATAAGCAACTTGAAAAAAGGGTAGTTTTGTTTAGTTTTTTTTTTATTAACGTCGCACTAGAAGCAACACGAGGGCTATTGGCGATAAACCTCGTAATCTTAAACATCGGTCAAGTGATGAGGGCAACACCTGAGCTGACACCCCCTCTCCTAACTTCCACACCATGTCGACGGGAGGACTTTCGACCCCGGCAGATTTAATGTACACCAGTCCTTGTTATACGGCGGGTCTTTGGCGGCCAATGATTGAACCCGCGACTGAACGAAAACTGCCGGCCACGAATCCGAAACAATGACCACTAGGCTACCGCCATGATGAAACAACGCCTGTAATAACTTTCTCAAATTCAAACATTTTTTCCGAAAAAAGAATATTCGTGATATTTCTCCTCAACTATGGATTAAACGTAAGCAATATTCAGGCAGATTTCATACTAAAAAGACAACGCGTGCGCACGAGAGAGAAAGAGAATGTAATAGGGCACACAACATTTAACAATGCATCTAATCCAAGGGCCTTTTTATAATATCCTTAAGACGTTCTTTACTCATAAAAATTCAGAATCAATTTTAAATATTCATCAAATTAATAACAGATGTACTACACAGCCTCAAATTCATACCTATAATTCTGCAGACTTTTTTGCATCCGGTAATAGTTCCACGAGTCTATTCTTACAGATTTACTCAAAATACATAGTAGAGATACAGACAGAGTACAATTACATTTTCGATTTTCCCCAACCCCAACATTAACTCAGCTACATAGGTTTTTGAGAATATGTTCAACTTTCATCGTAGATTTTATTACAAAAGCTTCCGATATACTTCATTCATTGGAGACATTTTTAGAACATTAGAATAAACAGAAATCTTGGTCTAATATTCAAAAATTGGAATAACTTAAATATAACGAGAATCCGAAAATTCCTTCTTATAACAGCAAAGCAAGCAATTACGCAGACAACACTTTTGAGACATTCTATTCCTGGTGCATCTCTTAACTTACGGGTTGATGCATCCGATTTTGTTGGTGGTGGTTCGTTAATGCAACTATCTGAAGGAGTTTAGTTTTAGTTTTATATTAACATCGCACTAGAAGCAACACGAGGGCTATTGGCGACGGACCTCGTAATTTTGAACCACGGTCAAGTGACGAGGACGACACCTAAGCTGGCACCCCCCATCTCTATCTGAAGGAGAGGGGAAACAGAATTAGAAGGCAGAAGAATTTTCCAAATTCATACCTTTCAAAAATCCTTAATTTATGCATTCCAACAAAATCTAATAAATGTTCACCTAGGCAATTACGCTATCTTGATTTTATATCGCAATACTCCATTGATATCAGACATGTGAAAGGATAAAAAAAAAAAGTATTAGTAGAGTCGTCTGTCTCACTCATAGAATATAATTCAATTATTAAACCCTTTTTTTTTTAATTTTAATGAACTGGTTAAATGTCAGCAAAATGATCCGGAAACTTGAAAGTTTCTGAAGGACAAAAACTCCTTTGTTCAACTGGAATCCAAACTTTGCCAAAGTTCAGATTCTGACTTACTGTGTGACATTTCAACCATTTGTTCTCGAATCATTTCGAAGACTAATTTTCGAACAGCTGCGTAGCATTTTATATTCCTGAATAGCAACTACATCAAAGCTAATTTGCGCTAGATATATATGCCCAAATGTGGAACGAAATATAAAGGAATGGGCACGATGCTGTGAACTTCGACAAAGAACCTAAATTCAGTGCCACACAAAAGTTCCAGTAGTAACATTTATTTTTCATGATGCTCGTTTCCAACACACCCATATCGACATTGCTGATCCGTTATCTACATCTGATGGTTACCTCTATTTATTAACAATAATCGAAGGATTCTCCAGATAATCAGAAGTTGCCCCTGTTGCAGACATGCAAACCAAACTATTTGTCGAGCGATTCTTAATGCTTGGATATCTCGCTTCAGATACCTTTCGATAATCGCAACAGTTCAAGGCTCGCAGATACGATCTTCGGTGTATCATGAGTTTCCAAAACTGTTGGGTTCAAAAAAGAATTCATTCAACAGTGTATCATCCAATCGCAAATGGGATTGTTGAGAGATTCCATCGCCAAGCAAAAAAAAAAAAAAAAAAAAATGCATTCGCTCAAAAAAAAAAAAAAAAAATTTCAAATACAATTATATATTTAGTGATTGATAGTATTTAAAAAAAATACCATCTCTCATAAAAAGGTTCCAAATACAATTATATACTTTGTATCAATTGCATTTTTGAAAAATTAACTCTTTTTTATCAGTGTCGAGTTCTGATACATTAAAAAGTTTTAAATACGATTAAATCCTTTACATTGATTGTATTTTTTAAGAAATAGTACATTTTTTACACCATTTTCGAGTACATTTTATTTATTAAAAAAAATTTACAATACTCTTAAAAGAATATTTTAAAAACTGTTATAGAAATTAAAAATTAAAAGAGATTTTATGCTCTAGAGAGGAAGAGGTATGTCCTGCACAATGAAAAGGATATTTACTAATTTCCGTTTTATATAGAAATTACAGCTTTGTTATTTGCAGCAGTTGATAATTATTAAATTTATGGAAACATACTATTCAATCATGATGGAAAAACATAGAGCTTATATTCGTGATCACGACTTCAAGTGAGATTTAGTTTCTGTGGCGATGCGCCCCCAGAATTCGCTAGAGATCCTTCTCTATTTTCGACTCTCCTTCTAGTCAACCAATTTTTCTTTTTTCCATTTATAAACATCTTGATCATAATTACATCTTGTTTGAAGCAGCGGAGCTGTATTGGGCTCTCGTGCCATAAAACTGCACTATCTGTCACTTATTAATTTGAGAGAATAGTATCGAAAAATATAGACTCAATTTCTACAAGTGAGATTTTAATTTTCTCTCTTCTACTTTATTTTATAACTTTAATTCTGCAGTAACTATTACTTTTATTTTATAACTGATCAAGAATGAAATTACAATAAAAAACATTGAAAAATTGATTTTATTTGAAATGTCGATTTCAATGAAAAGAAATTTTTTTTAACTTACCTCATTTAATGTTGAGGCATTTTAGAAAATATACTATTATAGTTCATTTCCTTTTTCCTTTTAATTATTTCATTTAATTCCTCTAAATATAATTACACATGTATCATAATTTTTTTAACAAATGTGGTTTTGCATTTCTCAACATTTTTTATCAAGGCGGTATAAAACTTTTATTATCTGATTTCTGTTCTTTGTAAATTGCTTTTCCTTAACTTCCATAGATGTCAAATTTGAAATGTCATTTACTACTTTCTTAAACAATTTTATTACATTTTCTTTCCAATGAATTCAAGTTAACAATATTTGAATCAACAGTCAAAATGTAATCTGTATTCACTTTTCTTACGAATGATGTATATTGACAATTTTTATTTTCAGTTTTTTAATTAATAAATTGCAGATAATTTAAGTTTAATTAACATGCTTTGTTGTTTGTTGTAAAAGCTGGTTAAAAATCAAAATTGTAATAGAACTTTAAGATATTAAATTACAATTTTCTAACTTAAAGTATGATTGATCATTTTATAAATAAAAAAAGAAAGAAAATATATACTCTATTAAAGCTCAAAGATTACGTATCAGTTTTTTTTCCGACTTAACACACATACCTACTTTCGACCTTGAAGCACTACAGCTTCCAGAAAAATACTATGAAAAAAAAAAAAAAAGTCTCTATGGTGTCTTGTTTTGAAACATTGAATTAGTCACAAGGTAAGTAAAAACCAATTTATTGAACTCGGTGGTCTAATTCTGTTCTGTTAAATATTAAATAAAATATTTCTTTTAATATTAAAATGAACTAGAATTTAACTTTTTAATTTCGAGTTATAACATGTTTCAATCTAGATGGTAAACAAGTTTTGAAAAAAATTTTACGGAACTCCAATCAATAGCTTGTTTTTCTATACTGATCAAGCATAAATCTTAATTTTTTGTAAAATTGATTTATTACATAAATACAGTAATTTTCTATATGTTCAAAGCCTTTCTTATCCGTATTCCCCACAGACTTTAAGAAACTCCAGTGCATAAATTTTTAAAAAATTTAATTTAATATGAAATTAATTTAAGTGGAATACCTGAAGAATTTTTAATGCTTTCCACACAAGATATATTTGGTAGTGAAAATTGATTTGGTTTTATTGACATCGCAATAGAAACAAAACGAGGGCTATTGGCGATGGACCTCGTAATTTTGAATCTCGGTGAAGTGACGAGGACGATACCTGAACCCCTTCTCCTAAGTTCCAAACCACACCCTCGGGAGGACTTCGGACACCAACAGGTTTAACATGCATTGGCCCTAGCTACACTGTGGTTCTTTAGTGGCATTGAGGCTCGAACCCACGACTCGACGAAAACCGACAGCCGCGAATCGGCGGCCATGACCATTAGTCTACCGCCACCGCATAGGGAATTTAATAGCTTGAACTTAATCTTATGTTTGCTGTGCTTCTAATAAAATTATTTCAGACATTTTCGGAAAAGTATACTTTTTTTCTAAGAAATAGGAGGAGGGGAAATCATATACATATTATTTTTAAATCACACTTATTATTTAGTTATTTTATAGAGGAAAATTCTAAAGTAATATAGAGGCAAATATTTTTTGCTTTTGTTTGTTTTGTTTTAAGAAACTGCAATGAATAGTTATTAAAGAAGTATCATTAAAATCTATTGAATCAATTATTCCTACAACACAAAAGCATTTTCAAATAAATATTTAAATAGTACTAATAATCGTATTTCCCTTAATTGTAAGAAATAATATGTTCACGCCTATTAGTGCTTTGTAAAAATTTAGATTCTGTACCATATCAAGCATTTTATTATTCAAATTATAATGACGAATTTTATGCGTCAACTTTTTTCTTTCCCTCCTTCAAGTAATTCATTTTTTTGAATCTCTTATTTTTTAAAAAAAAATTGCTGAGGGCTTTTATCAATATTTTTTAATTTTCTTCGAGTATTTCATTCACAGTATGAAAAACGACTTTTTCAAAATTTGAATTCAGGGAAGATTCTTAACACACTCGTCTCTATATGTGGGAAAACAGTTTTAATAAGCTAATTGGTAGTATCTGTAGAGAAGAATGTTATTGTTCTCTTCAAATACAAAAGATTTAATTAAAAAATTTCTAGAAGTTAAAGCTAGATTATTCATATGTGATGCAGGAATAAATTACCAACTTTTTTTGGAATTTATAACATAACTGTTAAAATTCAGCAGTATATTTCAAAGGGTTTGATTTGTTATTGATCGAACAAAAGATAAGTATTGTAGGGTGATTTGTGACAATTAAGTTCAAACGCTTTTCAGTTATACCTTGCCTAATTATAAACAGTTTCTTACAGTTAAACAGTTATAAACTTATTTAAAAATATTTACAATTAAATATTAAAAAATTTTTATTTCCATTTTTCTTATTTTTTCATTGTTATAAATTAAATGATATAAAAGTTTGATGTCGTTATGGAACGGTTTTTGTAATCCATTTTTTTTTTAATCCTTAAAATCTATTTTTTAGCATGTAACATATGTATAACCTTAACAAAGTTTCCTTACCAGTTTTGATCTTTATATTTCTGAAATCACTAATGAGGGAAAATTACAATTGATACACTCACTTTTTAATTTTTAAATATTATTATGAGAAATTAACTTGTAAAAAGATCCAAAACGAAACATGAATAAGTTCTGAATCCTTAAATTTTAAAAATTTGCTCTTTTCTCATTCACACAGAGTCGAGTAATCCATATAACTAAAGTTTATTCTATCCAATCTATTAGGGCTGATGCACGTAAAATCTACAAGGGCCCAAAATCCTCCCGATGGCGTGGTGTGGAAGATAGGAGAGGGGTGCCGGCTCAGATGTCGTCCTCGTCACTTGACCGAGGTTTAAAATTACGAGGTCCATTGCCAATAGCTCTCGTGTTGCTTCTAGTGTGACGTTAATAAAAACTAAACTAAAAAAAATCTATCCAATAGATATTTTGGATCCTTCAAATAATATGATTTTGATTATGATAAATTCAGAAGAACGGGAAACATATATTAAATCTGAGGGTACTACTTAAGTTAGTTTAAATAATTTACTATTATTTTTGTTGAGTGTTCAGGTATCAATAAATAGAATTAAAACTCACTGAATTAAATTTACAACCTGAAGATTTCAAAATGGCTAACTGTATACATTATACACTTGAATCTGTTTTTAGTAATTTACATGATAATCATTTAGATTAATAACTTTGTACAGCATACTTATTTACTTATCAGAAAGAAAATATCAATTTATCAATTCTTTAAATTTATTATAATATAATATATATAGAATATATATAGAGAGATTTTTGATTTTTTTTTTTTTAAGAATCTGAATTTTTATAGATTTCACTATGTGAAATCTATTTATTAAA
>BMAW01111922.1:0-13738 GCA_019974015.1 Nephila pilipes
CGAAAAAAGACTGTTGCCATAATTTTTTTTGCTCAATGAGACCATTTTCGGTTTCTTTGCAGCTGAATCACCAGAAGGGACCCATTGTTTGGATTGTTGCTTAGTTTCCAGTGCATGAATACAGGACTCGTTGACTCATGATAATATGAATTTGATAATAATGGATGACAGGACTCGTTGGCGGTGACAACTCGACGTGAGAGCAATCAATTTTTGATTTTGTAGCAAATGACTACCAAATCAAAACTAACTTATGAATCAGTGTCAGATTTGCTTTTGTGTCGTTTGATAGATGACAACCCCCAGTGGCAACACCAACTTGTCATAAAAATATCATCCGCTGTCAAAAACATGTAATTTTTGAACCACCCTCGTAAATGTAAGGGAAAAAAAATGCTGATTTAGGATTCTTTTTGGTGGCATGTATGAAACAAAAGTATTTATAATTCAACACATAATCGACGCCAACTAACAACCGGTGGATTCATTCATTAAAAGAAAGGTGAACTAGATAGCTTCAGAAGACAACTACACCAATCTCTATCAAAACAGATAGGAAAAAACCAGTAAGAGTTTTATTCTCAAAAAATATTTTTGAATTTTAGGAATGATTCAAGCGTACGAAGAATGTTCAAAAAGTATCTGTTTTTGACGACAGATGGAATTTCCATAGCGAGTCGGCTTTACCATTTTGTACAACTAGCTACAAAACAAATTTGTCTTCGATTCAAAATTTGACTCTGGTTAGTTTTGATAAGTAGTCATTTGTCGTCAAATCAAATTTTGATAGCTGCCGCGTCAAGGCATCCTCGTCAATGTCACCGCAATAATCAAGAAAAACAAGAAACAAGGAAAACAATGCGACACTTCCTGTGAATCTGCTCCAAAAGACACAAAGACATTATCATTGTCCAGAAAATTTTGGCAATGCAACACTCAAAACAATATGTTATTTCTTGTGGATATGTTACAAAGAAGGCGAAGACGATCTCATTGTTAGGTGAAGCAATTGACACGATTTTTCGGATACGAACTACGTTACGGGATTCGAATAAAAAGGTAAAACAATCGCTGTACTAAGTGAGAGAGAGTCACCCCTTTCCTATTTCTTATTCTATTTTGAACCACTCTCATAGATACGCGTATCGTTCAAAAAGTTCTCAGAATGTTTAAGAGATGACGTTTGTAGTATTGTTAATGGTTTGTTTTGGGATATGACTCCCTAAACAGCTGACTAAGTATCAGTGATTTGTATTCGTCATTTCCCACCTCAAAAATTCTTCGTCATCACTTTTCGGCCTATGAGACCATCTTCGTCTTTTTTGGGAAGCATTCACCGGAAGCAACCCAACATTTTGATTTTTGCTAGATCTTTGGTGTTTAGTTTTTTTTAGTTTTTATTAACGTCGCACTAGAAGCAACACGAGGGCTATTGGCGACGGACCTCGTAATTTTGAACCACGGTCAAGTGACGAGGACGACACCTGAGCTGGCACCCCCCTCTCCTAACATCCACACCACGCCAACGGGAGGACTTTGGACCCCGAACAGATTTAACGTGCATCAGCCCCGGCTACACGGCGGGTTTTTGGTGACCAAGGATCGAACCCGCGACTGAACGAAAACAGCCGGTCGTGAGTCCACGACCTTGACCACTAGGCTACCGCGACCCCAGATCTTTGGTGTATAATGATGAATCCAAGACTTTCCGACGTCGACAGCTCGACGCGGCAGCCATTTGATTTTCAATTGATAGCAAATTACTACTGAATCAAAACTAACTTATGAATCAGTGTCAAATGTGTCTCGGCACCGTTTTTCAAATAGCTGCACACAATGGTAACAACAATCAACTTTAAGGATTCAATATGCCCTCAAAACAAGTACTTTTTGAACCACCTTTGTATGATATCAAATTGGACAAAAAACAGAAGAGAGGAAACTATGAGCCCGTGGATATCATCAGCAAAATTATTATTATGATTTTGGGACTTTTGTTCAATTTAATTTACAAGGTAATGCAACATGTGTGACTAATAATCGAATAAATGAACAGGAACATATTAAAAATAATCTCTGGGATGTACTCAAGGTAGACTAACGATGCAATATCACCTTTAGAAAAGTTTTAGTCAAAGAAGCCGATTGAGAAAAGTCGAAAACTCGGTGTTGTTTGGGGGGGTCATAAACTCGAATCCTGTAACTACTAAACATCTGTTGTGTGTTGGTGCACGTTCACTCTATCTGAGCTCTAAGTCCTCGCGTTGGCCTGAAATGGAAGTAAGAAGATAGGGAATACCAAGTGTCGTGAATTGACCATTGTTCAAAATTATAAGGTTCGTTGCCAATAGTGTTACTCTTCAGTGTGACTTTAAAATAAACAACCAATCAATGAAAAGCTGGAGCATTTGTTTTCCTCTCGAACTGTGAATATTTTAATTAAATCAGAAAAAACTACAATAGTACCTCTTGTACACAGTCCGCTGTAGCCTAGTAGTCATGATCGCGGACTCGCGGTCGGCAGTTTTCGTCTAGTCGTGGGTTCGATCCCTGATGCCACTAAGGAGCCGCCGGGGTTGAGGCACATTAAATTTGTCGTGGTTCAAAGTCTTTTCGTTGGCGCGGTGTAGAATTTTAGAAATGTGGTGATAGCTCAGGTGTCGTCCTCGTTACTTGACCGAGGTTCAAAATTACGAGATCCACAGACTTCGTGTTGCTTCTCAATTCGACTTAAGAAAAATCACTATCACATCACTTACAAGGGGCACTTCTATTTAAGGGGGAAACTCTGTTGGCCCCTTTGGATATTATGAGGAAAGTAACTTTCATCACTTTTTTGAAAGAGCACATGGTATACTAGATGAAACAATTTATTTATTTATTGGTTTTATTAACGTTACACCAGAAGAAACACGAGGGCTATTGGCGACGGTCCTCGTAATTTTGAACCTGTCAAGGGACGAGGACTGCATCTGAGCTGACACTTCCCTATCCTGACTTCTACACTCTGCCAATAGGAGGACTTTGGGCTCCCCGAAAGATTTAACGTGCATCAGCCCCGGCTACACGGCGGGTCTTTTGTGACATCAAAGTTTATCTCGACGAAATCTGTCGGTTTCGAGTCCAAGATCATGACCACTAGGTTCTCATCAAATGAAACAATCACCATGTGAATCCACACCCGTTGCTGGTTCAACGACAGAAGTAGCGTCAGTGGAGGAGGAATGACGCAATCTCAGAGCGATGAAAGAAAGAGTGCAGTAGCTGACCAGCGTGTGTGAGACGTGACTGACAACATGGCCGGCAATGGAAGAGCGTGTTTTTTACTGTATGAATGGCCTCTTGGGATTAGTGTGCCCGTCATCCATGAACGCCTATAGACCATGTATGGTGAACAGGTCCATTCACGTCAAACGTTTGGACGCTGGTATTGCATGTTCAGTGAAGGAAGGCAGAGTGTGGACGAAGTGGGCGTCCCTCCACGTCCACGAATGAAAACAACATTATAGGACATGGTTTTAGAGTACAGGTGTCAGAACTTGGCGTCCACCCTGCGTATTGGTCGTGCTCAGGCCAATCCAAAACAATGCTGAGGAGGAGCAGGCTGTGCGACCATTCCTTGCATCGCAGGGCACCGAGTTTTACAAAAATGATTTCTTCAAACCGATTGCACGCTAACGACAAATGTCTCAATGTCAATTGCAACTATGTCGTAAAATAGTGTAAAGTGTATAGTTCATGATGGCATGGTTTTTCTTTTTTCTTTTTTTTCCCCTGTAAATAATGGTAACGTGTGAAAAAAACTTTTCGGAACATTCCTTCTTATACATGTATTTACCTCTTATTTAGAGACACCTCTATTTAAGGTAAAAAATGTGCGATCTGGTGTGACTCCTCCCCCCCCCTATCAGGATATACTACTGAAATTTTATTCTTATTCTGTTTTTTGTAAATCATTAAAAAAAAGAGGGTTAAAAAAGAGGCTAATCTTCACAAGACGCAACGAATATCGTTGTGCCTAAAGAGTACATAAATCTTATTTTAATTCGGTACCTTGTAGGTGAAAGAGAAAATGGTGCTTCATCCGAAAACTTCGCTTCTAGGGAAAGTGACATAAAGCAGTGTGTTGGCTCCTCCGATCGATTCTAGTTTAATTTAGTTACTACGAACGAGTGGTGGGGTTGGGCTTCTCTTTCAATCTATATGCAAATCTTGTTTTAATGCACTAAGGATAAAGAAAGACGTCGTGGTAAATTTTTTAGCTGACTTGTAAATCTTCATTGCGTATTAATTTTGTCTTATCATAAAATTATGGAATTTTACTTCTATCCATACAGCTGCATATTTCCCATATATATCTACTGTACCTGAAAAGGTTAAAATGATCTTAAAGGTAACTAAAATGCTACAAATTTTGCATTTCTTTTTATTCTGATGTTAAAAAAATAGAAGGCGCTTTTCTGATTCTATAGATGTATCATTTATAAGAATTGGATAAATGGAACGTTCGCAAAAACTGAATATTAAAATTGTAAGCAAACGTTATATGCTCCTGATGGTAAAAGCATCTCTGGGAGTGGAAGACCTAAAGATAATGAAATTTTGCTTTTGCCCGATACTATATCTTGGCTATTCGTCGCAGCATAAAGCGTCCCATATCTGATAGTAGCCGCGGTAGCCTACTGGCCATGGTAACGGAGTCGCGACTGGCGGTTTTCCGTCGAGTCGCCTTTTTGCCACAAAACAATCGCAGTGTAGCTGGGGCTGATACACATTAAATCTGTTTAGGCACAAAGTCCTCCTATGGAGAGGTGAGCAAGTTAGAAAAGAAGGTGCCAACTCAGGTGTCGTCCTCGTCACTTGACCGAGGTTCTAAATTGCGAAATTCTTTATATTGCTTCCAGTGCGACGTTAATAAAACCAACCAACCAACTCATGCCTGGTACGGTTAGAGCTATATCTTCAATTTATTTTTATAAGCTATGAATGGGATACTAACCCACAGCATGGATTATGTCGATCTAGCTCGGATACTTTGTATGGGTATAATAAATCCTTATTGCTGGGAAAGACTTATTTACGCAAACATTCCCTTCCTGAATCTATGCTTCTTGCCATAAAGCCTATATTTAAATTCACAAATTACTTTTAAATAATTCTCACTTTTTTTAAGTTCAAATTACTTTTAAATAATTCTCACTTTTTTTAAATTCAAATTTACTTCTAAATAATTCTTACTTCTAGTTATTTAAATGACTTCTAAATAATCTAGAACTTAAAATTCTAAAACAATTAATTATAAAATGATGCAGAACTGTCCAATTAATTATAATATAGTGCTGGGATGCATTAAAAAAAGTATTATTTTGTAAATTATAGTGAAAAATATCTTTGGTTTAGTTTTTCTCAAAATGTGTTGTGGCCTCGGTAGCCTAGTGGGTCATGATCGCAGCCGGCGGTTTTCATTGAATCGTGAGTTCGAGCCTGAGTTCCACAAAAAACCCACCGTGTAGCCGGGACTGATGCATGTTAACTCTGTCGAGGTCCAAAGTCCTCCCGTTCACATTGTGTGAAAGTTAATAGAAGTGGTTCCAGCTCAGGTGTCGTCCTCGTCATTTCAGTGAGGCTAAAAGTTTTGAGGTCGTCGCCGACAGCCCTCGTATTGCTTCTAATGCGTTAGTAAAACCAATCAAACCAACTCTCGTTCTTCGAAGTACCACACAACGCCAAGGTGAAGAATTTAACCCTCGAATGATTTGACGTATATTAGTGCCTATAAATGACAGGTGTTCAGAAAGAAAAAGATTACAACACGCAATTCGACTGAAACAACGCCGGTTTTGAACTCGTGTTTGCAACGGCTTAGTGAAGTCGGCTTTTGATTTCTCGATTGCTTATTAACTTCGCACTTAAAAGGAAAATGAGAGATAATTCCGGACATTTGTCGAGAGACGAGAACGATACCAGAGCTGGCATCTTCCTCTGAAAACTATGGGCACGGATAGCCTAATGGTCATGGATTCGAGATTGGTATTGGTTTCATTGAATCGTAGGTTTGAGCCGTAGTGGGGCTGATGTATGTTAAATCTGGTAGAAGTCTCAAGTTCTCCCGTTGGCGTAGCGTGGAAGTTTGAAGGAGAAGTGACTGTGGCTCAAAATTATGAAGGCTGTCACCAATAGCCTTGAGTCAGATGTTTCTTAGGACAATCAATCAAGGAAACCCTCTCTAGACTTCCACACCACATCAATGGAAGAATTTGAAGCCTCGTCTTTAGTGGAATCAGGACACGAACTTATGATTCGACGGAACTAAGTTAGTTGTTAGTTCATGACCTTGATTACTCTGCTACAGGGGCCATTTGTGTGTTGTACAATATCCTTTACAAAACACCTATTCCCCTCCCCCAGAATAACGACACATAACTATTAAATTGTTTATTTTTCGAAAACCTTTTTAAGAAAATTTCAAACTTTAATTCGCTTAATAATTGACAATATTAGTATATTAAACACGTAAAAGAAATTAAGTCACGTATTAGTGGCCTTGGTCACCAAGAGGTCATGGAAGGGAAATCGTGGTGGCCGATGTTTCAATCGAACAACGCGTTCAATCCTCGGTTCCACTAAAGACATGTTGTATAAATGTGTCGATGCATGTTAAATATCTCGGCGTTCAAATGGCTCCTCATCGGGGCATAGATGTGAATAATGGGGTGCCAGTTCAGGTGTCCACCTCGTCGGGGCACAGATGTGAATAGTAGGGTGCCAGTTAAGGTGTCCACCTCGTCGGGACATAGATGTGAATAGTAGGGTGTATTAACTGTGGTTTATGGATGCTTGTGTCGGGTAGAAATGGAAAATACACTGAACATAGAAGACAAAAAGTACAGAAAAGAAATCATTCAGACTTTAAACCAATATTATTATAATTGATCGTTCTTCGACAAATTAAGAAATCGCTTTAAACAGCATTGTAGTTATAAAAGATTGATTTTATTAACGTTACACTAAAAGCAAATCGAAGACCATTGGTGACGGACCTCATTATTTTGAACCTCGGTCAAGGACGACATCTGAGCTTGCACCCCTCTCTCCAAGCTTCCCTGCCTCGCCAATGGGAGGACTTGGGACCTCGAAAAGTTTTAACGTGCATCAGCCACGGCTGCACGGTGGTTTGATGCACGTATAGGGGCATCAAGGCTCAAATCCTCGACTCCACAAAAATCGCCGGCCGTGAGTTTACGGCCATAAACACTACCCGATCAGCAGAAATAAAGGGTTCTTGATAATTTGTTTCTTTATTATAGAAATCGGGTCCAAATGTTATCTAGACACATATGGATTTTTAGTTGGAGACAAAAACTGCTTGGGAATATTCTAAATGATTATAATAAATCTATACATTTTTTTCCTGTTTGTTAAATTCGTCAAATTAAATTCACAAAAGATTAATAATATTTAAATGAAAATAAAATTTTAGAATATTTAAATGAACTGCATGGATAACAGCCTTTGTTGCTCTACATCACATAAAAAATCAATCAATCAACCAAAATAAACTGCGTCTAGCGCTCACAAAAGAATCATCAGCACGTCGACAGAGCGATTGTCACACAAAAGTGGCGCAATGATGATGCTATTCTTGTTTATACGAATGGCAGCAGGAATGAAATGTCTTATTCCGGTAACGGTATTTACATTAGAGCTCAAGACAATTCCTGTCAATCCAATTTGAGGAATCCCAATGGATGTTCTGTATTTCGCAGTGAACTTATTGCTATTGTTTCAGCCGTCAACAAAATCTTCTCATTTCCCAATTCTGGTGGCAAATTGATTCTAACGGACAGTCGTAGTGTCATCCTTCGCCTTTCTAATTGGTACAGAGTGGGAGATAATACTGGAGTGGCTATTTTGGAAAAGTTGAAACATCTTTCATTGTCATACGAGAGACACTTGCAATGGATTCCTTCGCACGTCAACATTGTTGGCAACGAGATCGCTGACACTTTCACAAAAGAAGGCGCTGCTCGACACCCAAATCCTCTGGCACCTCTGACTTATGCAAAGCTGCAATTCACATATAATAGTAATAAGTGGCCAAAGGTTCCTCCTGATCATCACTGGTATGAGGCTAAATGCCCAGTTGGTTCTCTCTCCCTTCGGAGTAACAGAATGGATCGTGGTAGTCTAGTGGTCATGGTTTCGGATTCGTGACCGGCGGTTTTCGATGAGTCGCGGGTTCGATCCTTGGCCGACCCATGTAGTAACCGGGAATGACAGAATAGTCCCACAGTAGCATCATGCATGTCGTAAGAGGCGGCTAAATGGGTACCCAGCATCTGGGGGTATTGCCGGACAATCTGCCCCTGAGGATTATCCTCACTCAGAGGACCTCAAGGACTTGCTTCCTTCAGGTAAGTACGGGCATCATGACCCCGAGGCATCCTAGTGATCTTCTTCTTTCCCATGGAGTTTACTGTCTTTGGTAAACACGAGTGGCGCGTCCCCGGGATACCCTAGCGATCCTTCTCTATTTTCGACCCTCCTTCTATTCAACCAATTAGTTTTTTACTCAATTTCTTCTCGTCTAGACCACAGTTAATTCTTGTTTGGCGCAGGATAATCATATTTGGCTCATGCGCCAATAAACTTTACTTTCTTACATGACCTTTTTGTCTATCAGTCGTTTTTCAATATTTTAATGTCTATATCACAGATTTACCTTGTTTGGCGCAGTAGGGCCACATCTGGCTCTTGCGCCACTAAAACTTCTCTATCATCATCATCTTCCTCATCGATCCTTGGCCGCCAAAGACCCGCCGTGTAGGCGGGGCTGATGCACGTTAAATCTGTCGGGGCCCAAAGTCCTCCTATTGGCGTGGTGTGGATGTTAGGAGAGGGGGTTGCCAGCTCAGGTGTCGTCCTCGTCACTTGACCGTGGTTCAGAATTACGAGGTCCGTCGCCAATAGCCCTCGTGTTGCTTCTAGTGCGACGTTAATAAAAACTAAACTAAAAACTAAAAAAAACTCGGAGTAACAGAAAAGAGCAAACTGCTCTTACCCGTTTCCGCAGGGGACAGCTTAAAACCTTGTCTTAACAGTAGAATTTTTCCAGCCTGCACTTTGTGCTCTGGATGCCAGGCTTCCCCGGAACAAATTCATGAGTGCCTGAATCTTACAAAACAAGACCTTTATGAGAACCCATTATTAGTTATTGACTTTCTGAGAGTGAACAACATCATGGACTTGATCTAGCTTGGCTAGACACGGAGATAAGCAACAACAGTAACAACAGTCCGGTCATGTCAACATATTCGAAGCAGAAGCGGCTGTTTAGTCGCTGGTTCTTCATTTTACGTAGAATACTCGATGTCTTTCATATTTTTTGTATGTCATGTAAAGCTAGGAATCTAGGAGCACTCAGGGATTTCAGGTGTATCCAATCAGGTCGCGAAGATGACATAAGAATATAAATCAAATGATGTGATAATCATCTATAACTCTGTACATTAATCTTACCCCAACATATATTTGTATACTTATTCAAATATGTAGTCGTTCACTATATTTAAATCAACAGTGTGTTTCGAAACTCGTGGGCAAAAATTCAGGTGATAGTAAACATCTAGACAAGCCATTTTTACCCCACAATGCATAGGTGGAGAGAAAGCGGTGAACCACTAGACGCCTCTGTGATGGAAAGCATAAGGCGCGAGTTTTCTTGCACATCGTCGTTTGTACCATGAATTTCAGGAGACACGGCCTTTTCCTGTGTTACAGCATAGTCTAGTGGTTCACCATGTTAGCTTGTGGCCGCGGTAGCTTTGTGGTCTTGGTTTCAGATTCGTGACCGGTGGTTTTCGTTCAGTCGCGGGTTCGATCATTGGCTGCCAAAGACCCACCGTGTAGCCGAGGCTAATGCACATTAAATATATCAGGGCCCAAAGTCCTCCCATAGGCGTGGTGTGGAAGTTAGGAGAGGGGGTGCCAGTTCAGGTGTCGTCCTGGTCACTTGACCGAGGTTCAAAATTACAAGGTCCGTTGCCAATAGCCCTCGTGTTGCTTCTAGTGCGACGTTAATAAAAACTAAACTAAACACCACGCTAGCTTTCCATCTATGCACTGTAGGGTGAAAACTACTTGTTTAAATGTTTTCTATCACCCCTTAAGTTTCTGCCCACGAGTTTCAAAACACCCAGTATTGTGTGATAGTAACATCAAAGCACGAGCAACACTGGTACTGTTGCCCCATTTAGTGTATTATTCACAAACAAAGGAATGCGCCGAGAAGATTTACATTGGACGTAACTATCATTTGCAATAAATATATTTACGTTTTTACTTTATTTATGTACAAAATTTATTTTAAAGAATACGAAGAAAATTTAATTACATTTCTAGCTTTTAAATATACAATTGATAGACTGTTTATTAATTTCGCCTTTAAGAACAACACGAGATCTATTAAAACAATTCAATTAAGTCAGTAATACTAATAATACTGAACGCAATATCTGATATGAATTAATATGGTAAATATCCCGAAGAAAGGATCGATTTTAATTTAACGTCGAACTTAGAAACAACATGAGGGCTACTGGAGGCGAACCTACTAACTTTGAAGAGGATTGGTTTTATTAACGTCGCACTAGAAACAACACGAGGGCGATAAGCAGGATGCCCAAAGGGACCCAGCTCACACAAAGGGTGTAGAGCTACACACCCCGGAAGACTATCAGTATTCATTGGCAGAAAGAAGAAAATTTTTACAATTTCTTACAACAATATAGGGTAAGAAATAACAGTACATGTTGGAGCTAAGAACAAAAGATATCACATAATTTCGAATTTTAAAGGAAAATAAACTTTAACAATGTGTTTACAGAGTGTGATGTCGTAGCTCTAATACTTCTATTTATTATTATTTTTTTTCCATTTTTCTTTCTTTCGTTCGTTCTTTTTATTTATTTTTTTGGAATGCATATCTATCTGTGTTCCATTGACGTCGCGATTTCCTACTATTAACGGATGCTGTAGAATGACCAACCATTACAGTCATTCTACAGACGACAGCTTTGGTGTTAGTATTACACACAAAAAGGAAAAATAATATATTCAGAAATGAAGCACTGGACAAAAATATGTATGTAAAATAAAAGTATATAATGGTAAGCAAACGATAAAGGAAAAATCAAAATTTAGAAATGTAATCTAATATTGAATTAATTATAAAATTTGTTGGGTAATTTTACGAATCGTAAGAATACAGGATTGAAGCTTGAAATGCAAATTTTGAACCGTGATCAAGTGACGAGGACTAACATCTCCCTCTCCAAAATTCCATACCACGCTAGGACCGCGGTAGCCTAGTGGTCATGGTTTCGGATTTGTGGCTGGCGGTTTTCGTTCAGTCGCGGGTTCGATCCTTGGCCGCAAAAGACCCGCCGTGTAGCCGGGGCTGATGCTCGTTAAATCTGTTAAGGGTCAAAGTCCTCCCATTGGCGTGGTGTGGAAGTTAGGAGAGGGGGTGCCAGCTCAGGTGTCATCCTCGTCACTTGACCATGGCTCAAAATTACGAGGTCCGTCGTCAATAGCCCTGGTGTTGCTTCTAGTGCGATGTTAATAAAACTAAACTAAATCCATACCACGCTAATGGTGCCTCAATAGATTTAACATGCAGCTTCCCCCTACACAGCGGTTCCTTTGACGCACCAGACTTGAACCCACGATTCGCCGACGCGAGTTCGAAACCGTGACCACTAGGGTGGGGTATTTTAATTGGGGCAGCTGTAATACAAGAATCGCAAACGGTTAAGTATAAGTATGAAGAAGGAGTAATTTAATGAAAAATGTGTAACTTAAAAAAAAACTTTTTTAATGCCATTTACATATTCTCGCTACAAAAACATGCATTAAGTTCTTAAAAATATCTTTTTAATGTGGTATCTATTCGAGCATGTAATTTTAAACGCACGCTGCTAGTATTGTACAAATTTCAAAAGCCGCAAAATTGTTTAAAAAACACATTAAGTGAATAATTGCATATTTTAATTGGATTTTATCTTACAAAGAATCTTATAATCATACTTTCATAGAAAAAAGCATAATTTAATATGTGTGGGTGTAATTAACTGGATTTTCACTTTACGGTTTTATAATTATATTTTCAGAGAAAGATGAGGGGTAACAATATAATATGTAAAGATATGCTAAGCCAACACTTTGTTCGATGGTTGACTTCGTTAATTTTTTCATAACAAAAAAAATTATTTAATGTGCAATTCTGAAAATATTTAGATTTAAAATTTGTTTCCTGTTATTTTTGACATGTCATCTCGACTGTAAGTTGTTAGAAATATGACTCATATTTTATCAAAACCATATGAATCATGTCTGATAAATCATAACCGTATGAATCATGTCGAAAAATATGCAGTCATTTGTAAACACTGCATATTTTTCGACTTCACAAACAACTGTTACAAAGTATTATGAATTACGATATATCCTGATAAAAGTTTTATTTGTATCAACGAGTATTTTAAATAAGCTTCCTGGAATAATAAATGTTTAGTTAAAATAGTGCATGCATTCTGTGTTTGTATTTGTGAATACATTTTTTATACACAATTTCAACATCACAGCGGTACAAAATAAAATACATAAAAAGGCTGACACGTAAAAAACTTATGTAAAGTGGAAGGATAAATACGTGCGGTCGTCTACAATTAACAACTATGATTTTCACCTTAGCAAAGCAAAGCTGATATATAACAAATGGATCAATAAGTCCCGAGACTAATATTGAAAACAACATTTTTTTTGCAATTTTTTTTTTAATTCATCAACATAATCACCTTTTAGGGTGATACAATCGTTCCAACGCTTTTCCAATTTTTCAATACCATGTTTATAAAAAAAATTATCTTTCGCTTCAAAATAAGCTTCAGTTTCAGCGATGACCTCCTCATTTGAGCCAAATCTTTTTCCCTGGAGCATTTTTTTAAGATCAGCAAAGAGCCAGTAGTCACTGGGGGCTAAATCTGGCGAGTATGGGGGTGGGGAAGCAGATCAAAGCCCAATTCGTTCAATTTTGCCATTGTTTTCATCGACTTGTGGCAGGGTGCATTGTCTTGGTGAAAAAGGATTTTTTTTCTCTGCATGTGCGGTCGTTTTTTTTGCGATTTCCTCCTTCAAACGCACCAGCAAGTCAATATAATAATCACTGTTGATCGATTTACCTTTTTCGAGGTAGTCAATGAAAATCACGCCATGCGTATCCCAAAAAACTGACGCCATGACTTTGCCAGCTGACTGCTGCGATTTCGGACGCTTCGGACGGCTTTCGCCGGCTATGCGCCACTGCCGCTTCGACTCTGGAGTGTAGTGATGTATCCATGTTTCGTCCATGGTCACGTAACGACGCAAGAAATCTTTTTTTGTTGCGAGTAAATAGCGATAAACAGCTTTCTGAATCATCGACTCGTTGCTGTTTTTGTTCCATCGAAAGCAATCGCGGCACCCACTTGGAAAAAACCTTTTTCATGCTCAATTTTTCATGAAGGATAGTAAATACACTTCCATATGATATCTGTGTCATCTCAGCAATCTCACGGAGCTTCACTTTACGATCTTTCATTATAATTTTTGTCACTTCACTCACATTTTCCGGTGTAACGGCTTCCACAGGTCTACCCGAGCGTTCCGCGTCATTTGTGTCGGTACGACCACGTTTAAA
>BMAW01111935.1:0-35826 GCA_019974015.1 Nephila pilipes
TAAAGTTGATAATTTAAATGCTATGCAGAAAAATGTAATTGCTGCTTTGTATTACTGTGCATCAAATGATAAGAAACCAATGCAAGGCCAATGCCCAATAGGTAAAGAATGATGGGGCTATTTTCAGCCTGGGAAGGTGAGTGGAAAAGAAATCTGGCACAAAATAGAATGGTTTATAAAATGACATTTTAAATAAAATTAAACTAGTATATTTAGCATTATGTGATAAAGAAATTTTGAGTAAATACTTACATGGACGAACGCTAAAAACAAATAAATGCTTTAATGTAATAATTTGGCAAAGAATACCGAAAGAGAAATTCGTTTCGTTCAAAACTGTAAGATTTGGATCTTATGATGCAATTATTCAATTTAATGAGGGTTTCAACGGCTATTTAAAAGTTTTTAATAAGATGAATATTGAAAATCCGGTGTACTTTATTTTACGGGGGTATAAACACTTAGATAAATGCATAATTCACGAACCAATATGTAATGCAAACCCAAAGAAACGAAGAAAAATCTCAAGAGCTCTCAAAAAGAAAAAAGTTAGTGTTTTGGAAGGTAAAAATGGTGAGCATAATAAGTATGGTGCATATTAACGAAGTAATTATTTTTCATGTAAACAGATTAGTTTAATGTCATTTTTGTTGTTTCCTCAAAATGAGTTTCTTACATTTTTCATTATTGCAAAACACGATATTTCAAAATATTATACATCAGTGAACCTGAAATTTTATATACATATTGTTCAAATGCTGATACATAGAATAGAATATTATTGTGATTTTTTTGTTAAGTAGGAAAATTTTTATAATACAATAAAGTGAAAATAGCAATGACACTTACAGAAAATTTCAGTGTTCAGAAACTCTAAATACCACAGCTTCTTACATAAGGGCTATATTATCAAAACAATATTCTATTATCTATGAGATTGCATTCATTATTATTCATTTCACAAATATTTTCATTTTAGTTGTTATGTTTCGAGGATAGTTTTAATTTTTGCTTATATTTATACAAAGAAATACTGTGATAGTAAAAATATACTGTAACAAAACTTTTCTTGCATGTTTTTCTGATTTTAACATTAAATCATAAAATATGAGATTGTCGGCAAAATTCAAATTAATTCAAAAAATTCTCTTCGAAGATGTACTGTTATCTTAATCAATTGCAAAAAGTTTTTCATTGCGTATCCTGTATTAAGAAAATTATTTGTTTAGTGCTGGTTGTCACATATTGAATAAATAATTACTTTTGTAAGAAAATAATGTTTTGTTCTATTTTTAATTTGGGAGATTAAAATTAATTAACTGGTAAATTAATTGAGTTTTGGATGTTAGTGGAATTTTCAAACAAACAAATGCTTATTAATATATGAAAGAATATTTGATGATAGGATTATAAAATACTTTCTTTGCATTGAGGGTTTCAGATAACATGATACAAACTTTCAGATATGGTAAGATACATTATAGCAAACTTTTTTCTCTTTCGGATTATAAGCGAGCAAGGGATTGAGGCACAAATATAAGGGGCAGAAACTTAAATACACACAAATTGATTACTTATAGCAACGTAAAAAACTATTTCTTTATCGCAATGTTTTTGATAACAGCTAACTTTGCATCTTTTAACATTAATGGATACTTGAGAGAGTTGGTTGTGCATGTAGTTGCAGATATGTTGATGTTTCTTGCACAAGTACAGTCGCTACGGGTATTCGAGCAAGGAGATCCACAATGGAATCACAAATGAATCTTGAAAAATAAAGATCTTCAGATGTTGGTGGACATAAGTTTATATAAGTTAGTGTAAGCATTACTGAAAAGAAGCATTGTCAAAGATGCTATTGGACAACAATTTGTATTTCCTCTTAAAAATTTGTACTCTATTAATGCCTCAACGTTTATCTAGTGTCCATATCATTCTATACATAACTTTTTTGAAATAATGGAGTCTACTGTCCCTCAATGTTTGTACTATGAGCTTTGAAACAGCCTATATAGGTATTTGTATTTATTTTTAATTGTGGTTTGATTCCAAGATTGAAACCCTCACGAAGTTCTTTGTCAATGCAGAATCGATTTCAGGACTTTCTAAATTTAATTCATTCACATCTTATGAAGCAAAAAGTACTCTTCGTCTGTACAATTTTTAACAATTGTGATTTGTTTCAGTTACTCAAAGTTCTACAAGAATTATGTATTTCTTTCTTAGATGTCTCCGACTTAATGATTAAAACAACTGAACTGGCATTACTTCCTTTTCAAGCTTCCACACCAAAAGTCAAAAAAAAAAAAATCTTTAAATCCAGTTCCTTTTCACACAAGCAGTAAGGCTCTAAGTTTAATTTGATAATTAGAAAAACTATCTCCTAAACATAATTATTAATAACATGTTAGCTAATTTTAATAACATTGAAAAAAGAAATCTTTAATTTATGTTTAAATTTTAAAAATAATACTTGATAAGTATCTTTAGTTGAATATTTAATGAAAAACAATATTGCATAAAAAATGTGACTGAATTTTAAAATATAAAAGAGATATATTGATTTGTTTCCCATAAAATTTCAACATAAAATAAATTAAAAAATGAAGCCAAATTCAATAACAGAGATACTCTCAGAATTGAATACTTAAATGTCCTGAATAATTAGTTTATTATATTTTACTTTTTTACTTTTTCCTATTTGGTGATCCATATTCTTCCTTTAAGAGATGATTAAATTTTTATTTTCATTTATGTGTGAAAATATTTATCGCGTACTCAAAACAGTTGTAAGCGTAGCTGTGAATGTTCTTTTATTAGAGTTTATTAGTTCTTTAACCAAAAAAAAAAACCCATTATAATTTAATAATTTTATACTTTAAACATAGCTTCTTTTTTAGTACATTTGTTTGTTATAAATAGTACTTTACAGCAATTGATGAAACTGTGTATTTGATTTAAATTTGATTTTCAAGTGTACATTATGAAAAAAATATAAGGATAACAATTTCTTTAAACAAGGATTAATCTAGGAGCAGAATTTCTCAAACATTGACTTTGATAAAGAGATCAATGATAAATTGTTTTTGTTTCATATTATTGAGAAAATATATTCAGTTATTTTTTTTAAAACATTGTATTACGTAGATGAATTTATCATAGCCTTCAGAACTTAATCAGTTTTCTTATTAGGAAAAATGAGCCTCTAAGTTTTCAATATTTTAAATTTTTATCTCTTTATGGAATTTTCTTCTATTAAATAACTCATGTAATAAATAAATACATAGAATAACTTTTCAACACATTTTAATTATTTACATGTAATTTAAAAATTGAAATAAAAATAATTTTTTCATAAAATTTATTCTTAGCTATAACTTTTCATAATCCATTAATTATTTTAAGAACATGGTTAAAATGCAATTAGCTTGTAAAAAAAGATATTACTATCAAAATTAGATTCCATACTTCATTTTATCAGCAGAACTTTAAAATCATGGATATCATATCACATAAAGTATAAACTATACTTTTACTTTATCCAATAATTATTTTAAGGAATTTAGATAAAATATAATTGGCTTTTAAAATCAAACATTACTTTAAGTATTAGAGTCCATATTTTGAACTGTTAAATCAACTTTAAAATCATAGATATCCCACCTCATGTAATGTCTTAAAGAAATCTTGAACTTTTTAAGGAGAATACAGTCATGAATAAACTGAAGATTTCTTTTCCATAGAGTCTTCATAATGTATTGATTGATTATTTATTAACGTCACTCTTAAAAGCAACACGAGGGCTATTGGCAGGGGACCTCATAATTTTGAATATCAGTCAAGTGACGAGAAGGACACTTGCGTTAGCTAATCCTATTCAAACTTCCATACCAAGCCAATGAGAGGAGTTATAGCCTCGACATTTAATGTGCATCATCTCCGAAACACGGTGGGTCTCTATTGACATCAGGATTCGAAACCATGTTCCTAGATTCTGATCATGAGTAGCGAGATTCTGACCATGACCAACAGAATACTGTAGCCACCCATACCCTTTAAAGTTGTCTTTGTATAATCATCAAAAAATTTGGGAGCAACATAAAAGTTCGATCATATTCTTTCCATGGAGATTTAAAAAAAATTAATCAATAAAAATTTCAATAAAATATATTAGTATTGCTAAGAATAATAAACATAAGATTTGTCATGTCCATTTGAAGTCCTGCTGACTTATGGATTTGATTATTTTTTCTTTTAATTACAATCACTTTCTTGACTTAAACCTTTAAAATACTTTTAATATACACTTTTTGTCAAAACAAAATTGCATCTTAGAAGTAGTAGTTACGTTTAAATGACATTGAAAGGTTATAACAAAAATTATTGGTCAAAATACAAAATCATTTCATTTTTCATTTGGATATTGGGCCGCCATTAATATTAATGCCTTTTGATACAAGTCACGGTATACAGTCGTAGATTCTCTTAACGGTGTCTTGAATCAACTTATTTCAGGCAGATTGAATTTTGGCATGTTGATCTTACACATTTTATGGTAGTGGTTAAGTTTCAACTGAAAGGATTGAAGCATACCATACGTTTTCTACGGGTGACAGATCTGGAGTTGCTGCTGGATACTATATAGTGTCTATGGGTGCAAGGCAAGCTCTTGGTGACATAGGTATGAGCACGAAAGCTTTCTTGTTGTAATATAGGACTGAGACGGGCGTCATGAAAGGAATAGCCACATATCGAAGGACTCACCAGTGTATATTTGATCCATCAAAGAGGCTCTGATGAAGATCAACGATAATCAGGTATCGTACGAAATGACACTCTGTACCATTACACCTAACTATCTGGATTTGTTATGAGTGACAACAAGTTGTGCATCGGCCACGTTTTCTCCACATATGGGTGCGGTTATCATCCTCATCGAGACAAAAATAAGACTTACCACTAGAGATGATCAGCATTCTTTTCTCCTGGTTCCATTGCAATTTCTACTGATTTATGGTGTCGGGGACAATCTCCGTAATGGAATAAATGCAAGCAATTTAGAAGCAGGCTGCCGCCTGATGATGGTACTGGTAATTACAAAATTCTGAAGAAAGAGCATCCATTTTCGCATATAATAGGGAATTGTGTAAAGTTGGTGTACTTCGCCCTTAACGAACAGCTGCTCGATTTTTTTTTTTTGCTTGTTGCCCGTGTAGTTCTCCCTGTGCGTACTTGTCATGAGATAACTTCTTTATACCCTGTACATCCAATAGAGTGAAAGTGTAACATATGCGAGACCAATATGCCGGACAATCTGACGGAAAGATCATCCACCTTTTTGCAGTCATACGGTGCGATCCTTCAAAGATATTTAATAGATCAAATGGCTGTAGTTTTTTTTTCTCAAAGATATTTATACTACAGGGAAATAAATTTAATTAAAACACATCAGTCAGAATCAAAATGTAGGGCTTTAGGAGATTCTTTCAAAGGATTCTTAGTGGCACGTAACTCATGTGTTTGCTGACATCATTGTCCTTGATTTAGCTGACACTTTAATCCTTTTCATATCTAACAGAAACGAAACATGTTCTTGATTTCCGTTTACTTACCTTTCTTCTTTCTAGTTGCAACGTTTTTTGACGATGTGTATATGAAATGAAAACTTATTTTTAAGCAAATGAAACATCATTCTTGTGGTATTTCTATTCAAATACTTATAAATGGAAATGACCGCTAAATAAGCCTTCAATGAAAATTAATGTCCATCAAGT
The DNA here is from genome assembly GCA_019974015.1 of Nephila pilipes. Lineage (NCBI taxonomy): Eukaryota > Metazoa > Arthropoda > Arachnida > Araneae > Nephilidae > Nephila > Nephila pilipes. The sequence goes on from BMAW01111935.1 coordinate 5,775, forward strand.
TATATAAAATATATTGATGGAATAAAATTAAAATTCACACAACATATAAATAATAAATTCTCAAGAAAATATTAAGAAAAATACTTTAAATTTTACACAATCGATAAATCATCCACTGTACTAAATTCTAACAATTTTTATTTTTACAAACTAATTTGAACATTACAATGTATTTAAAATTTAGCCAATTTCTTATGTCTTAGATTGCCCTTTTACTTTGTGTTGTAATTAACACATAATTATTTTCGGACATCCTCTAAAATATAGATTGATATTGTTATGCATATATGAGCACATCAAATTCCCCTGCACACAAAAAATTTCTGGCTTTGAAAATAATATTTTTCTTTGTCCTGCCTTATGACAGTTGAACAATAAACTCGGGAAAGTGCAAATGACCGAGGATAATGAGAAAGAAGTACACTGGCTTAACATTAGCGAATCTTCAATTTATAGCTGCAATCCATTTAACGATCAGTACATAAAAACGCAATTCATTGTGTTATAAGAGCCATTTATTTTATAAGACAAGTAAAGTGCATTCCACATTAAACAATGCATTTCGAATATTCAAGTTTTGTCTTTGAAATGAAATTAGCATCAAAGCTATTTAACGAAATTCCTTTGTAAAATCTAAGAGAAGACTAAATTCCTTATTCTTTCTCAAATATACTCGTACTAATTAATTTCAGAATTTAAAAAATATTCGTTTTAATTTTTGTGTTTGTGGGATTTGTAAACATTTTCAACACTTCGAACAAAACTAACTTATCAATACATATCTCTGAATTAAATTAATTTTAAGTATGATTTATTCATGTTATGGCAAATTATTTTTTAGAGAATATAATCAAAGAAAAATATATTCCACTGAAATTGTTGAAAGAAACTGAATATTTTAAACTGAGTATAAGAGGAATAAAGTTAAATAATGGGAGACACAAAACAAAATACATGAAATATTAGGACAAAAATCACTTTAAGAATACTAGTGTGTCTGTTCAATTATAAAATTCCTTACATGTATTGGAACTTTTGTCAATATTAAATTAGGTCCATTGTCGCAAGACTAAAATTAAATTTAAAAAAGGAGTAATATTCCTTCTTGTAAATAATTTGATACGCATTGTTTGTAGCAGAGAAAGTGAAAATTATTTCGAAATACATTTTTCTAATTTATACTTTTGCATACTTTGTCCTAACATGTCCGTTTAGTGAGTCTAAATTGATCAAAATATGACCCTCTTAATTTGCTAAAAGTACGAGTTTCTATTAAGTCTTTGTAGTCAAATGTAAGTATCGTAATATACGAATAATTATATTTCTTTTTTCAAAATTAATAACATAGCACATTTCAGAGAACATGGAAACGTTGTTCTATTAATTACTTATTCAATATTTATAAAAAATGCTCCGTTTCCAATATATTTTGAATCTCAAATGATTTGAAGATATGGAAACTATTTTTTTTTTTTACATTTTATAAATATTTTATATTTGTAAAAGTTACTGACGTTTAACATGGTGATTAGCTATTGAAATGAAAATGATAAAAAAAATTATTTTTCTTTTCTTAATTTGACACTTGAAAATATTCAATTTAATTCTAAGAAATAATATCTATTAAACGAAATCTATCATCTTTTTCTGTTATCTTCTTTGTCTATTTATTACGGAGAAGTTTTGTACTTAATATCTAACATACAGAATATACAATTTCTTAATTCATTATATACCCATTACTTTTGTGATAAATATTTGACGGGGAAAGAAAATTAAAGTACAACCCGATTTTTTAAAATAATGATAGGAATTAAGGGGGAATTATCTTATTTTAAATATAGTATATTAAAGTATGCTAACATATATTTAATGAGAAGCTCATAAAACATCTGTAAAATAATTCCAAGTTTGTGATTTTGAACTTCGTTGAACAATCAATTGTATCCATACGAATATTTGAGATTTTCATAAATGTTTTCTTCTAAAAAGCATTGAAAAATATTACGAGAAAATCAAGTTTCAAATATTGTGAATTGTAATGAAACATAATTTTGAGTTAAAGAATTCTTCTAATGTTGGAAACATTCTATTGGAAATTTAACGTTGTTAATCAACTGAAATTTATATATATAAATATATATATATATATATATATATATATATATATATATATATATATATATATATATATATATATGAGTTTTAAAACTAATTTATTATGAAGGTAAGTAATAAAGTAATATTTGTACTGCTTTATACAACATTTACTTAAAAAAGAAAAGAATTTACGCTTATTCAACATAAGAATAAACGTAAAACACAACTTATTTAGAACATTCTCTTGTAAGAAAATTAAGTAGTTTACTATTTTTATAGTTTTAATGTCCTTTAATTCCATTGGTTGACGTATAAACGAACTGATTTAAAGGTACATTGAAACGTTGAATCTTGAGTCTTGGAGCTGAAAATATTTAAATAATGATTTCAGTCTTCAATTCGTATTATGTACTATTCCCTCCTCGATTCTAAAAATATTAATTTCGCCTTTTTTAAAGATTTGTGTAACTAACTATTCGATGCATTTATTAAAAGAATAATAAAAGCTTAAGGACGAACCCATGTCTTCCAAATTTTATTTATTTATTTATTTTTGTACAGTTTTAGGACTGAATTAATTCTTTATTTAAAATTGTACGTTATATGTAGGCATTGTTTAGCGATTTATTAACAACTTTATGTTCTTCAAAATCAATCGAATTTTTTCTCAATAATAATTTAGATAAAATTCGTAATAATAATTGAGAATTTTATCTCAATATTAATTAAATACCATAAGATCTTCCATTTACAACATATTTATAAATCTTTATATTCTGCAAGTTTGGGGAACTTAAACCAAACACGAATTCTGTCACTAACTTTATTAACTTGTTATATAAAGAACAAAAATATTTTCCATGTAATTTCTATTTCCCTCATACTTCATTTCTAAATCATAACTTCTTCAAAATTTAATGATTACATTTTAACTAAAAGTCACGCAGACATTCTTTTCTTATTTTCACACAGATTCTCTTATTTATATTATTTTACAGCCAACATCATGCATATAAATATAAGAAATACTTTTAATGAGGCCGGAATAATTTTAATTCCTTCTACTTTTCGTTGACATTATATATATAGTCAAACTTGGGTAACAGTTTTATTTATTTTTATGATATATTTTATTTAATGCATATAATTTGTTAAAATCAAATAAGAATGAAGTTAGATTGTTATTATTTTAAGTATTATAGATATGTTCTTCTAAATATTCGTGAAATTGGAAATTAGAAAAAGTTTTCAACATTTTGACTATGTTTATTTATATATATATTAAATGATGAAAAATAAATTTTAAAAATTATTTTTTTATCATTAGTTGACGTTTCCTTAAGCTCTTTGCATTGTATACTTTTTGTATCGCGTTCGTATGTATAGCATTGTAACCGTAAATTTATGGATTATATTGCAGTATATTTTCTCGTATTATAACATAACGTATTTTTCTCTATAAATAAAATATCGTCTTAATATAACTTTAATATAAAAATCTTAATAATATGATTACATTTTTAATAATTTACACTATACTTTCGCCGTTAATATTACAGTAATTGCTATCATTGTATAAGTTTTCCATTCTGTCTTTCATAAATTAAGCCCGAAGTTTATTTGTGATTTTATATTCCTCTTTAAACACAACTTTAAAAATATTAATTATAAGCAATTTTAAAAATTTACGATGCATTTATTGCTAAGTAAATCGCATCTTTTTTTCTTATCCCTTATAACTCATTTGAGGAGCATTTTTGATAATAGGAATGAAATAATGTATGAAAATATACATATATATGAATGAAAAATGCTGAAAGTAATTAATTTTAAGTACATTTATTTATTTAGTTTTATAATTTTATATTAACGTAGCAAACAATCTAAATTAACATATTATAAAATCTTTAAACAATCTAAATTAACATATTATAAAATCTTTAAACAATTTAAATTAACATATTATAAAATAGATTAAATTCTAGTGCAAGAAATTTAAATCTTGTGGAAATCACAATTGAATTAAAACTTTGATTCAAAAAGATAGCATTGATAAATGATTTTACGAAGCATCATGTGGGAATATTCCTTTGTTATTCATCTATTGACCTTTGTCTGGGCCAGTGCAAATAGCCCCATTCAGTCACATTAAATGCAATGCATGTACTATTGCGTTTCATACAAGTTACACACCACTAGTTAATTGCATTCAGTCGTCTGTGAACACCAATTTAAATCAATAGTTTATAATTGTGGCTCCATTAAAGCATCTTTGTTATGATTGATGAAGAATATAACTGTTAAAATAACAAAAGAGGAAGGGAATATTTTTGAATCATTTTTGTTCATATTCATTTCAATATTTGGTGTCCACTGAATATAATGGTTTACTCAAGGAAGAGTATTCAAATAAAAAGAAGATAAGTCAGGCATACTTTGAGAAACTGTATTGTCTTCTTTCTATTATACAAGGAAATTAAAATCTTTATGAAGAAATGTAATTAGTTTTAAATAAAATTATAATCGAATTAAAATGTTCTAATTCGAAGTATTCGATAAAATCATCCATTTTTATTGCAGATACCGTTTTCATTAAAATGAATCTGTACAATGAAGCAATAGAAAGTCAAATCAAATAAAATGGCTCAAATGGCTTTCATATATTGCTATACAAAGATAGACTTTTATTAATAGCAAAATAAAAATAATTTCAGCTAATATTCTCCCTCTTTAATTTGTTTTGATATTATTGAGAGAACTTTATGAATATTTCAAATCCAAAAGATATGGGAGTTTTGATATAACTCATTACTTATACTAACGTAAAAATAATGTTTACATTAAATAGAATATTTTCGTATCTGTAAAATATATTTCGCAGATAGTAATTGTATATTAGATTTTTGATTAAGTGAATGTCTTCATTCATGCGTTAATTTCCAAATCAATTTAGCGATGAAATAAAATTATTTAATTAATTAGAATTCGTCGTATCGAAAATTGGTAAGGAAAATTTTAAGCATTCATAATAATAGTGTTTACAAAAATTTCTTTCAGCTCTTAAATTCAGGAGCAAAACTAGTAATAAGAATCTTCAATTAAAAATTTGAGTAATAATAAATTATAATAATCAGTTCGAGTTTATAATAATAGAGGCATTCGATTTTATAAAAATCAAGGAATTCGAGTTTATAGTAATCAATATAATATATTTATATCATCAACATCTAATATATATTCATTAATATACTATCGATATAATATATATAAATCAAATTTGATATAACCCAAAAGATGTAAAAAACGTACCTCGAAATTTCAAATTATGGTCAAGTGACAAGGATAGCACCTGGATTTGCACATCGTTTTCCTAAATTCTTCGCTCCTTCATGGAGCGGAATTCGATCCCTGTATAGATTCAACTTTCTTCAGATCCTCTGAATGACAGTCTTAGAAAAAGACAACACTCGATCCTCCTGCCCTTCCGTTATTAGTCAATTATTCTACCAACAAAGATTTAGTTGTCCCGAAACTGTAGTTAGTTTGTTAAAATATACATTGTTGTTTTATTGATACATACATATATTAATAAATTCAAGTATGTATGAAGTTTTGGAAAATTGTTCAAATACATTTGAGTTCAGCTTTTGATTATATTTGAATGATATGTCGTAAGAATGTGAAAAATCAGAATTTGGAAATTTCTTTTTTTACATGAGTGGAATGATTTTTATATTATAAAAATATGTTTATTTCATTATTTATAACCAATGACTTATAAATTTTTATTTTCTCTAAGAGAATAAAACATTTTTCTAGCAGTCCTTATAACTTTACATAAATCATAACTTTCTTCGTGGTAATAATACATTTTGAAAGAGACTAGGTTATTCAAAATGATTCATCCGATTTCACAAATTCCATATTTTCAAAGATAAACGGCACAGAGATACGTAAATGCAAAGGAAAAATATAGAACTTTTTTTTACAAGTGTTCGATATGTAACCTCATTTAGTTACAGTAGCAGAAATCCGTAGTATAAGTTCAAATATATTTGTGAGTAATGGTGGCTTATATATTTTACCCTTTACGAACCCCAAAAAGAAGAAATCGCATGAAGTATCAAGTGATTATACACAGGAATTATATATTAGGTAACGTAGGTGGCCGGATTGTGACTGCAAGTCATCTAATCTATTACGACTGATCCAGCAGCGAGGTAGTAGTGAGAAAGCTTCTACAACAGTTTTCATGAAATAGCTTCACGAACACACTAGGGACATCTGTTTCTCACAATATAAATTACTATATTTTTCCTTTATATGCATGTATTGCTTATTGTTTCTGTGTTGTTTTTTATTGTTTTTTTTTCTTTTTCCTTAAATATAAAATTTTGAAATCGGATAAATTATTTTGAATAGCCATGTATTTAAATTATTTCCTTAAAACTGAACTCAGTTTGGATCAAAATGATGATTTAATTATTTAACTTTGGAAAAAAATAATTTAACTAATGTATTCGAAAGATGATTATTATAAGTATTTGATAGTTGTGCGTAGGTCTGTATGTGTGTTAATTTAAGAATTACAATATATTAGTGGACAAGTAAGAATTTAGCGTAACTTACAATAATTTTGATGAAGGAAATGAATACGTTGAAAAAAATTAATGATTTTATTCTTGGTATACTCATCGAGTTAGAGTTGTAATTTTTTAACATTCATCGTAATGATATTACTAAATTAAAAACCTCTTCTCAATATTTTTACCGAATATGCTTTGGGATTGAAAACAAATTAAAAATATGTATATATGAAAAGAAATAAATGAATGATCATTTCAACCAAACTAAGTTTTTTTATATTCAAAAGAAAAGTTTAATTTGAAAATAAACTTCATTAACTAAAATTGTTTGTAACGTAATGCGTAGACAATTTTGCTGCTTTTTTTGAACAACTTTATTCATACAACCAAATCATCATATAATGATTTGAAATTTTAATTCGTAAATTTTAATGCTAAGAAACTGCGTAAATGTTTTTTTATAATGGAAATTCGTAACATTTGTTTCAATCTTTCTCAATGGACATTTTGATGCTTCTATTTCAAATGGGAAAAAAAAATCTTCAGATCATGGAAAGATATTTCTAAACATACAAGAATATAAAGCTCCAGGAAAAGAGTTTCATAACAATTTTTACGATTTGCCTTAGTGCTCTACAATCATCTAAGGCGGAGTCTTTACCGTGTTTTTGGAAACTTCAGTCTTTGATAAGGCGTCGAATAAATCAAAAAGACATCTAAAAAGATGGATGGCCAACTAAAAACGCAATAGACCAAAAGGGTTTAGATTCAAAGGAAAGAATCATACTTATTTTTATTATCTAAACTCTTAAGGACTACCAGAACGTATAGTATTTCATGGTAGAATAAAGGAGTATTTTTTTATTTTCTTTTTAGGATCAAGTCAAGGATGTTCTATATTGCATTGTACTGAATACATTTATTTTTTCAAATGGACTTTGCTTATTTTATTTATGTAAGAGTTCAAATAATTTAACACTTTTTAAAAAGTAATTAATTAAATGTATTTAATAAAATTTATAATGTTCTTTTAATTATTTGATCTTATAAAACTATAAATTAAATCCAAAAAACATCAATCAGGTTTACAAAAAAATATAAAAGTCAAAAGTCTTCAAAATTTCTATTAAATTATATGAAAATACAACTTATTCTTGAAATTTGAATAAAAAGCTACTTATTTTTCTTCGATTAAGTAATTTTGTAATAGATTTAATTAATTGATTTAATAATTCTATGCTTCCTATGGAAAAATAATTAAAATATTTTAAAAACGAGGAATATAAATAAAATTAAAATTTATAAATAACTTCTTTCAAGTTATTTTTTTTGTAAGTTTATTTTTCAATCAAAGTATTTGATATCCTAATCTAAGTAATTTTTATCTAATTAATGCACAGAATAAGTGCAATTTTTAAGTATTAAAATGAAAATTTTTGTTTTTGTTTTTCAATTGCGTTATTTTAGTAGGAATATTAAGTTATTTATCTTGGATAAAATCTTTTGTTTAAAGTAATTAAAAAGTCATATATCTTTAATGAAAAAAAATATCTAGCTGATGAAATTACGCAGCTTTGATTTAATAAGAAGAGAAACCGCAAGTATTTTCATTGGTATGTTTTCTTAATCAAATGCATATTCTCTTTTCATTCCATATACCTTTCAAAAATTATTTTCTAAGATGTATTCTATTCTTTTTAAAAACAGTATTTAGTTGTTCATATTATCTACAGAAGGATACATTTTTTTCAAAGAATTTTTTACAAATAATGTATATTTATGTAATTTTATATTTCATTTGATAAACCGTCAAAAAATGTTTTAAGATATATTAAAAATATCTCATGCCTGTAAAAATTAATTTTCTAGCATTTTTTTTTTTTAAAGTATAGTTTGTTAAATCAGCATAGCTTCGTTCATTATTATAAAATATAATTTTTCAAATTTTGGCTGTTATAGTAACAGTAACATTCTTTTCAATATATTTAAATACAATTTTTTATGTAATGAAAATTAAAGTAATGAACTATTAACACTTTAAGTAACATAAATAATAAATAATGTGCAATTTCTCATTTAATTAAAAAAGAAATTGCATCCTGATAATTTTATTTGAACATACTTAACATATTAGTAACATACTCAGTAACACTTTTTAATTAAAGGAGAAAGAACGTATTCAATAGCATTGCTTCATGAAAAAATAATAATATGTTATTAAAAAGTTATGAAAACAATTATTAAATTAATATTATTGTGAAGTAAGAGAAAGTTAATAATTTAATACCCCACTGAATCGAAATAAAAAAAATGTAAAATAAATCAAAGTTTTCACAGATGCTGAATTAAGTAATTTTTACCAAGTTTAATTTTGACAACATCATGTATGAAACAAAATTTCCTCAATTGTTACAAAAATACGTGAAGCCAACTATCAGTTACAAATAATTAAGCTACCAATAAGTACTGGATTTCGGTTATTATGAAGTAAAATAAATCAAAACTATTTCAACATAAATGTTTACATACTTTGAGAAGTTATCTTTGTTCTATTATTTAAAAAAGCAAGGCAAAGTAGTGACTTTTTACTTCGTCATTAGCATATAAATTAACCATGTCAAATCAGAAAAAAGACGTATCAAAATGGTGAAAAAATCATTAAATTTCAGTAAGAGAAAAAAATCTTTGTTTATCGAAAACTGAATATGATATTGTAATTCTTATGTTATATTAGAGAAATTTTGAAAAAATATGAAGTTCTTTTAATAAAAAAGAAAATTATTTTCTGTTTAAAATGATTGTTCAAAATATTTTGTTCTACAGAATTTATTTTAGTTTTTTTCCAAAGCCAATATTTTCTGTAGTAATGTAGTACTGAATGTATTAATTGTAATTTTTCTCTAAAATAGACAAATATTTATCTTCTGAGATTGACGAAAAATAATCGAGAGCAATATTATAATATAAACTGACATTCTAATACAAAAACAAAATGTAAAAATTCAATAAATTCAAGTTCTTAAATCTTTCATTAAATTAAATATTAGAAATAAACATAGCATTGGTAACTTTAACTGAAATTTGGCATTTACTGTTACTTAATATTTAAGAATACTTATATGGATCCTCTTCCATGTCATTTATTCTAAATTTATTTTTCTTTTCTTTGAGAATAAATCTGTGTGTTTTTTATTTTATTTTGTAAATCACACGCATCTCTTTTTTTAAAAAAAATATGCAAATTAAAATAAGAAAATCTTGCATATTTTCTTAATATTTATATTTGTCAAAATATTGCTCACTTTTTATATAAAAAAATGAAACATGAAATGCATGATAACATTTATTGGAACTACGCCTAATAAATATTTCAATTCTACAGGTATGGGTCTTCAGGCCACATTCTTCCACAAGTGTTTTCATTTTATACAGAAAATACGATCGATTATTTTTTTTAAACTAGCCCTACAAAATTATTCTACATTTCAAAAGTTTTTGCCCTATACAGGAACCATAATTTATCAACTTTTTTTTGCCTATTGTTATATACAATTTTCTGCATAATGTGTAATCTGATGCTTATTTTTGGACTGTAGAATCAAACAATTTATATAAATTTAAAGATGATATAAAAATATTAAACAAACGTCTTAACATTTCACATCTATTAAAATACTAATGTCATTTATTAAGATCATTATAATGTTAAAGTTCTAAAATATATTAAACATGCATTTTATTTCAACCGAATCTTTCATCTTTTCCCAAAAAGATTACTAACTTGTTTCTAATTTCAAATGTTGGGTAAACTCCATTACGATTTGCTCAAAACTTCAAAGAGAAGATATAAATGTGTTTACGTAATTTTGTAAAACTCATCATTCAATGTCAAAACCTTCTATTCCACCGAAGAAAGCTTGCAAAATAAATTTAAAAATTAACCTGAAAAGAGTCCTTATTTGTGTGTGCATGTGTTTGTGAAGGAACATTCGTCTTGCAACATTTAGATAGCATCACTTGATATTACTTTTGATATCATTCATAAGATGAGTTTCAAAGCTGAAATCTTTTATTCAATTTTCAAATATTCTTCTAAAATGTTGTTAAAATAATTAAACTTGATTACTCATAATAAATTTCGTAATATATCTAACTTAGTTCATTCCATTTCATAAAAAGTTTTACTGTTTTGTGAAACTAAATAATTTAAGTTATAGGAAAGTAAAATCTAAGAAATGTACTTAATGAATTTATCTCAGAATATTATTTTTCTATGAGTTTGTGATTGAAATCATTTTATGTGTATATGTTACTCATATATATTCTTAGAAACACTTCACAATCAGCAAGTATTATACGAGTATTTCTACTATCTTCTGATGAATATAATTGAATGTAAGAATCATATTAAAATAAAAATAAATCGCTTAAAATATTTTTCTGAGATACCGAGTTTAACAGGTAGTCGTACAATATTAAACATAACATCTTGTTATAACTAGTAAAGTGAAATATGCGTTACATATTCTTATTTAATTTCAAATTATAAAGATCACATACTTGTGATAATTCAAACTATACGGGTGGTTCTAAGATATCACAGAAATATTTATTATCAGAACAGAGAAATACATGAAAAAGTGAATCATAAAAAGGTTTTATGAGGAGCGAAAATAATATTTAACCTTAAGTGTTAACCATTTAGATACATATTATAATATTTTTTGAAAATCTTTGCAATCCAAAATTTATTTTATTTCATTGTTAAATTAGAATGGTTATAGAATGCTTTGCTTACGACTCACCCAAATTAAAGTGGAATGTTGTTGGTTTTATATAATAATTTAATGATAGCAGTATGTTTATACCGAATAAAGAATGATGCAGAAGGAACTCACTAAAATTTGTATTTTGTAAATCAAATTTATTTTAATGAAAATGATCTGAAGAATTGTCATTGTTTTTTGTTAAGTTTATCGTTGGAAATTATCAGTGAAAAGACCATAAAGTATTTTTTTTATTTCCTGCCACTAAGGAAACAGGCTAACAATAAAAGGAATAGATATATTAAAACTTATTTAATTATCCAGCATTAGTTTAAATTAAATTTTTATCTAACTACACATACTTGCTTTTCAAATTAACACTGTCATATCAACAGTTTTTGAAATGATGAATACCTTGTATGAAGATCCTCCTTTTGATTATTTGAGGAACTAATCTGCAACATCCACCGGAACAGCATTATCAACTACAAATGGTCCCCCTTCCTGGGCGTTCTTGAGAGGACGTAAGACATGGTTGTTGCTTTGGCGTGGTTTCTAAGTGGTTATGGTCGCGGACTTACAGTCAGCTGTTTACATTGATTCGTGGATTCGAGTCTGAAAGCCCTCCATTTAGCCAGGGAAGATGCACGTTAAATATGTCGTGACTCAAAGTACTTCCGTTGGCATAGTGGGGAAGTGAGAATAGGAAAGTGCCAGCTCGGGTGTCATCTTCGTCACTTGACCGAGGTTTAAAATTACAAGGTCCATCGTCAATAGTCCTCGAGTTTTTCTAGGGGGACATTAACAAAAACAATTATTCAATCAACATGGTAGTTACAAAATTAGGTGAGGGTTATATAGGGTTCTCGATTAATTCCCATTGAAATCCCTGTGACAAACTTTACACGCAGCTAGAAGGGGACGTTATTGCTTAGTACAAAAATCCGTTTAGGCAACATGCAATGTCGAAGATCATCTATTGTTATTTTCCATAATTATATTGTGGAGTAATAACTAATTGTATTAACTTTCAAGAAGAAGTGTGTAAACAGTTCCTCTTCTGATTGCCAATGATGCCACTCACACGTAGAAATTCACTGATCCTGCCTTACCATATTGAACACTGTAATAATTGTTTCGAAAGTGATGACTTTATCTATGCTGGTACTGGTTTGTTCTTCACAAAATTCACTGTACTATAAGAACATTGAAGTGAATGAGGGACATTTAGTCTTGTACACATTTTGCTGTCGACGATAAATTTCAACGGATTTTTTATTAATTTTACACGGTTAAAAATTGCATTACTGCTTGTTGACTACTTTTGCAATCATTTGTGACCAATCAGTAGTGATTAGTTTGCTTCCACGCTTTTACAGAGACAATTGATGCTTTCCAATGAAACTGTCTACTTTCCTAATACACAGAAATATATTTTAAAAATCACATTTTCGTTTGGGAAGCCCTTATATCTGAGAGTAACAACTTTTACAGAATGATTAATTTTGATATTCTGATTTAGAAGAAATAAATTCAAATTTTATATTTCTTTATATTACTAGATGCATTAATTATTATTTTAAAATCTTATATTGTATTGTTAAACAATTTTCAAATATTGTAAAACATGTAGGCTTATAAACAAAATTTCGGGAACTATTGTCTGAATTTTAGACATACCTTTAGCAAAAGCTGATGAAGAAAACATTTCTTAAAGGTCATTACTTATAAAATCTAACTTAAGTTTACTAATTCTCTTGTGACGTAGTATGGATGTTTGGAGAGGCAGTTGTCATTTTCGAGGCATGACAATTATTTAAAAAAAGAAGAAAATCAAAATTATAAGACGTTTCACATTCTTAATGTGAAGTAAGCAAAAAAAAAAAAATCACCATTTACATAATTCAAAATTCCATATTTGTAACCGAAGGTATATTACTTTTTCAAAATGTAAGACACAAAAGGAAAATTAAGTTTAAAGAGAAAAAAAAATTTAATAAAATAGACTATTCATATACCTTTAAACTCTGTCTAGGAGGAAGTACCCAAAAGTTCCAGGAATAATACTTACCTTGGGTGGAGCTTACAAAACACTCATTTTTTTCCCTCTAGGAGCCTGTTTCACAGCACCTTGCATGTTCAATAGTGCTTTCGTTAACCCTCGGAAAAATTACATCCGTCCATAATGATTTTTTGCTACAGATAATTGCTCTCTACTTGACTTTTGAGATGGCAGATTTAACCCTTTCACTACCAGCGTATCATATTTGATACGCTCGCGGTGGCTCTCCTGTGCCCAGCGTATCACAATAGATACGCTCCGGAATGCCTTCTGCAGACCAGAGTATCAATAGTGATACTCTTAAAGAGAACGTTTTATTTGATTTTTTTAATAATACTAGATGATGTTACATTACAGCGAAATCTATATAGATAGGTTATTTAGAATGTTGACCTTGGTGATATGGACTTTGATTTCATTTCTGTCTACCAGGAGGGGGGGAGTAATTGTTAAATGCACGTGCTGCGTCGCGGCTCTTTAAATGTAATCACATGATTTAAAGCGTGCACTTGCTTTCAGTTTACTTTTTTCTTTCTTCTTGCTTCTTAGAAGTTCGAAGTATAATTTATGGCCCTTTATGGGGGTTAGGGCTTTAGGTAGCAGATGCTCTCAGTTGTTCATTTCATTCAGTCGGTTTTTATTTGTAGCGACAGTCATGACGAAAAGAAAGTATTTATCTAATACTGATATTTGCTAAATAATGAATGAATTTGACAGTAATGTTAGCGAAAATAATCCAAATCTGTACATAGACATTAAAGTAAAAAAAAAAAGAAAATAAAGGTCTAAGATGTGCCTTTTGTTCAAAATCTTGCGTGAAGCTTCAGAATATGTGTGTAAGACATATGACGTTGGACTATGCATTGATTTTTTTTATATAAATATACCATACAGCAAAATAAGATTTATCTTCTTATATTTATACCGGGTGGCCCAGCGGGTAATGTTTGAAACAAATGAAAAAAATAAAAACAAATAAGAGACATGAGAAGAATTTAATGACGTTTATTGAATGAACATATTGGGCAATTAATGATAAAGAGGTTCGAAGTGCCCGCCATCTTTAACAAGGACAGCAGTTAGGCGGTTCTGGAATCCAACCATTACTCGTGAGCAGGCCTCACTGTCAATCGTGTCGACAGCAGTTGTAATGGCGTTTTTGAGTTCTGGAAGGTTCGTAGGACTTGTCTGCCACACTTTGCTCTTCAAATAACCCCATAGGTAGTAATCGCTGGGGTTCAGATCTGGTGAATATGGGGGCCATTCGATACCACCTTGGAAGTGCGATGGGTAATCTAACCCAATGATTCGATTGCTAAAATGCTCATTAAGCACCTCGAAAACATCCGCCGTACGATGTGGTCTTCCTCCATCCTGCATAAACCAATGACCTTGGACCAAGTCATGACCATGAAGAAAAGGGATAAACTCCTCGTCCAGGAACTTTCTGTAATTCTCCGCGCTTAGAGTTCCATCGATGAAAATAGGGCCAAATACACCATGCGAGGATATTGCACACCACACAAGAAATTTTTTCGGGTGGAGGCTTCGAACAACAGTGATCTCCAGCCTTTCTCTGCCCCAGTAGCGATAATTCTGTTTGTTCAGATGGCCATCCAAAGTGAAGTAGGCCTCATCTGAAAACCAAATTTTCTTTACATCGACTTCACCTGTTTGAAGTTTTTCAAGCATAAGCTGTGCAAACTCAGAACGTCTTTGTGTATGGTCTTCGTTGAGAGGTTGGGTTACTTGAATTTCGTAAGGCGACAATTCGAGCTCTTTCATTATTCGCTGAAGTGATGTACGCTTTATTCCCAACATTTCTGCTTCTCTCCTTACAGATCGGGTCGGATCGGCTGCGAAAAAGTCGTCGAAGACCTGTTTTGTACCATCTGTGACCACAGTAGCTGTAGCCATAGCTTTTTTATCGTCTTCCACCGATCCAGTACGTTTGAACTTGGCATACAGTCTACAGGGAAGAGGATTGAAACACATTTTTTAGAACAAACATGGAAGCAACAAGGAAAACATTTGTACCGTAAAATGCACAAAATGACTCACCTTGCCATAGTCCTTTTGTTTGGCCAATTCTTGCTGTGGAACTTCTCCTGCCATGCTCGTTGAACTGCCTTCACATTTTCATCACATCTGGCCATTTGTAGCACAATAAAGACGCGAACATCCGTCGAATATTTGTTCATGTTTACTAACGAGAATCACCCGCTAAAGCGCACCGCAGACTGAAGGAACATCACATTTACAATTGCCCACTCACCGGAGCATGCGCACCTAGAGCCATCTATTGGACTTTGTTTCAAACATTACCCGCTGGGCCACCCGGTATATTCCATGTAATGGTACATCATTACACCATGAATGTTATGTAACATACATAAATATATTTTGTATTTTCTTAAAAGTATGATTTTTTATGTAATTTTATGTATAAAACATTCAATTTTCTATTAAATCATTTTTTCTTTTGTATATATTATGTTGAATGCATTTTAAATAAGATATGTAAATACCAAAATATTTTAATGGATAGCTGATTTTAGAAGAATTTTTTTCAGGAATTAGGCTTAGTATCTAAAATCATCTGGGCACTGAGTGACACTCCGCGGTAAGAAGACGCGGGAAGAAGAGAATCCCTTTCTTTTTCTCAATCCGGTAGCGAAAGGGTTAAATGAACATCACACATCAATGAAATTTTGCTTTCTGTTCGAGAAGAATGGCGCACAACTATTGTGATGTCAATAGTTGACAAATTTTATTCTGTACTTCCGACAACTACCCAGACAGTCGAACATGTTGCGAAAATTAATGAACTGATTCACGTCCAGTGAAGGACTATTGAACCTATGTTGGAATTAAAGAGATCATCTTATAGCCAGTACATTTTAACAGATGATTTGGGAATGAAAAGTGTCGCTACCAAATTTGTTCTTCAGGTTCTGAGTGTTCGACAAAAATAGCCATCTCAGTGCGTCAATTTATGGCCAAAAGCAACATGACAACCTAGACCAACAAACTTTACCTGACCTTGCTCCATGCGATTTCTTCTTGTTTCAGCGTATAAGGAGGGGAGAGAAAAGACACCAATATAACGACGTTAACTCTTTCAGGAGCGGTGGTAAATTTTTTATACCACATATTTAGCACCCTAGAAATCTCTGTATAATACCTTTTCCCCCCAAATATTTATCTTCAAAGGGTAGCTTATAGTGTTAGTTAGTTAAATTAGATTTCACAACCATGAAGAATGATTATAAAAATTATAGCATTGATTCTAATGAAAGTTCCTAACAAGTGGTTGCTTTATTCCTTACAGAAATGTTTCTGAAATGAATTGAAAATTTTAATTTCTTCAGCTAACCAATCTACATGTTTGAAATTTTATGTAAATGCTGCTTATTACTCAAAACAAAATATATAAAGTATACTTTTCATACTTCAAACTAAGTGGTATAATATTTATACCGCCACCCAAATAGATAGTTATAGAGCAACAAATGGCAGTATTAAAATTTTCGAATCAGACTGACATGTGAGGTTCACTTTATTACATTGAAATATAGAAGTCGTAAATATATTATAAAGTGCCAGTGAGGCAAAAATCAAACTTATCCTCCGAAAAAAAGAAATTTAAATCAGGAAAAACAGTTCTACTACAAAGTTTTCAAAGAATAGATTTAGACACCTAAGGTGCGCTTTTTTATAATTATTATTAAATTACTCAGTTAAATAAAAGAATTAAAAGTAAACGTTAAAATTCAAAGAAATGTATTATAGTATACATTTCTGATATTAAAATGGAAGGAAACGGTAAATTATTAAATTGAATATGCTTAACACAAATGTAATTAAAATTGAAACAAAAGATAAATTAAAAAATTGAATATTTATTAGCTACATGAAATTAAAATTAAAGCAAACGAAAAATATTATTAAATTGAATATATTTTAGATAAATGTAATTAAAATAAAGACAAACGATAAATTATCAAATTGAGTATATATATTAGCTACATGCAATTAAAATTAAAGCAAACGAAAAATTATTAAATTGAAAATATTTAAGGTAAATGTAATTAAAAATGAAGCAAACAATAAAAAATTGAAAAGTAATCTGGTATGTTAAAACGCTTCACCTAAAACAATAGCCCCTTAGATGGCTAATAAAAATTTATACTTTTTAAAAATTTATGCTAAAAGACAACAAACCGAAGCTCAGGGGGAAAAGGAATTTCTCAAAATTTAAGCTATTGCAAAAAAAATCAAATAAAGCAAAAACGGAGGGAGAGTCTTCGCAGGCATCTAAGATAGAACTGGTTGGTGACAGCAGATTAGAGACTTGTTGTTGTTGGATATGAGACTTTCAAACGATAGTTAATGTATAGTGTTAGCATGAAATAAAAGTAAACGATGATCTGTCGACAATTGAGGGACGACAGTTGGGTTCATTGCCTCTAGCGGTGAACTTTATCTAAGAATAAGCGGTGAATTTTATCTATCTTAAAGAAGTATCTAAGATGTAAATAATTGAAGAAAGGTATTACAAAAGATGCAATACTGCAAAGAGTTACCTGCTTCATAAGAAGAACACAGAGCTCTTAGAGTACAACCCATAAATACTTCAGAATAAGCAGAACTGACCTTTTTTTTTTGACACATTGGTCCATCACACATGTGAGAGGTATGTTACGAATGCGAACAATTACCGTGGATGGCAAGTTTTTGAACTCTTATGGATTTACGCTTACTCTTAATTTTATTTATAGTAACCTTATAGTAAAACACGTTCCATTTGGTCAAGTGGTTGTAAGTGGGTGAGAGTGGTTGTAAAAAAATTAATGTTTTTCAGACCTTTTTCTTTAACTGCAAAACTTTAATTTAAACATTAATGCAGCACGAAACACAATATTTGAGATAATACTACACATCTACAGAATTATCAGACATTGCTAGTTCTTCCGTCATTGTTCTCCTGTTCCTCGCTTTCTCCCTCACTCGATTCGCCTAGCGTTCCGTTCTCTCTGCTCTGCTCGTCAAGTTGAGTTGTTCTTCAACTCCGAGTCAAGTTGAGCAGGTATTTTTCATTAATCTTTACTCTTATAATCTAGTTTTAATCAATTTTTAATTATATATATTTCTAAAAAATATTTTTAAAAGAATGCCACACAGGGACTTTCGATTGAAATAAATTTGTCTGCTTTACTGATGGATCGGAGTTACCTTCAGAAATAAGTGAGAAAGAAAATATCTACAATATGTGCAATAAAAAATATGACTTATTTTAAGTAAAACTGTACATGATTTTCTACTAAATGGGATTTATTAAGTTTATAATGTAGTCATATCATTAAATTATGAAAAATTTACATGTATAAAAAATTTATATTTAAATTAATTAACACATTTTGGAGCAAATTATCACTCAAAGAAATAAAAAAAAAAAATGAAATTCTCATTTTTTTCAAAAGTGTTTTGTGATCCAAATATTTCCCAAATTAACTAAAATAATAAACTTTTTTATGAAAGTATTTTATTATTTCTTCGAAGGAATACAGGAACTTCGAGGGAACTAAGAGTCCATAAATAAGATGGTCTGGTGGTGGTATATTATTTATACCGGGTCTTAAAAATCAAGAAATGAATAAAAATTAATTTTACCGTTTGGTATTGTGTCCTTTTAACATTATTAATTCATATCAGATGAATTTTAACTAAAATTAATGTTTTTTTTATGTACCACCTCTCAAAGGGTTAAAGCGGGTAAGGAAAAAAACAAGGAAGGAGTAATCAACAATCATTTAAAGATGATCATCAAAACTGTTCCAACAATGTAATCACCAATTGGAAAAAATGAATTAAGTAAAATACATTGATCACACTTAGAAAAATGTTAAAATTAAACTAGGGATCCTAAAACAATATAGGAAATACATAAAGATGTAACTTATTAATTATGTATATTATCAGAAACAAATCTCTTGAGGTGAGTCATTATACTACCCAAAATTATAAATACATACCGTAATATAAATATATGAGACACAGAGAATCAAACACACTTGTACGAATTTACTTTTTCAGGAGAAAACGGCTTCTGCTGTGTGACCTAAGCGAAAAACCACTTTTCGTTCTGAGCTAAAATTTTTCGTGGTTCAGTTTCATTGTTTCTCAACCCGTTCACGACCAACGTCTCGTCCGAGCGACGTAATGATTCCACTCGTACTAGCCCATCATTGCTTCCAGTGAAGAGCTCCAATTAACATGGTGGGCCCAGCATCACGTATGTCTAATTGGGAAACGGAACGACACATATGAATTTCAAATGTTTCTGGATGGTGCCGAATTGCTAAGGTTCTTACAACGGTTGAATCTCACAATATTTGACCAACACATAACTGTATTGACCATTTGACCTTCAGCATGGCTAAGAGAGCGAGATACCTATTTGAGAGTGAAATATGTAAATTATGACTGAAAATGATTGTGATATTAGATCCAGCTCATACTGTCAAAAAGATCAAGGTATGGAATTAAATATATAAATTATACGAATCGCTACCGGGTTATATATGAAACAGCTGCATATATATTGGAAGGATACCGAGATTTTGGAAATTAGGGCACTTTACGGTGAGCGTGTGGTAAAAACTCTAATGTTAACTCTGTCTCGTATAAGATATAATTTATACTTCGATCGATTTCTTTGTACCACTGAACTTAGTTTCTTATCTTCTTGAAAACAACCCTAACATGAGTGGGACTGTCATGAGGCACAGAAAAGAAATGCCAAAAGTCGTTAATATTATGAAGAATGGAAACGTAGTTTTACATAAAAATTCAGTGAATTTATTTGCATCTAAGGACAAAAAAGCGTGTTGATGTTATCAAAAATACACGATAATGCTATAGTAACAATAGGTAAAAAAAACCGAAAGACTGAAAATGATATTTTGAAACCACTCTGTGTTGTAGAGTAAAATTAAAATATGGGAATTGTTGACACTGGCGATTCTATCATTCAACATTATCCAGCATTTAGAAATAAAGAGTGAAATAGTATGAAAAGCTGTTTTGGGTTTGTTAGATATGGCACTTCTAAATGCAAGTGTAATATATACTAAAATAGACGAAAAATATCTGCTTTGGAATTCAGATCCAGAGTTATTCATCAGATAATAGAAAAGTTCGCAAAACAAGAAACTTAAAAATGGGTCCGAAGACTCCAGGCACTCAACAATTACGTTTATCTGGAATCCATCTTCCAAAAATTTATATTGACATGGAAGGTAAAAAATGAAGAAGGAGTTGCATCGTGTGTGCTAAAAACAAGAAAAAGCGAAAGAAAACATCGTATAATGAGTGCAAAATATGCGCTGCTGGATTGTGTGCCGATCCTTGTTTTGAACTATACTACACAACACAGAAATTTTAAATTTGAATCATATTATATACAGATTATTATTGCTTAATATCCTTTTTTAATTTCATATGTATAGTATTTGTAACTTTATTTTCTTATATACTTTCTTTGTTTTCGTGTTTGTAGTTATAATACTAGTATTTCGTATATTTAATTAATTCCTATTAATGTTATTGTCTTTATGTATATACATATAACTGTAAAATGGCTGTCATTATATTAAATGCTAATTTTATAGGAATTTTTTTTATAAAATTAGGCTTTACTGCTTTAAATGTATGGGGCGTTGAGGACGCTCCGTTTCAGAGCGTTCGATCCGGGAACTGCGCTTCACTCCCATGGTCTTTAAGAGGTTTCTAAGAAAAAAATGAAAGATAAACTGTGGCTAATGAGCCCTGGAATATTGAAATATAAGATTATAATTTCATTTTTAAAGAAAAATAATTAAACGGGATTTTATGGTTACTACAAAATTTATTATTTGAAACACCTGAAAATTATAAATATTTATATTTTTTACTTAATAATCCTGTTTAAATGCAGTTTCTTATTGAATCTATCGCTGAATGCATTTAATAAGGGATTTATTCATTTTTCAGTATTTGAAAGGGGACATTTTTGGATAATTTACATAAATTTAACTGTGAAAACTCTGAGGTATATTGAAGAAAAAATTGTTTATTTAATATAGGAATTTCAGAAGCAATCTAGATACTCTATTTAGAGCTTAGTAAATTACGTAAAAATTATATGACGTCAGTTATGTATGAATTATCTTTATTTAAATTATATATATAGTATATTACCTCTTATTTTAGTAATAAGAATAACAGATTAGCAAAATAGAGATGTACAATGTAGGCATAGGTTATTTTAATTTACCTATAATAATTAACTTATAATAATAAACTTTAAGATATATATATAAAAAAAGCCGCTGTAACATAAACCTATAATTACCAAAAGTCAGGCATAACAGGTCAGGCATGTTCTTTCTATCACGGTTTTATTGGTTTTAGTAAATTAGTTATTTACGTTGGTCAGTGTAAATGTTCTATGAAAATTTCGGTTTGGTATGAAGTCCTTTGAATCCTATTAGTTTCATATAAATTCCCAAACAAATGAAAGTTTGTAATACTGTTTTTAGAATAAAAATTATTTTAGGAACCAATGCTTAAACTTATTTTAAAATACTTTTTCTTAAATATAACTGCAAAAAGATATCTATTAACAGTTCTTACAGAAAATCAAATTAATGACTTCTAGTTTGAATGAAAAAAACTCAAGATATTATAGGTTCTAGGATTAAAGATACCTTCATTATGAAAATGATACATCTGTATTATTACTTTGTCAGCTAAAAAAAGCATTTACATAAACGGTAGTTTCTTCAATTATGAAAAGAAATAATTTATTTCTTAGTGCAAATAAACAATTTATTTTTGCAGTAGCTGTTTCCTTGGCATATATATATATATGTGTGTGTGTATGTGTGTGTGTATGTATGTATGTGTGTGGGCGCGCTTGGTTGTGTGATTACCTGCATTTTAATTTTTTTTTCACTCTGCCATTAAAATCTGCTTTGACACTCAATCAAATATATATATATATATATAACGAGTACATACAAAAATTATGTTTTTAAAAA
The DNA here is from genome assembly GCA_019974015.1 of Nephila pilipes. NCBI lineage: Eukaryota > Metazoa > Arthropoda > Arachnida > Araneae > Nephilidae > Nephila > Nephila pilipes. Next base: position 28,372 of record BMAW01111935.1, read on the forward strand.
CCAATTCTGATTCTTCATTTTTTAAGAATTTTGTTAAATGAATTCTATTAATATTTTATATTAAAAAAGTCTTTCAATATTAAAAAGCTATTATTATACATAACTTAATGCAAAAATTAAAATGACAAATACATTCAAAAGTCCTTTTTCGAATTTCTAAATACTTACGCTCATGACTCTATTTACAATTCACTTTAAATTACATATATATCTCTATACATCCTCCACAAAATATGCTAAAATGATATTTATCTTTATTCATCCCACAAAAAAGTATTACGTATATCATTTAATTACTCAAGCTTTCTCTATCATAACGAAAAAGTCTTAAGGGGCGCATTAAATCTAACTTGAATTTTATTTATAAAGTGAATATCTTATCTACTACAATATTTCAAATTATGAAACCTACATAATTGATTTTAAGTATTTTTTTAAATTAAAAGTGTGGTTATTAATAACTACATTGAAAGACAATTTCAAAAAAATTGTAACCTCTATCTAAAACTCTCGAGTACAGTTTTAAAAGTATATTAATTATTCAGAGATCTTTCCGATTTTCATTTTAAAATATTGTATATTTTATGCAAGAAATGCATCTTAATTTCCATTCAATTAAGTTTTTTTAAGCGAATGCCCTGGAAGTTTTTTGATGGTCGCAAAATATTAAAATTACATCATTAATTTCTGTTTTAAGCTCATCAACATCAATATATTTTTTAATTATCATAATAGTTTAAGTACGTGATGTATTTTATCCTACATATTAATTTCTTACTGGAAAATAAATTTCCATAAAGTATACATTTAATTGAAAAAACCTCAGTATTTGATAACTCTAATAGCTAATTATTTACTTATTTAGTACCTAAGTATTTAAACTTAATTTATACAGACACTACATAGGACTGATTCTAAATTTTTTTCAAACATAATAAAATGTACTTTTGAATATGAGTCTTACAGAAAAACAATAACTTATAGTAAAGTTGAGCCCTTGTAATTGGTGGAACAGAATATAATTCAAGAATTGAGGTAGCGAGGTTGGGGATCGGAATCCTCAGTTTACGTCAAGAGTTCAAATAGTGATTCCATGAATAAAAATATGTTCTTTTAACTCATGAAAAGATGTTTTTTATCTGTTGTGTTGAGTGAAAGTTAGGAGAATGTGATACCAAGCTAAGTGTCACTTGATCGTGGTAAACATTTACGAGGCTCATTACTAATGCTTCTCACGTAGGTATTCAATAATTTTAATTCAAACTTGGGACAGCTCTCCTTGAATCACTTGCCACTTTTTCACTATGCTCTGAAGTGGTTTTCCTTAAACTGCTTTCTACTTCCTTACTATGCAAGGAGGTGGCCAGGAACCCTTTGCAAACTATCGACTTCCCATTAAGGCGGTAGTTTGGAGCAATTTATCTCTGCACGCTCTCAGTTATGCAAATTACCATATTCTGCGTGCTCATCTGCAATATTGATATGTATACTTGTGCAGCTATCTGAAGAACACAATAGCAGCAGAAGAAAAAGAGTTATTCTCTTCCCTTGCTGATTGTGGTCCTCCCCCTACATTCCAACGTGAGACCCTCTCCTGAACCTGTCCAAATTTATTTCTCTCCGTTGACGCCCCAGACAAGCTGAGTTCAACCTTGACCAATAGAGAACATCATGTACGAGAAGATTCATAGTTCTCGTTAGACAACTAATCTCAATTCTATGTGGCGTATTCTGGCAACTAGAACCTTGCTTGCTATTAATTTTGTAAACATTTGAACTAACTTCATTATTGTTATATTTTAGTGAGTGATATTCTCATGCATAACATAATATTAATTCAAAGGCACATAAATAATATTTTAAATTTTGAGCTATCCTGGATCTTTTGCAACTTTCTGATCTGAGTGAATCAATGTGAGATATATGCCTTATTCAACCTATTACCACTTCAAATCACTTTACTCAACATAAGTATATCATGTAAAGAAATATAAATGTCACATGAAATCAAACACGCAGCAAAAGTTTTAATTTTTACAACTGAAAGCCACTTTAAAAGAAATGATACAGTTAAAAATAAAACCTCGTCATTGCAGTTATTGCTTTCAGAATCCAGTTGTACATACTGCCTGTCGGTTAGTCTATAAACATTATATAGTGAATCATGTCAAGAATCTTAAATTCTTCTTCCTGCATTCGTGTCACGTATTCTTCGTATATCATCTTAATAGATTCTTTTAGATAAACATTTCAAGATAGAAGGTAAAGGGCCTGAACTTATATTTCATGAAGACTGAAAATTTGATTGTAGATTTTAATATTAAAAACCATTGTTTTCTTACTAATTACTTTACTAATCTCAAGTAGTCCCATATAATCAAGATTTTTTTCTTTTTTCATAAGCTTACACATCGTATACATTCGAATCTAACATCTATCTAAGCTATTTTTCTGTAAATGATTCCAATATTTATTGATTTTTACAAAAGGAACGCATGAGTTTTTCTGTGATTCTATGATAATTAAATGTATAATTTCAGCCCCTGTTTCACAATCAGTATTTGAACGAGTATTACTTTTCTGAATCAATCAATTTTAATGTTCTCATAAATATATGTTAAAAATGAATTAAATTAGCAAATAATATTGGATTTTATTTATTGTATGAAGAAAATAAATTAGAAAAATATAGAGAAATATGTATAAAAGAGCAAATATAATTTAAAATGAATGACGTGATAAGAGTTTATCAACAGACTCAAAAGTATTAATTATTTACTATTTACTAAGTCAAATTCAGCTTCTTCAACAAATTTTTTATTGATTTTTGACAGCTCAATGACTGAAAGGATTAAATGCAAAAATGAATTAAATATATTTAATTTAGTGTTAATGAAAAAGAGTTAATATCAACAATTAAGATAGATATAACCAAATATATTACAATTTTAATTATTTTTGTAAGAAGCTTTATCAAATTCATTTTTATACATAGAAAACTATTTAAAAAAGGTTCTTCGAATCTAATATATCACGGGATATTTGTGTCTTATAATGTTCCTTTTTTATTATTACATTACATATCATTTCTCAATGGAAATATTTAGAAATCTATTCAGTAGTATAGTCTTAACTGATATTTCTGCCCAAGCAAGAGACCTCTGGAACTATCTTAAAAATACTCAAATAAGCATTTAACTTTAAAATAGATATAAAGAGATTCCCTTCATGTTAATATAAGTGGTGATTTATTGATTCTCATTTCCAGTTTTATTCTTTGAGAAGCCAAACTTTTGTTAAGATTGTAAGAACTATTTCCTTAAGAAACCAAGCAAGAATTCTCAACGAAATTCGAATATTAGAGGAATTTCTTCATAATGTATTTCAATGGTTACACATACTTACCAATTTGTTATACCATTCAAAAGATTTTATCATTTAAACATATTCATTATTTAAAAGTGTAAAAGAAATTTTATAAGGTTTTAATGATAATTTTTATTTAAAAAGTTGTTTAGTTTAAAACTGTTTAAAAATTTGAAGCTGTAAAATTAAGTTCTGATAAAAATGTTCAAAATTAATGAATTCAAACCTTATTTAAGTTAGGTACCCTCTTTCAATAATTTGAAGTAAAAAAATATTTAGTTTTAATGGTATGTCAATTCATAAAAAAATCATCTAATTCGGGAACTAAATGAAAAAGTTGTAACACCTCCGCTCCAAAACTAAGGGTTCTGAGGCATTGAGGTGCAATAATCAATTTTTTAAAAAATAATCAGTCAAGCGAATCATTAAATTATATTTATTCCACATAACAACAACAAATTTTAATTACAAAGTTGTTAAAGTAATCACTGTATGAAAATTTAAAGATGCATTTAGTAGATTAAGTTCTACTAAAAATATCTGAAACTAAAAAGTTCAAAACATATTTTAGTTAAATAGACTTTTTCAATAGTTTCAATATAAAAAAATATTTAGCTCTCATGGAATGTCAATTCATATAAGGAAATCGATTTTTACCTAATGTGGTAACTAAATGAAAGAGCTGTATTATCACCGTTTCTCTACGAAGGCATTGAGTTATCGAAATGCAATAAGTAATTTGCGTAAAATTATCGGTGAAGCAAATCTTTCAATTACATTTATTCTACATAAGAATAATCCAAATAAAACTTTATCACGAATGTGAATCGATTACTAACTCGCATCCTAAACAAGAATCGTAACTTAAATTTCATTTTATCTCAATAACAGAAAAACTGGATTGGACCCAGAAACACAGTTGGGTTACTTTCACTTTTTCACACCAATCTTGTGTGCTCAACAGATTTACTTCTTCTTCCGACAAGATATCCCTCTATAACCTCCAGTCTCTCTGTCTCCCTATCCTCATTTACTCTTAAATAGTAAATTAGCAAAAATCACGATTCATTCACAATGTGATGTTCTCGATTTAAATACGTCAAAAAGTAAACCAAAAGGTCAATTGAAAAGAAAAACGTGTGAGAACCCGTTACGGATTAGTTATTTTATTCTTTTTTAAAGAATTTTAAATCATTTCTGCTGAACATAAAACTTAGCCTTAATCATTATGTATGAATACCGCTAAAAAAAGTGAAACAAAAATAATTTTTCTTCCTTTATAAACAAATGCAAAGTAATTCAAAAGCTATTTTATTAGAAAGCTATTTCATTGAAGCTAGAATTAATCATAGTTTAAGTGGAATGTATAAAACCATAATCCATTGCTTTTTTAGTTTGGAATTTTTTTTAACTATGCCTTTTGATAGAGAATTGCCTTTTTTCTTTCGTGGAAATTTAAAATAAATCCGCTGGAAAATAGGGATTCTGACCTTTCCTATCTGTTTTCCATTCTAAAAAAAATATTTCCAACAAAAGCATTTCCACCTTATAACGAATGTGCATCAATTAAAAATTTTTCTTAAATTTCTTCTCTCAAAGATAAATTCTCAGATTACTTTGATATTTCCCCACACTTTCTCATTATCCTACACACAGATTTAAAAATTCAGTTTATGCAAATAATAGTCATAAGATCTAGGAATTAAAAACTTTATTTCTGGTAAAGGATTTAGAGCCAGATACTGATCAAAATCTTTTTTTTTTTTTTTTCTTTTTTTTTTTTGGGGGGGGGGAGGATTTCCAGTTATCTCTTAATAGAAAGCTTAAAATTTTTGCAGGCATTAAAAGCATCCGAATTCTGTATTATAATATATATGTCCTAAATTTTAGAGGATACATAAAGTACAATAGTATTTGCAAATTATCTTGAAGGGTGTCTTTGGAGAAGTTTTACTTTTCAGTACTTTTTTTTCATTTGAAAATTAATAAAAAACAGTGCATTTTAAAATTATTTTGGTTTAGATTCGTTTCAATTATATCTATTGTGAATGAAAAATTATCATTCTGGTTATAAATGCTTAAAACGAGGTATAGTACCCATCCAAAATTTCACTCATTTCCGTTTTTACCTAGCTTCATCAAAATTTATTACACAATTATTATTTAAATATTTTGAATTATTTTTAATGTCATGGGCAATAAAGAAAATTTTTCAAATGCCTGAACATATGTAATTATTTAATAAAGCTCGAATGATCTTATAACTAAATATAGTAAATGCATCCCTCTTATTTTGAATTTCAGATCAAATTTATCAGACCCAAACTGTTAAGCTATCATTGCATCAACTGTTACATAAATGAATAGTAACAGTCTTCATATTGCTACTAAAGTCTACTACTTTTTTCAAAGAAGGGCATTTTTTCAACGAATTCGTTTTAAATTCAAAAATTTAAAACCTTGCATTCTATTACTGATTTAAGATACACATTTTGACATTAAGTAATTTTATTATCTCTTTCATAAAATTTGTGTGAGTTAAGCATATATACATTACTCTAACATGGAAAGTTTTAAAAAAATTCATTAAATCGTAATTCATTAAGGATATTTATCAATGTTATATTCTTTTACTTCTATAAAATTACAGCCGTACTTGCAACATCCGTTCTTCGTTACTCAGCTCCTGTGTCATATCTCAATCCAATATATATTATTCTTTAAAGTACATACATACAGTAAATTATACATTAATAAAAATTTTCTTGGGTATTTTTCTAATTTTGAAGCCTTATAAGGTCATAAAATATGTATTTGTAGCAAAATAAATGTATGTTTATTCAAAAAAACTTTCTTCAAAGTTGTACTGTTACCTTCAGGTACTTCAATCCAAATTATAAATCTCCATCAGCGAGTCGATATAATCTATCTCCTTTTGTATCTCTTTCATTTCTTTATCATTATATCCAATCCACCTCACTTATAAGTTCATATTATTTCCTGAATGACGTTTCATTTTGGTTGGGAAGAAACTGTAACTTTATGCAATTCAAATTATGATAAAGTTTCCCAGGTTAGTGAAGAAAAAACCGCTAATAGCCCATTGTCACAAAATTAAGAGAAAAAGGATTTTTTTTCTGAAATTGTCCCTTCAACAGCTAATCAGCTATTATAACAGTAAGCGGCATTTAAAAATTTCTTTTGCATATTCTTGAAAAGTTTATAAAGACGTTAATTTAAAAATCTTTCAATCATTTGAGATTTAAAATATATTGGTGAACGTAGCATTTTGTTTGTAAGTAATGTGAACAAGTGTTTAATAAAACACATTTTCTATGTTGCCTGAAAAGTTTCATTTATTAATTTATAGTAAAAAAGGAGATTTACTGTAATATATTAGAGTGGGAGAAATTTTATTTTTATTGCTAAATGTGATATACTTATATCCTTATAGAAAATCGATTCTTCCACTTACATTACCTTTATAAACAACGTTTTACTGTCTTTCTTCATTAAATTTTTAATTTTCAGAAATGTTCCTTTTGCCGATTTTTTTAAAATTGTAGTTCAAAAATCCATTTAATAATTATTATTTTCCCAATGATAATGGCAGAAATTTAGCTGATTTTATCAATAAATTATATAATTTCCATTATGATAGGGTTATAGTTTCATTTTAATAGAATAATAAATATTTTTAGACATTATTAACGATTTATATGCAAACAGATATTTAATTGACATTTTGAAGAACTTGACAAGTTGTTTTAAGTTATTCATTTTGCATTAATTTACTTATTAAATCATTTTCAGTTTTTAATAGATTATTATAACCATTTAAATTGTATTGAGTTTTATTGAATCTGTACAAAATCAATAAATAGAAACGTACCTTCTAGATTATAAATTTATATCTTCATTATAATTTAATGTTTAAGATTCAAAGAAAATGACTATAGTGAATTCAAAATGCTGAAGTTTATTATGAAGCATATGCAAAATTTTGGATAAGCCCAAAATAATAATATGCATGTAAAATAGAATTATGAGTAAGTTATTCATTATTTAAAGATTTCCCTCATTAAAATT
>BMAW01111944.1:2161-68544 GCA_019974015.1 Nephila pilipes
TTTTCTTGCGAGTAAATAGCGATAAACAGCTTTCTGAATCATCGACTCGTTGCTGTTTTTGTTCCATCGAAAGCAATCGCGGCACCCACTTGGAAAAAACCTTTTTCGCTTCACTTCAAAAAATCTTTTTCCTGGTCCGATCGACTTAAAATTTTGACACGTTTCAAGCAAAGGTTCGTACTCTAGAAAGACCTGGTTACTGGTTTACTACGAGCGCCATCTCTGGGTTAGTTTTTGGAGTTATTGATCGATGTATTATATATATATAAAGATTAATTATAATTTTGTTGCTTATAGATACACGTCTATCAAGAATCTTTCTTCTATACGCTTAAACATTTTAAAATTAAACATCAAAGCATTATTATTTCAAAGAAATAATATTTTACTAAATGTTTTATTTCCTTTAACATTACTTAAATCGGTTCTTACCCGATAACTTTTAAATCACACCAGACTTTAAAATTATGTAAATAATGCTGTACACTTCAAATTATTTTTTCACTTCTATATTAATAAACATTATGCATTACAATATATTTTTTTTAAGTTTCTGTGTTTATTTTATATTCCTGAAAAACAAATTTTACTATTGCATTACGTTGCAATAAATTAAAAACAAACTTAATATATGTCGAATGACTTTTTTTTAGGAAAAAGTCAAGAACAGAAAAAGTGTTGTAATTTTTTATATTTGTTTACATGCTGCTGATTAATCTAATTTTGCAATAAAATTTGTTTTCTTATATTATTACAAATAAATCTGTAAAGTATATCTGATATATCGTATAAGTTTAATTTTAATTCTATATAATTATAAAAAAAATAATTTAAAATATTTTTGTATCATCATCAAATAATAAAAAAGGGTTAACATGTTAATTCTTTCTTTTTCGGCGTTACGCGATTTTTGACCCCGTAAATGGGGAAAGAGTTGCTGACTTTCAAGTGCCCGTGGCGTATCGAACCCTGGACCAGTGTCCAAAGAAAAGTTGACTGGTCGCTCTTTGCTGCACTTCTTCCAGCCAGGCTAAAAGAGATATCTTACTCAGGCCAGTTAATAAGGCGTTTTAACTTCTGGCGTTTGGCGTTCTTGTTGAAGATAGTCGCTGCATAATTCCCATCCAATATCATTGGGATGATACGATGAAAAACATTTCAACTGATATTTGCAAAGAAGGTCAATTTTCCAGCCATTACTGCATTTGTGAAACATTCCTCCCTGTAGAATTTAATTTTGCTTGGAACAGTTTCCATTTGAATTATCGACTGTCTCACTTTGAGTGGCGGGTCTCGTCACTAGTTGTAATTTTTATGAGGGGTTGTCTTAGTTAGACACTAAGAGGCATGTGTTTTGGTTCATGGGGTGTATGCAACTAGTAGTCCTAGACATTGATGCTATTTAGTGTTCAACCCGTGTGTCACCACTTCAGCGGGATATTAATTTTCGATCCGGTAGAGGGGGAGAGCTGTTGCTGACTTTGGAGTGCCCCCGTCGTATCGAATCCTGCATGTGTCAGAAGAAAAATTGACCGATCGCTTTTTTGCTACACCTCTAGCAACTAGGCGAAAAGAGACGTCTCGCTCAGGCTAGTTAATAAGGCGTTTTAACTTCTGGCATTGTTGTTGCAGAGAGTCACTGCACTTTCAATTGTAAATATTTTCGGCAAATGTGTAATGATATTTATTAAATTTATTTCTCGATCTTGATTGAGACATCGTGGGGTATATTGTCTACTTGTGTGATCTTATTGGCTAAAACCATACGCTCTGCTTTAAGAACATATCTAAAAAAAGTATTTGATGAGGTCATTTTTAAAATCTGAAGAGCACCGGATCACGGATGCACCGAAGATAGGGCACAGACGTGGTCCTAAAATTGTCGATAGTGTGATATTTACTGATCGAAGTATCGGTTATGAGAACAAAGGGGCATCTTGAAGAGTACCCAACTGTATCACATACCATCATTCCACGTGCTGTGTGAAGATGATGAATGGAAGCTGGACGCCTTTGTTCTCCCTTGGTTCCTCCACAAAAGAATACATTCATTATGGTTTGTACAGAATCATGCTTCTGCTGTAGTATCAAAGAAAAACACTACAATAGACACTGTCCATGATATTGCGCACGCGATTATTTGTCGTCCTGCAAACGAACCAAGTTTTTATCTCAGGAGACGCGATGTAACTGCATGATTCTTCTAGGACACGCGGACAATGTACCTGCCATCTAAGATATTAGTAACCGGGAGTTGCTGAGGTCTTTCAAGGTATAACATATAGCTCTTCAGGACTCATCCATTGCATTCGGATTATAGTCAAGGGATTGCGAAGAACTCGAGCAGCAATAAAGCGGAACCATTAACCGCAGTCCCGTTAAGGCTCGACCGAACATGATCAAATTCTTACACGCATCATGTAAGAATTCCTCTTTCTTACATGAGACTTAACATGATCTAAACTTAAACAACCATGTGTAAACTTAAACAATAATGTGACTTCTCCATGATAAACCTATTGCTTCATCATTTCTTAATATAATATATTTCTTAATTAATTTCTTAATATCATTTCTCTCTCTCTCTCTCTCTCTCTCTCTCTCTCTCTATATATATATATATATATATATATATATATATCATAAACAAATTTATCATATCAATCACAAATTCACTGCATTAATGTCTAAGAAACTCCATAACAAAAGAAATCATTAAGAAACTAAAGTAAAAATTATATAATAATTCATAAAATTATTATAATTTATTAAATGAACAGAACTACAACTTAAAAACAACAAAACTCTATTAAGTAACTAAAAATATTTATACGAGAAAGCCCAATATAGTTATATATATATATATAAATAATATGTGTGTGTTTAGAGATTCAAGAGAATTTATTTCAGTTAAAGTCTAAATTTATTGTTGTGCTCAGTTTTATATATTATCTTCGAAATAAAAGGTGCTTTTCATGTTATTGAATAAGAAGAACATTCTTTCTAGATATTATTCCTTCTGTAACAATTAGTCTTCGTTCAGAAGGAATTCGTAATCTAGTTATTCTTATAAAAATGAATCTATCAATATTAACGTTGCTACAGCAACCTCATATTTAAATCCATGCATTGTATATGATATGCATGCTATGTAAAGCAATATTGATTCGTTACTTGATATATATTACATTCTTTATGCAAAATTTTTAAATTAAATTAGTATCGTTGCCATGGAAATTAGATATATTAGAGAATGCAGAATTCGGTCATAATCTTGTAGAAAACTATATCGATCGTAAGTATGATGCATTTCTTGCAGACCAAGGATTAGTTCTAGTTCACGAAAATTAATCTATATGGAAATCAGCAATACGTTGTAATAAATTCATAATTCTATAAAAATATTTTGATGTTTATATAACTGGATTTAAAATTTTGTCATGTATATGGAATTTATATGTATAATCTGCGCAAATAATTTATTGTGAACATGTGTTGTTTCTTTATTTAAATCTTTTATTTAAAGATGAAGGAATTTTGGTGTTTTAAGGAAAAATATAATTTATAAAATAAATTACGTAAAGGCAAACATCAGCACATATTTTGCGTTACTTCAAAACGTTATAAAATTGTTTCATTAACTTCTGCTTAAATTCTGCTTAAATAAAAAATACTCAATCAAATTAATGTGAGATATCATTAAAAATCTATTAATTCCGTTTGAGCTCAATGGAAACTTTTACTTATTTTTTTTATAAAAAAAACTGAAGATAAAAAGTGATATAAGAATTTAAGCGCATTTAGAATTATTTTCTGTTCGTATTTGATATGTATAATTTATGGTAACTATTTTTTTCAAATAAGCATAAATTTTATTTAAACAATTATCATATTCGATCTATTTAATTTGTCTGGATTTTTACATTTTTGATGAATGAGTCAAAATTTAAAAAATAAATGAAGAAAGAAACAGAAAAACTGTCATCAGAACTGAGTATAAAGCTTGTTATCTTAAATAATATTGTACTTTAAATGTTAGAATGTCAAAATAAGAAGAATTATTAAACATTTTTCCGAAAAAATTACTCAATCTAATTATAACAACTAATTTTTTTCCCAAACTTCTTCTTTCAGATAAAAAAAAGCGACAATCTCTTTCCACAGAATAGAACTTTCATATATATCTTCGAGTCAAAAAAATTTGATCAACAAACATGATCATTTTCACACGTGGTTTTAAAACTTTTCCAATTGTTTCAAAGAAAAATATTTGATATTTACGACTCTCATTCAAGGAATGTGATAACTGCCATTTTCACAGTTAGTTTTCATAGAGCTTTATAGTAACCAGAAAATCCTATATTGTCTGTATAAAGGGTTTTAAATATCTTAAGTATCATAGTTTATTTAAAAAAAAAATCCTCTCTCAAAAAGTTGCACAATGTAACTTTAGATAATTGATTTTAGCTTTTTAAATCCCATCCTTTTACTTTTCTTTAGTTCATATTCAACTTTAGAATTATGATAAACATAGTGTTCTTTCATATACGCGCGATAGTATGCAAATTATTCAGGCACATTAAGAACTACAACATTCGAGAAGAAAAATTTCCACATTTTATTAAAATTCTCAAAACGCTTTGGAAGTCTTGTCCGATTCGTAAATGATACATTACATTAAAAGGAACGCATAAGTTGTATTTAGGTTAACCATCCAGGGAAAAAGTGTGATCTGTAGGAGTGCAGAGAATAAACAAATGAGTAGATATGCATATTCATCCAAATTCACATCACGTGTTACTACTAGCAAGACCCATCTAATTTTAATAACTAAATAGCCTAATCGATGCAGGATCTCTCAAAGCTTAAACGTTGTTACGTTGTTCTTGTCGAACGTTCGCTCATAAGTAATGCATTTCAATTGCAGCCCTGTTCCGAAAATGCCCCGAGCTTCCGGTCCGTGCAATGCAGTGCTTACGACGACGTGCCTTACAAAGAAGAGCTGCACACCTGGCTACCGGTGGCGACACCAAGTACGTATATCCTTAATCTTTTTGTCAATAATGTAGTGACGATGAATGCGCAGTGGAACTAATCCTTTCTTGAAAAATCTGCCGTACAATCCAACAATAAGCCTCTTTGGAAAGATACGCCTCCCATTTGAAACTCAATATGAATTTCTGGAAAAGAGCACACTTTACTTTCTTTTCGTTTATTATTCAAGTTCAGTATTTTATTCATGATTGCACACGGTTTTCTATAATCTAAATAGAGGATTGATTTCTGAGATTTTATCTCAGAAATAAGTCCCATATTAATAAAATTTTATAATTGAACTAACAGTTTATTATTTAAAAGTTTATTATTTAAAAGTTTATTATTTAAAAGTTTATTAATTAAAAATTTATTATTTACAGTTTATTAATTAAAAGTTTATTTTTAAAAAAGTTTATTATTTACAGTTTATTATTTAAAAGTTTATTTTTAAAAAGTTTATTATTTAAAAGTATATTATTTACTGTTTATTATTTAAAAATGTGGAGGTTTTCGGAGGAGGAAGGCGTGGGGAGAGCTTAGTATCATAATTCTTTATGGACTATCTTTTTCTATATAAAAAAAAATTCTTTACTTTTATTTGATAAAGGCTCTGTTTGCCAGAACGGCTTTAATATGTATATTTACACAAGTGCTGATTTATTTTAAATGTTTGCTTCGAATTTCTCACTTCAGCTACGAGATGTCTTTTGGCGATAAACCTCGTAATTTTGAATTAAGATCAAGTATAAAGTAGGAGACATGTGAACTTGTTATATCATTTACTAAAATTCTACAGCATAACATGTGAGAATTATTTAATGCCAAGTTGAATTTATTTCATATGCTTCCCAAGAAAGGTTCAGTTTGAGTTTATTATACAATGGTTCTTATAGAGAGAGTTCCACAAGAGGATCATCCTATCAGAAATCTAACAACTACGTTCCTCCTTTAAGCAATCAATTACGTAATTTATATATTTTTGTTAAAAAATACCACTCAATTAACACTAGAGTTACTGATGTTAATTATATACCAATTTTTACTAAAACAAGTCATTTTGATTCATATAGCAAAGCTAAAGTGTTTTGCAAAAAAGCAGTATTAAATATAAATTAATCTAATTCAATTTTAGTGAAGATTTATTATTTAAAACTTCATTCAAAGCATTTGTTGCATGGAAAATTCATTTTTGAAAAATTATTTTTCTCAAACATTTTTATTGCATTCAATACAAAAGTTCTTACATCCGTTTCAATCGCAAGACACTTGAGTTTTGTAGTTCTTCCGAACATAAGTATTATGAATTTTCGCCATGGAATATTAATGTCTTCGACTTCATTTCTAAAGTTATCACTTAGTTCTATACCCAATTTAAGAATAAAATCCTTTCTTGTAATGCTTACTTGAGAAGTCGCTTATACAGATTTCAGGCATTGATAGCTAATAAGTTTACAGGACATTATAGAACATTTGTAGAGGCGATTTGCGAGAGTCTGCTTTGAATATACCATGAAAATTAAGCTGAATCTCACGCATCATTATCATAAATATTAAATACTACTTGTCTGTTGTCTATTATCTCCTCCAGCATCTTATTACACTCAGCCGACGAAATATATTATTATAGCTGCAAATTCTTCCTCGTAATAATCATCTATGTGATAACCCTTCCTTTTCGTACCACCGTCTCTCTATTACTACCTCCATTCTTACTATTCCCCTATTGTTTCACTACACCTCCATTTATAAATTAAATGGTGATTCCTTGGAATCAATCAGCGTTCAGAAAATGACCAAAAGGACAATTGAAGGGAAGTACGCTTCACTATCCTTACAAAGTTTATTCCTCATGCACTATTTTCAAAATATGTTCAGCTTTATGTTTGTTGCATTTGTACGCTCGAAGAATATTCAAGAGTGTGCGAAATGAAATACACCTTTACAGATCATTTTGTGATTCCAGGATCAGTTGCTCTTAAATTTTGATAAAAATTTTCTTTATTAATGCAATCACCGATGAATGGCGAAATCGTTATATGTGTCAATTTACCTCATAAGTGTAAAAATAGGTACACCATGACCGAGAATGGTGAAAAATAATGAATGAGGTGGGGCGATTGGAAGAAAGGAATTGATATTTACGTATATTTTACTTTTTTGCTAAAATCCAAAAATTGTCTTCAAAACATTATTTTTTTTTTATATATATATATATATATATATATATATATATATATATATATATATAGATATATCTGTCTGATATATAAATAAAGTGTCTCCGAAATAGAATTAGGTGAAAAGCTTTTACAGATTAGATTGAAAAGTATTAATTTATCAAATAAAAAACATTTTCATAAAAATATTATTTACTATACCTTACATTTGTTTACTTAAAACTACCTTAATATGTCGTTTAACAGAATTTTTTAAATCGATTATCCTTTTATAAATTTTTTCTGCCATTTTTTCAATCCCTTTTAAATTGATTATAAGGAATATTATTTCTCTTACATAACTTTTAAAATTAACTGCGCGACCACCGGACACATCAATTCCTGTCTATGTTGATTTTATCTTTATTGCGTAATGTCAGGGATTTTATTTTTACAAGTCCCATTGAGCTTTTCGCTGACTTTTATTGGGAACTTTTTGAACTTTTACGAGATTTAATCAAACTTTGATTTAACTCTTCCAGTAGTGACAACCACCTGCGAGTGGTCTTTGATTTCATAATGTATTTTAAAATTCAAGATTTTACCACGTGGAATATTTTTTTCTCTTTTATTGTATTTTATATGTTTGTCCTCCAATGGATATTTTAGACCATTATTACCTATATATAATTCTATAACCCCTGTATATTATTAGCTAAATAAAATGTTTGATATTTGTGTCTTATTCTATTACAGTGATGTATCTGTGAAGCATTATACAGCATAAATTAAGCCTTCATGAAATACTTTTATAAGCTCAATTTAATGAGCCAAAGTCACATTAGTATATACTGTTTTGATATAAGAAATATGTTGAACATTAATTTTATGATTTCTAGAAATGAATTGCAATCGTTTCATTTTAGTTTAGTATATTTTTCATAAGTTTGCAATGAAGGAAAAGAATGTATGTAATTTTAATTTTTATAAAGTTGACACGAACTTGTATTCAAATAAATCTCTTTGATGTTAAAAATTTTACCGTGAAATAAAAAAAAGATTAATTGCTCACCTCAAAAGAAATTTGTGAAATTTAAAATAAAAAAAATACCGCATAAAGTAAGATTGCAAAAGTCCCAAGAATTACATGAGACTAATTTCTGCAGGAACTTTACAACAATTTAACGACTTATGTGAGACTCCCGAGAGAATTTAGTTAAAATATAATTTTATTTTATTATTTTACATTACCATTAAACGCAGTGCATTAATTATTTGTAGGCTCCTAATATAAAAAAAAATTCTGTCTAGACCAATAGTCCGAAAGAATTCGAAATGGAAAGTTTTATTGTATCATTTTCTCTAATAAAACATTTTTCTTGGGCATCAACAACAATTAATACTTCAACACGCTTAAGACAGTGAAAAAGCACTGCATCATTAATTATTAGATCAAGCAGTCCAAGAAAGCATGGTTATTGATTCTAAAAAGAAAATAAGTTTTAAAAAGTTATTCAGGTACTTTGATGAAATTGTTGAGCTCATTGTTTTCAAAAGCTTAATAAATTGTCTGAAAAAATATTTTAACGACTTCTCATTAATAATTCCTAATTAAATGAATATAAACCATTAGTCTAAATTCTTAATGTCTCTTAGTTCTTAATGATTCAAATAAAGATCTTCCTCCCTTGACAATTTTTATTCAAATGAGGTCTTGTGTAAAAGATTCAATTCGTGCTTTTATAAATATAAATTAGATTTGTTCGCTCTCGTTCTTTTACGTACACTATGCTAAGTTCCTGGAATGAATTTCAAATTTAGGGACAGAAGATTAAAATCAACCAATGGAAGAGTCTAATAACATAATGATATTATTTTAAGAAACGTAACTTCATAGTCTTGAATTGCATTAAAATCTTTTGTAATATTTTAAACTCTTTGTATGTAAAACAACAATTAAAAGTCGAAAGATGTTTATCAAAAAAAGAAAAGTTGCTGCTTAAAAATTTAGGTAAAATTTTATTCTATCTCTCATGATTAAATACAGTTAATGAATTTTATTTATTTTTGATCCACACGAACATAATTAAATATAAACGATGTTGTTCAATCACTTTATAGCCTGTTATAATATTTATTAATTCTTGATAGCCTGTTATAATATTTATTCTTCTTATTTTATTGCTTATATTTTGAAGAGATTGCTATTTAATCGTATACACTTCCTTCCCTTAGTGACACCTTGTCAGCTACATTGCAAACCAGACGGGAAATTCTTCTCTGTTATGTTATCTGACACCGTCGCCGATGGTACAGAATGCAATCCTGGAACAAGGGACGTTTGCATAAATGGAAAATGCAGAGTAAAAAATTTTTTTTTCTTAAATAATCGCTTGCTATCAAAAATATATTATCTAAATTTTTACATCCAATGTTTATTGAATTATTTCAATTTCGGTGATAAAAATAACACTATGCTAGAAATTATACCAATGTTTCTCAAGCTACGGCATGTAACCCGCTGGGGACACACGGATGCGTTCCAAGGATACGTGAGGAGCTAAAAAGACAACCAATAATACACGAAGAAATAATACATAAATGTAATTGATGAATATCCTATCTTGGGAATATGTCAATTTTCGTTACTACCCAGGGAAATTTGATGGCAAAAAACGTTTGCGAACCACTGATTTATACTAATATAAAATTAGGAAATAGTATGAAAATTATTTATTAACTTGTATTAAAAAGTATTATAGGAATTTTTTTTAATAATCCGTAATGTTTTTACTCCTTACCGGAGACGGTTATGGCCTCGAGCTCGCGGCTGGCATTCTTTTCATCGAGTCGCAGGTTCCAGCGTTGATGCCACTGAAGACCCGACGTGTAGAGGGGATAATGCACATTAAATCTGTCGAGGCTCCAAGCCCTCACGTTGGCATTGCTTGAAGAAAGAGAGGTCAGTTCAGTTGTAATCCTCGTCATTTGACCGAGACTCAAAATGAGAAGGTATGTCTCGAAGAGCCTTCGTGTTGTTTTCTAAGGGCAATGTTAATAAACAATCTGGAATTCTAACCATCATATCAAACCAACAATAATTCCAAATGATCCCTAACGTTCGAATAACCCCTCTGAGGTGATGTATATAAAAATCAAAAGGTCTCGCTACTGAGATATCTCTGTTCACACACACACACACACACACACACACAGTACGTACGTAAGTTTACAGCCCCCGCTATAAGACGCGAATGACTGGAAACACTTTTATATCCTTTCAAATTTGTAAAGCGACTTGTTATCCAATGAAGAAAAACCACATAATAAAATAAAAGTAGTGCATATGAAAAGGAAAAGCAGTTTGACGGAACAGTACACAACTGATGTTCCGGAAATAAAAAAAAATATAGTCAAATGTGTTCCAGGGACAAATCATTGGAGGATACAAAAAAAAAAAAAAAAAAAAAAAAACCGTTATGTGTTATTGTTCAACATGCCTTTTTCTATACTTAGAGGACTATTTTGAAAATGTTCATGTTATATAAAATATTATAAAACTTAATTTTGTAATAAAGAATAATGATTTCATTTTTCATGTATATATATTTTTATATTTTTCATTTCTTTAAACAGGTTAATGCGCAGTTTTGGTTTTATTTTTATGCACGTACTATAACAATTGAGCCACGCACACCATCGATTCGTCAATATATATTATTAGCTGGTACACCGGTTCTTTTTCATGAATAAATTTAAAATTATTACAGTTTTGAAGGAAGAATAAAATGTTTTTTTTTTTTTTAATTAGCACTTTTTTTTAAATAATATTTTGAGTAAATTTAAGTGAACCTCAAGTTAGCTTCCGAGGTAAGATTCATTTAGTGAATAAAATAGCAAAGTGAAAAATAAAAATTTAAAACTAATGAGAGGGGGAGAAGCCAGCAGTTCATTAATTAAAACTTTTTTTAAAGTTTTCATAATTAAAAGAAATTAAATTTTTTCAATAAGAATTGGGGTGCATAAGAGTTTTATAGTTTTTAAGATAAAGTTGTAACCAATAATGAAATGTTAGATTAAGCTTAACAGAAGTTTAAATCCAATAAGAATGAATGCTACATTTAATTTCTTAGCTAGGGTGAATTTAAAAATGTAACAACCCAGATACAAAGCATAAACTATTTTAAGGAATAATAATATTTAGGCGAAATACGTAACTAATGCGTATCAATAACAATCAAAGCTTAATAAAAGTATTTTTATGAGGAACAAACACAGAAACAAATATAATGATCTCCAAAAGAATTTGTGAAGAGTATAACAAATAATTATAAACACACATAGACTACGACGTAATATACGCCAGAACTATGCTTAGCAGAGTGAAAATCTTAAGCAAAAGCAAAGGGGGACTGAGATAAAATTCGTTTACTGGTTGCCCAGATAAAGATTTGCTTAACATCCATTAATTAATAATTTTCCTTGCTTTCTTAAAAGGGGGCTGTAATGTTCCTTCCATTTACCGTACGATTACTGTTTCATTTGCATCGATAGATTTTTGGAAGAAACTATTTAAAAAATTTTAAGAAATCCAGAGAAGTGACACTTTTTAACGCTATTTTCAAATTCCGCCAAAAACTGGCGAATCAATTTATACACAAAATGGTACGAGAAGCATAATTTTTCAACATTTCATTTGAGACCTAACCCGCTAAGTGTACAAACATTTCGCTTCCACATTACTACATTTATCACCATAAACGTTTGCGCACCAAGAAAGAGTTGTCAGAATAAAACGAAATTTTATATACATAAAAACACCGTTGATATAAGTAAGTGAATATAAAATCAAAGCAAAATGATCATTCATTGTAGGAAAAATTACAAATGAATGGAAGTCTTAGTACCCTAATGGGCCACCTCTAGCATGTATGCATGATGTGATACGGTCGGGCATTGAGGCATACAAGTCTCGTATGATGTCTTGTGACATCCTGTTCCACAGTTGCTGTAAACGCACCTATAATTGTACCAAACTCGTACGCTGTTCCAACCTGCCGTCCCAAATGATCCCAGTTATACTCGATCGGTGACAAATCTGGCTATCGAGAAGACAGGGAAGGGTGGAAATGTAGCGGAGGCAGTCCTGTGAAACCCGTGCTGTGTGCGGGCAAGCATTATCTTGTAGAAAAAAGTCTCCTGGAAGCCCTGCCATGAGTATCAACACATGTGGCTGAAGAATGTCACGAACATACTCTGGGATGATATGGTACCGTGGATCAATATTAGGGGTGTATATTATGGTGTCGTATATATGCGATGATACCCCATACATTGGTCTGTGCCGCTGTAGAGCGAAGGCAGGATCGAGATGTTAACCACGGGGCCTCCACACACGTACACGATTATCATCAATGTCAAAATTGAATCTAGATCCGTTGCTAAAGAACGACTTGATTCCATTTGGTTGCAGATAAATCCCCCAGAGCGCGACACCACTCCAAACGGAGGAGATTGTGAGAGGCTACCTATGTATGGATAGTGGACAATGAGATAGTTGGTGCTATACGTGCCTGTCGTATGATGCGATGGTCTTCAGGACTATTGGGTCTGTAAAGCGCCATGTAACAAAACTCTGTCTTGTCCCCTGGTCGCAACATCTCCTTCCAGTAAAGTCAGAATGGCCAAGGTGGAGAGCTACTTTCCGAACTGACCACCTGGTTTCCAACATCCCTATGATTCTTCCCCTCTCGAACTCTGACGGCTGCTCATATTGTATCCGATGACGGCATATTGGTATCATTATATAATGATTCCGTGTATCCAATCTGTCCCTCTACAACAGATATACGGAAACAAGCTCAGCTTACCTGTTTTACAATCCAAGGAGAACGAAGTTCTACACCTTCTGGTGGCATTAGGCAATGCGCAATCACGCTGTATTTTTAATCATTTACATATTTGCCTGAAACGTGCCTTCATGCCAAGTTTCGTAACAATCCCACTTTTACTCTTGGTGTGCAAATTTTTGTGTCAATGAGCGTATTTAAGATAAATCTTAAGAACCTATAAAAAATGAATGAAAATAAAAATATTTAATCCATGAAAATAAGTTCGAAAAAGTTTTTTGTAAATTGATAAATTGATACTGCTGCTATCTGTTGAGGGTGAACGATGTAGGAAAGGAAGGTTTTCGAAAAAATTTAACCAAAAAAAAGGATTTTTTTTTGGGGGGGGAGGGCTTGAATATGCTGACGGCTCCTTCCCCACCCTAACATTTGGAACCCTAAAATCCCCTAAGCATTTTGGAGCGATTTTATAATTGGAATCGATTTTGAATATCGGACGGAAAGACAAACAAATTTATTTAAATAATAATAATCAATTTTGAGCTTTAAGAGCTAATTAACGAGAGATGAATTTGTTCATTCATGTATATTAACGAGAATACAATGCATTTAGGAATATATGCATAGAAAACCAATTTTTGATTCGATGTTGCTGCAAATGTGTATAATTTTATCCAGTTTATGAATCAAGAGTGAACGTGTTTATGCATGTTTTCAATAAACATTTTATAATAATAAGAACATAGGTAAAGAAAAAAAAAAAACACACACACATTGAAATAAATAATTTCCTCAGTATTAAGAGTCAGCCTAAGTATCAAAACATTTTAAAAACTTCGATCAATTGTAATAAAACTACATAAAAATTAATTTTACTACATGTATGCAAATTTATTTGATTACATAACCGAAAGATAGTCAAATTTATTACAGAATCCAGAGATTTATTAGATTTTATAATTTCTATTCTAATAAATATAATGTTAAGCGGATTTTGTAAGCCCTGTATAACGATATAAACTGTAAAATATGAAATATAAATTATAATAAACAATATAAACTGTAAACAAACATTTGAAAAACTTTAAATACCACATTTCAACAAGACTACCCTATATCCCAAATGCCCCCTTATTCAGAATATGTGTTTCAGTCTTCTCCATATAGTTTCCAACAACTTCCACTGCACTTAAATATTTGATTGTACGAGATCTTCCGTACGTTTACATATTTATAAGACGAATTTGCTGAAATCGTTTATAGTGAAAAATCTTTTGTCATTCTTTCTATACTATTTAACAAAACATAACATTAACTTAAAAACATGCAATTTAGCTTACAAATAAGACGCAAAATTTCACTGAAATGCAATCTCAAATTACTTCGTAAGCTGAATTTATAGTTCTGATTTTTAATGATATTTTGCATGCAGTAAACGTGTTGAGATGTATTGTATATTTCAGCACGTTGCTTGTGACTGGGCCATTGATTCCGAAGCTCAGGAAGATCGTTGCGGAGTGTGCCACGGCGATGGAACGCAGTGTTTGACCATCCGCGGAAATTTCACTCTACGCCTGGGATTAGGTAGGCTTATTTCATTCTACATAATGAAAATTCTATTTAGCATCTTAAATTTATATGAAAAGAAAACGCTTATGCAAAATATATGAAATTGTTCCAGAGGAATTTGGGAAGTAACTTTTCATTATTCGAAAGTAAATTTGGAGGCAATTTTTCAATAAAGTTTTCGAAATTATTAGCGACTACAGGTTGAATATTTTCAGAGTAATTAAATAGGGATATTTATTGTACATATATTCATAATTCTGTAATTTAGAATGTTTTTAAAATTGCGTGTTACAATTACGCAATCTTCAATATTATTAAAAAGGGAATTCACAAATATTAATAAAAAAGGAATTCATTTGATAATTTTCATTGCATTAAAAATAAGTTTATTCTGATTCAAAATTTTATACTTTCAAACAAATGAATAAGAAATTAATTATTTGAAAACGAAATGATTTTTTTTCTCAGAATCTAACTTTCCGAAAATTTACCAAGTACAAAAAAAAAAAAAAAAAAAAAAAAAACCTATACTAGGGACTTCTCAATGAAATTATGTTTAACCATACCCACCAAATTTGATGTTATTTTTACATTCCAATTATTAGCTTACATTCTTCTTATATATACCGTGTTAAAATTTTCAATCGTTAATAAAATACTTTTTATTCATCCACTCAAGGTCAAATACATTTTTTAAAACCTGTAGTGGATGACACTTGATGTTGATTCAGTTTTTCAAATATTAATTAAATGTAATTGGTGAAAATGCAGTTTAGCCCAACCACTTGGAACGATTTCAAAAATTGCCAAATTGGCGATTTTTTTTGGCTGAACGTTAAGTCCTGGAAGCGGACCAGGGTTGCCACACTTGGCAAAATACAGCCAAATAATTCCTGTTGCAAAGGGTGGTTGGGCTAAACTGCATTCCAACAATTTAATTTACCGGATGAATTAAGAAACAAGCAATGCTTCTGCTGCGCCTTTTCTCTTGCAATGGCGAAGTTGGTAGAGTGTCGGCGTAGAATCTACATGTCTTCGGATCGAATCTCGTCGAAGCATAATTTTTTTTATTTTAATTTCAAATAATTAATTTTAGTTTTTGTATGGGATAAGAATATTTCTTTTATATAAGATATTTAGCAGGATATAAATTTAGGAATAAATACCGCCAGTGACGAAGCGTGTAGATTGCTGGAAAAAATTTCTTTTGACACTTAATATTGTGATTCTGACATATGTATATACATATTTATATTAATTGTAATTATTTAATAAAAAGTAACTGAAATAAAAAAAAAATTTTGTTGACCCAAGTAGGAATTGACTTTATTATTTTTTTTTTATATTACTTGTTAATAATATGTATTTAAGACATTTATTTATATTATGAGTACGGACATATTTCATTTTTCTCCTTGACATTAAAAATCTTGCAATGTATTTTAATGTATAGTACTTGCAGAAATTGCAAAATGTACTATGTATCTGTGTTGTGCAGCAAAAGAGAGAGAAAACAATTAACTTTTTTTCGTTATTTCAATGTTATATATAACAAATGAAATATTACTTCAATCGTAAAGAAGTGAAAAATGTAGCACTAATTTCAAAATAAAATAAATAATCTTATTTTATCTGAAGCTTTTCAACAAAAGATTACATTGTGAGGAAGATCTGACAAATTTTTTAAAAATGTTTTGATTTTTAATGCTTATATATATCATTCTCATATATAATTCCAAGTATCTTTAAACCATTCTTTTGGTAATTAGTCACGAAAAAACGGTAAAACATCACGCTAAATAAATCATTCCATCACAAGTGATGTAATAATAGAGAATGACCAAACATTTTTTTTTTCTTACATCCGGTTATTGCTATTGATTAAATTGTTGAAAAGAGAAAGAAAATAATAGGGTATTAATTGTTTTACTAGCTTTCCTAAGCCTCTAAAGCAAAATAAATAGGAAAACGATATTTAAATCTTTCTGTAATGCCATTTCTAAAAGTATATTAAATGAGTAAATGGAAGTTCAGAATGAAAATAATAATAATAAAAATAATAATAAAGCAAACCAAACTGTCCAGAACAGGAGGCAGAAACCGCACGAGAATAAAAAGGAGGAAAAGAGTAGAACATAAAAAGCCCGGGAAGTGCAGAGCGGCAATTTAAATACGAAAAGGAAGCCGTTTACTCCGATGTGTTGATGAAATAACGTTCTGCAGACGATAAATCAGAGATTAACGATGCGCATCTTTCCACAGAGGAATTCAAGCTGAGGGACGAAAAACATTTCTTTCGAACGCGTATTTTAAGCACTTCGAGTAATAGAAAACACAATGGATTGAGTGTAGTTGAAAGTATAAATGACTCCTTTGAAGAAATAGTACATAACACTTTTTAAGTAAACTTGAAAACATCAGTATGCAGTTATTCAACTCAAAGATAACATTCATTTTATCGGCATTAAATTCATGTTTCATTTAATCGTGAAATGGTTGGAGAATTAATACTTCGACCAGAATTTAAATAAGTTAATAGAGTAAGTTCTTTTCCCATGCTCATTATTTTTGAAACTTCAAATATGAAGCACAATTTCGAAATTTACGAAAGCTTTCGTTTCCTCTAATTGTTAAATTATGTATGAAAAATCCTTTAATTGTTAAGAGCCTATATTTACTTTTAAATACATATAACAGCTTAAAAATCAGTTTCCTTATGGATGCCATAATTTTTCTAACTACAAGACAAAATAGTGACGAATTGTCTTTAAAATTCCTTTTTTTTTTGAAAAAATTCAACAGTAATATTCATAAAAAATAACTAAAAAAACCAGCAAATTCCTTCCATTTTTGCTAAATTTTGAAATAATTTTAAATTCATTGATATTTTGTTTATCGAAATTGTTTACTCAAAATATATATCAAGTAAACAAAGGGGGGGGGATTTCATTTTCTCAGGCATAAATATGGAAATGTTTTCTTCAAATACATGCAGAGATTCTGTTCCCTATTAATCAAAATATTTGGTTTATTTTGTACAAACTATTGTGATGCATAAGTACAATATTATTTTTCATAAAGTGCGAATTTAAATTTATCATATTTTATAAAAGAAACGAATTATAGAGAAATTAAAAAAATTTGCTGAATTTAGTGAATCATCGGGGTACTTAAAGTGGAATTAATAGTTCTTTTTGTTGAGAATATAAAATATATCACTATCGGCTTCTTTTCACCAAACATTTTCAAGCTATCCTTTGATAAACACTTTTTCTCTCAAACAAATCTGCCCCCTCCCCCATCTCTCCGGAATATCATAGCGATCCTTCCTCATATTCGATCCTCTGTCTTGTCAGCCAGTTTTGATCTTTCTCCATTTTTTCTAATGTCTAGATCACAGTTACACCTGATTTGACGCATCATCGGGCTCTTGTGCCATTAAACTTTGCTATTGCTCCCTCACTTTCCTAAACAAATTCATCATTATCCTATAATGAAAGCTGCAATACAGGCGGTATGACTAAAACAAGGGTGTGGTATTCTTCCCGAAAGTAATATATATTATAATAGAACTCCTTGTTTGTATTACTCTTGCCAGACATGCAATTTATAACAATGACCCCTGAAAGGGGGACAAAAGCTTATTTGTCTTTAAGCTCACTCCACTCGCTAATGTAAAGTTATCACTCTACGTTCCGCCTTCAATCACAACTATCGATCTGAAGAGAGGTCCAAGTTAAAATTATCCTCCTTCTCCTCATTTAGAACACTCACGTTTTGTTCAGAGAGTAGAGAGTGAAAATTGACGTTGTTATTGAATTTTAATTGCGATGCCTGTGATAGTCAAACTCGAAGAATAAACAATCGATAATGAGAATCTAAAGTAATATTTAGTGTATAACGCCTATTCATCTTCGTTTCGAGATACATTTGTTCAAAAAATGCGAGTCCTCTTTACGAAATTTAATTTTAAAGAATACTGTTTATTTTATGCAAATGATTTATAATGTGAAGAGTAAACGGCCGTTATATACTCGATTGTTATACTCGTATCTTACTAAACTGGAAGACATATTATCAAAATTGTCTTTTAGAGAATTAATAATTAATTCACTCTTTTTTCTCACTGTAATTCAGTTAGTATTCAGATTTTCAGTCGTCTTTAAATTTTCAGAAAATTTTTCTTTTCACAAAAAAAAAGGATTAACACAACAAAAATGTCTGTTGTCTTATATTTTACACAGAAATGAACCATAAAATTTACTTTTTGATTATTTCTCATTCATTATATTTCTCTTTACTAGTATGTCTAAAAACACCTTATTTCGGTTTTCAATTAAAATTTTGATGGGAAAAGAAATCTTCGGACTTATTGAAAATTTCACGTTCTTTTTAACATATTTATGAAAGCAAAATAAACTTTCAGACTCAAAATACGATACACAATGTAATATTAGTAACAATTTCAACATATTTCTTAATATAGAATCAATTTATATCTGTTTATCTTGCTGTTACATCTGTTATTTATTCAGTTACTTTCATTTTTTGTGCCAATATGTAATTTGCTTATTGCAGTGGTAATCTTATTCAACTCGTCATATTGTCTCGCGGTATACAATCACTGAAACTTGATTTCCCAATGTTATTTTTTAGTATTTTTTTTTTGGTTTAACTTTACGCCTTCTTATTTGTTGTAATTGACTTTGATTCCAGGTTACGTGGAAGTGATCGAGGTGCCGAGTGGTGCACGAAATGTCAGAGTGGACGAGAAGGGCGAGGCAATCAATTACCTGGCAGTGCAGGGTGAAAAGGGAGAGTTCTACCTGAACGGAAGATGGTTCATACAATGGAGTGGAGAGTACAGGGCTGCGGGAACGACACTCTATTACCAAAGAGATGGAGAGAAGGAATCCTTACACATACCGGGACCAACAAAAGAACCACTTCGCATATTGGTGAGTCGAATTCGGCTCAATTCGTTATTAAATAGGAAAAACAGAACACGTTTCGCTTCTGATTACATCTTTGTTAAGAAAAAAAAATCAATATTCATAGACTTTTACGATTACAAACACTTCTTAAAATGTGTATGGGTTTATAATGTGGGCTCTGTCACATTTTCTCATTCGACTGACACTTTGGGGACTTTAAATGGATTTGATTGAAATAAACATCTTCCTCTGTAACAAAAAGAAACCCTTATTTATGTTTGAGATTAAGATTATCGAGCCATAGTGAATAGGTTTGAGGAATTGTATTTATTCGCAGAGAAGAATTTAATACTGAAATTGGTAAGAAGTTAGTGGTGCTGAAGCTATAAACGGCGAAAGAGTGACCGCATCGCCTGCCAAGAGATAGAAATTATCGGATTATAATCAGGAATTATATGTTAAGAGTCAATGAATAGGATCTATAAATCTTCTTAGAACTCGAACCCTATTAGTTCGGCAAGATACATATTTAGTTTTTTATATTAAACGTTGGTCAGACATGTATAGGGACCTATGCTTCAGATATAGTAGAATAAGGATTGACTATAAGTTAGTTGGTTACTTAGTTTTTAAATTAAACTTTGAATGACACTTACAGGGACCTTTACTTCAAATAACAGGTCAACTGAAAAGTCCCTGGCCTGACACATAGATGGCGATACTAGAATTAAATCCATATGTTTTTTAGTTAGCCCTAACCCTCAAAAGATGCGTGTATAAATTTGACAGCTGTCGGATCATTAGTTTGTGAATTATAGCATTTTGAGTGAAGCAACTTTTGTTATTTTGAAAAAAATGGATAAAAAGGAATTTCGCGTGTTGATAAAATATTGCTTTTTGAAGGGAAAAAAATACAGTTGAAGCAAAAACTTGGCTTGATGCCGAGTTTCCGGACACTGCCCCAGGAAAATCAACCATCAAGGATTGGTATGCTATATTTATACGTGGTGAAATGAGCACCGAAGACGGTGGACGCCCAAAAGTGGTTGTTACCGACGAAAACATTAAAAAAATCCACAAAATGATTTTGAATGACCGTAAATTGAAATTGAATGAAATAGCAGATACTCTAAAGATATCAACTGAACGTGTACATCATATCATTCACGAATATTTGGGTATGAGAAAGCTCTGTGCAAAGCGGGTGCCGCGCGAGCTCACTTTTGACCAAAAACAACGACGAGTTGATGATTCGGAGCAGTGTTTGAAGATGATCAAGCGTAATAAACCCGAGTTTTTGCGTCGATATGTGACAATAGATGAAACATGGCTCCATCCTTTCACTCCGAAGTCCAATCGACAGTCATCCGAGTGGACTGCACACGATGAACCCGCTCCAAAGCGTGGGAAAACGCAACAGTCGGCTGGCAAGGTTATGGCGTTTGTATTTTAGGATGCGCATGGAATAATTTTCATTGACTACCTTGAAAAAGGAAGGGACTATTACATAGTGTTATTGGACCGTTTGAAGGACGAAATCGCCGAAAAACGGCCGCATTTGAAGAAAAAGAAAATGCTGCTTCACCAAGACAATGTCACAAGTCAGGGAAAACGATGGCAAAAATCCATGAATTGGGCTTCGAATTGCTTCCTCATCCACCGTATTCTCCAGATCTGGCCCCCAGCTACTATTTCCTGTTCTCAGATATCAAAAGAATGTTCGCTGGGAAGAAATTTTCGTGGAATGAAGAGGTGATCGCCGAAACTGAGGCCTATTTTGAAGCAAAGGACAAATCGCACGACAAAAAATGGTATCGAAAAGTTGGAGGGTCGCTATAATCAGTGTATCTTCCTTGAAGGGAATTATGTTGAATAAAAAAAATTAATTTTGCCAAAAAAATATGTTTTACTATGGTAGACCGGGGACTTTTCAATTGACCTGTTACAGAAGGGTAGGGAATGACTGTTGATTAGACATAGATATGAGTTAAATAACTTTGTTTCCGTCCTTGTACCTCCATCTATCCATTGAACTATTGATCCATAAACGTTTTAAATAAGATCAAGAATGGCAGAATAAGAAAATACATACATGTGAGGGGAGCCGCACAGAAGAGGTTCAGCTCTTAGATGTATATGCGTCAAAAGAACTACTCATGAGCCTATCGCGGTGATCCATCTTCTGTTGTATTTTCAATGAGTACAAAGGGAATTGGCAGTTGAAATTAAAATGACGGTGTTTCGACGAGCATCTCGCGAGCTGTTCAGCTCACAAGTATATACGTACCTTTAGATTTGAAGATAAGCTTTTAAGTTGGAGTTGGTGGTCATTTCCTTATCTGAAATATTTATTCCAAGGCAATTCACGCTTCTCTATTTTATTGCTTTCCTATCATCTTCATCCCAGTTCCTCGTCCTCATACTTAGATCAATTTTTTTTTCTGTTTCTTTTCAACACGTTGAAACTGATTAAAATTCGTAATTCTGAGCTTCCTCGGTGACGAGGAAGACAAGCGAGCTGGTTCTTATAACTCAAAACATTCTCCCAAGTTATATGAGAACTTTTAGGTTATTACATTGGATACGGGTAGAAATTCCTCTTAAATACGAGATTCACCTTTCTGTCACAAGATAGATAGCATTTTTTTTCAAGGTAAAGAAAATGAATACTGAAATGATAAATTTATGCTTAAAAAGTAATGAGGTATTTTGCAATGAAAGATTTCATCAATATACCAACTTGACGATTTTCAAGTGGCTCAGAAAATGCTGTCCTATATCCCAGATATATTACGAAACTATTACAGTGCTATATTTTTAATGATGAAAAAGAAAGAAAGAACCTTCAATATCGGTTCGAGACTATTGGAATTTCCAATTGAAAACATCGCATCATGTCAAACGATATAAAAAAAAACAAATTTAATCATAAATACCATTATCTTACAGATGCAGGTAAAATAAATGATTATCATAACTCCTTTTTTCAAATTTTATTAGATTACTGAAGGACGTAAAGCTGAAGCTTTATAAAGTATAATCCCTGAAATTACTGAAGCTTTATAAAGTATAATCCCCTACGATTTTATTACTATCACGAAAACCATACATATTTATTAATAAGAAATTTTACCAATATTTGTCATATAAAATAAGATATAATCTGTACTTTAAATATAGTATTTAATTATATGATAAAATATATTAAGCTTTGAATAAAATATAGTATATGCCCACTATTCTCCATGAGTATTCATCTTAATTTTTCAATTAAATTTTAAAAATAAAGAGGAATATTCGTAGTTATTGTAGTCCTTACGGGAAAAAATGTATCCATATTTCACAATATATAACCTACGTTATTTTTTTTTTATCAAAGTCTTTGATTTATTAATGATTTGTGTGAGGAAAGAAAAAACAATGAAACGTAAATAAAACAATATTTTGTTCTTTTGTGAGATAATACATAAGTACTTAATTTTCTTAAAAATAATTGATATCCAGAAATATAATAAAAATTAAAATATAATTTTTTATTGCATATTTTTATTTTAAATCACCACGCATTTTAAGTCTTGTGATCAGTGTGTAAAATATTGCTTGCACTAGAAATATTTCATTTTATTGACATTATCACAGCTGTTGATGTGGACTTTGTTAGCTTCATTATTTCACTACGCACTACATAAAGTACGCTTACCGCAAACTGATATTAAACTGTCAACTTCTCATACATAAAAACTTTATTTTCTTACTTTTGTTGACAGTGTGAGCGTTATCTTTATAATTAAGCGCTTTGCAGGAAGAATTAAGGTTCCGATACCTTCATTTTCTTACTTTTAGTGTACTAACAATCAATTAATCACTGAACGCGAAAATCGTCTATTTATTCTCATGTAAATTACTTTTATTAAAGGAACAAAACGTATAGAACATCTCATTAAAATGAGTTTGTTGAAACCTTTCAGAAAATCATGAACAGTTTCTTTCCAGTTATCAAGCATCTTTCTTCATTCTTTGACATAGTTTAAAAACTCTTTTTTAACTTAACATTTGAATTAATTAAATATTTTTTGCATTTTGCTTGTTTTCTTTTTATAACAATGCATAACTATGATTATTGAAAGACAAAAACTTCAGAAAATGATTTAATTACTTATTCTTTATTATTTTTAGGTGAAATACGTATAACGCTACTCAGACGCTACGTGTAACGAGTGAAATACGTATAACGCTAACTACACATAATTTGAAGTTTTTTGTTTCGATGAATTCATTAGAGAATAGGATTTATTTGTGAATTTCATTGCTCATCTATTTTAAAATTATTCTATATAAGGAAGATTTTATTCAATCAAAAGAAATAACAGTCTCTTACATTTAACGGATTACATATGCAACTTTAAACTCCTTTATATTATCATTACTATGAGTGAAGCAAGAAGAACAAACAAATAACTGTAGATATAATAGCAGAACAAAAATACATAGGAATCGATATAAAATATGTATAAATATTTATATTAAAATCAAATTTACGAAAGAAAATAAATTATTGAATGAGATTTCCAATGTATTACGAACTTTTTTTATTTCATATTTTTTTAAATAGAATCTCTTTTATTACTCCTCAAATAATTTTTTCTTTCTTGTCTCAAATTAATTATAATGATTTCTGGTAACAAATAAATTATTAAAGTAAAAATTTACTTGTGTTTTATTATTCTGAAAAAAAAATGCATAGCTAACTATTTTTAAGTAAATAATTATTAAAATTTTTCAATCACTTTATTTGGGTTATTTTATACAATATTTCGTTAATAAACATTGATAATATTTCAATCAAATAGTTATTTGAAAGTCGAATTGACATCCCTTTGAAATGTTTATTACTATTAAAATAGCCTGTATATGTATGTTTTCAGAGATACATCTGAAAAAAGAAAAACAGAGCAGAAAGTAGATTTTAAAATGAAGCATTTAGTGAGATTATTTTTAATTAATTTGAATTTCCATTCATTATATTAACTAGGCTTGTATAGATAACCTTATTATTTATTTTTAGCTTTTATATCAAACTGAAAATCCTGGGCTTGTTTACGAATACACAATTCCGAACGAGAATGCTACACGAAAGCCAGAGTTCCATTGGTCTTATGCTGATTGGACAGTGTGTTCTGCTTCTTGTGGCGGAGGTAAAATAGTTTTTTTTTTTAAAAAAAAAATCATTACTCTCTCAAAATTCATTTTAATATTTCAACCTCAGTATCAATTTAAGGAAAATATAAAAAACTAAAATGTATTTTTCATGTTTTTTATGATTAAATTAATTCAGCTTTCATGAACAGGATTAAATATTTCAATTCTTTCCACCAGGGTTGCAGCTATCGAAGCCCAAATGCATAGAGAAAGAAGCAGGTTTGGTGGAAGACAAATATTGTGATGCTGCCACTAAGCCTGTTGAAAAGACCAAAGAATGCAATAAACATCAGTGCCCTGCAAAGTAAATACATCACTTATAATGAGATAATGACTAATTAAAGATACTAATTAACGTTTCAATACTTCTGTAAATATATCCATACAGATATGTTAAAGAAAATATTATTAAAAGGAATTCTTTTCATCTGCTTTCTAGATAAATGCTGATGCTCCCAAGGATTGAAAATGGCTTTTGATCCTTTCGCAAATTACAATTTTCATTTTCTGATTTACTGTAGATGAGAATAATGTTATTAAAAGCAATCATTTTGGTGGATGAAAATAATGAAATGAAATTAAATTTAGTTATTTTAAATTAGTGCCACTGAATAAATTTCACGAAGCGTTCTATATAGTAAGGTGTACAGATTTTATTTTCCTCGAGATTCCTATTATGTACTTTGTCTTCCTAACCTTCAAAATTTTATTCACTAATTGCTTTCTTTACTTAATAAAAAACAGAATTAAATACATAAAGGATTTTTTTTTCGCGATGATGTGCAAAGCGATCTTAAAAAGCATTTAACACACATAGCACCAGTAACAAATTCCTGAAAGACATCCCTTTTTGAATATAAACTACCCCTCCAATTGTAAACATATTATCTGAAATTCTATTTTAAATTCATCCACTGAGACATTTTTTTAGTGAAAGTAAATAATATCGAATTTTTTTTACATCTACAGTCCTTACAAACTTGTGTTTGCACCAAACTTCTCTGGAAAGTAAATAATAAAACTCTGGGGATCTTACTGAATTCCCCTGTTTAATATGGCTTTACTTTCATTTTGAACTCCATTTTTTTCACTTAGATGGTGGGCAGGACCCTGGCAACACTGCTCTGCAAGCTGTGGTCAGAGGGGAATACGAAAACGAACGGTCATCTGTGTCCGATCCCTTAACAGAGATCAGCAAATCGCTCTGCTGGACGATGATTGCGAAACGAAGCTTAGGCCTCCGGATTCGGAGCCCTGCCCACACAAGAGACCTTGCCATGGTGAAAGAGAAACGTGGTCTGCATCTCAGTGGTCTGATGTAAGGCTTTATTTTCTATCAGTGAGAACGTATTTATTATAAGAGTAGGAAATACGCGTTTCTTCTGGTACTGAACATTCCAGACATGTTTATAAAATTAATGCTACTTTTCACTTATAACGACCTGGGATAAATTCCTTCTCTTTCTATTATTAATCAATAATTACAATTCAACAAAGTCACTAATAAAGTCAAACCAGGCAGTAACTCAACTTGAGTTTATTTATATTTCAAAGTATTCAAAACTCAATGTTTATTATTAAACCTCTTGATTAATCCTTACTCCCGTTCGAAAATAAAGTTTAGTATTATAAACATTACTTAACAGTTTCGGATTAACCAGTCCGCAATAGAACTCAAAATGAAAATCCGACAAAGTTAACCCATGCAATTCTT
Organism: Nephila pilipes; assembly: GCA_019974015.1. Classification (NCBI taxonomy): domain Eukaryota; kingdom Metazoa; phylum Arthropoda; class Arachnida; order Araneae; family Nephilidae; genus Nephila; species Nephila pilipes. The sequence continues at coordinate 28,620 of BMAW01111944.1, forward strand.
CGCTATCTTTGATCCTATATCTCTATACTCAAGGTTGACCCAATTCTGATGTCACCGTTGATAACTTCTGCATATTCTCCAATAACTCGCCTTTTGTATTAAAATCTTGGCAGATCATTATAAGTCTAACTGCTAGTCAATTATTTCTCTATGCTTCACTTATTCTATTCTAATTTACATAAGTCACTTTTCGTTTATTGGAAGAGATACTCAAATCAGATTAAACCCTCCAAAGGGTTAGTTGAAAGAAAATATGAAAATATGAAAGAAAGAGTTAGTTGAAAGAATTCCGTTATGCACTTTATAATAGCGTATTTGCTTATTGATAATTATGCATATGAAAGGCATAAATGTAATGTAAAAATGTCATTGAAAATATTTAAAAAATGATAAATATTTAGCATTAAATAGGATTTATGAATACGTTCAAAATCTAAAAGGCTTTTCAAACATATATCTATTTATGAATATAAGATCTAATAAATTTTATAAAATAATTAAAAATAGGCAATTGTTTAGGAAAATTTAAATGGCTAGTATTTTGCATTTGTTCAACGTAATTGAGTAGTTTTATTGAAAAAGCACTTGTATAAAATGCAAAAATGAAATAAATATATACAAAAGTTGAATTAAATATGGGAAATTTGTATTATCATTTTTGTGATTAAAGTAAATTCCGAGCCAACATTTAAAGCGAATAACTATAATCAATATTTATATTAAAATTGATTGTTGTGTTTCAAAATCATAAATTACCTATTGAATTTTTTACTTATTTCCAATTAAGATAAAGAAGAAATAAACTCATTAGTTGTTCCTTTAAAAGAAAAAATACTGTATTGTTAGCTTCTACGAAAAATATATAATTGCTTTATTTATTAATATATACGACTTAATAAAGTTTCGGATGAAACCAACGAAAAATAAAAACAAAACTATAAAAACTTTTCATTTTAATTATCAGTATTATTTTTTATGTATTTGAAGATATGTACTAATAGACTAAACAACATTGAAATAAATTAAAAGCATTTATTATTCTAAACGTTATTTAGTGCAATATGGGTTATTTACGAATCCCCCCCTTTTAACCAACATCTGGGGTTCCTTTAATGATTTTATATAAAAATTCTCAACTTCTTCTCAATCAATTGGACATGATGAAAATAAAGTAAACTTCGAAAGTGTAGAGAATAGATACAATAAAGCGGTATAAAAGTAATATAATATTGAATTTAATTTCATTAAGGTTACGGTAATAAGAAGAATGTTAGTGTGATATGCGTGGATGTATTCGGGCGTGTTAAGCGATATTGGGACTCTATGCTGTCGAAGCAATTGTAGCAGGTTCTCGCATTATATTCTGATAAGCGTATTCTTTGATAGATTATAGAAATTGTTAGATCTCGCGGATAAAGAAAGTAAACTGTTTGAGAGCAACCCCTTATCTGGGAAAGTTAATAGACATATTCCAGATGGAATTGATTATTTTATTTACTTGGTCTGAACTGGAACTTAATTTGACATTCATATTTTGTAGTTATAATAACATTTAAGATGACAGACGAGACAGGTCACAAGGTATCATCACATTAAGTGAAAAATTATAATAAACTGCAACAAGAAATTATTTTTATTTAAATTTAATTTATTATTTAAATTATTTAAAAAAAATATTTGTTGTTGTTAATAGTATTATTTAAATTTACTACATACTTATAAGTGACGAGAATATCACCTTAAAAGTGCGTTGATTTTAAGCATTATATCAGAATTTGAATATGCAAAAATATTATTTCATCATTTCAGCCACTGAAAAAATATTCATTTTCTTCAAATAATTGTTTCACTTTACATATATTCTTATAAGAAATTTTACGTTGTTGTTTCAGGTATGTAGTGATGAACCCTGCAACTTCCAGAGTCGACACGTGTATTGCAGTCAACCTGATGGTCATTGCAAAGAAGAAGAGAAGCCCACGTCCCGTCGACCGTGCGCTAATCTCACCTGCGGAGTGTGGGTGGTGGGCAACTGGTCACAGGTATCGCTCACAGAACTGTTATCAAAGAAATCCCTACCAATTACTATATTTAAGAACAGTAAGATGGTAGAATAACATAATAATGAATCGAATAACTGCAGGAATCGATATGCAATCGAATCATTTAAGAAATGAATCACCAGTACTGTGGGATGCTATAAATTTTCTATAAAAGAAACTATATTAAATTCAGTACGAGACAATACAATACGAAAAAATGCGATTAGTTTCGACAGAACGACAAGTGAGGCACGCTACAGTGGCTTATGATCTCTCTCTTACAAAAGGGACACATCACTTTATTAATCTCAATATGAAATCAAAAGAATCATTACTGCATCTACTTTAGCAGCTTCGGAATAAAATATTTACTTTATTTAAATTATAATAAGCACTTTTTACTATTTCTTTAAGGATTATTATGTTCTTGGTATTTTTTTAAAATATATACTAGAGCATAGATTAATAATTTAATGAGTAGCTATTCTGTAGCTAGGAAATAAAGTTACACCCAACAATTTACAAATTAAGGGCGTATATATTTAAAAATGCATTCAGGCTTGGATCGGCAAATAATGTTTAAAAGGCCACCTTAGAATTTGCCTTGTAATTCAGTAATTTATTTTATCACAGCCAGTTTAAAAATCAAATAGTGACGTTAATGGTATTTAAAACTACAATCTAAGTGTTTATGTATAAATTTTAATGGACCTATTCATTAGCTCAAAAAAGCTTTTCACATTTTATTAATTTCTGATACAGTTATCATTTATACACTAAAGCACTTCCCTACTAATCAATCGTTATTCTTCAATCTCAACTGAAACATTCAAATAGCAACCCTGCAGTTTCTCTCCAAGGCCATATTTAATTACAAAGTTGATTCATTTCATCAATTACGATTTGATTGTAATTAACTCTGTTACCTCACTGTTCTCATACTCTTACAGTGTTCTACTACTTGTGGAGACGGTGTTCGTAAGCGAAATGTGACTTGTCGCGGAGGTGCGCAGTGCCATCAAGCCACAGAGCCTCCAAAAGTTGAGCAATGCCATCACGAACCGTGCGTGGCACACAACGAAGACTCCAATTACATTCCCCTAGACGAGCCTCATCCTAAGAAACCCGGTCATAAGCACAGACATGGCCACGACCTGAAGCCGAATCCTAAGAAGAGTTCTAGACCTCGTTTCGTCGCTAAGGGTTCGTAACTCATTATTCACAAAATAGCCAATTTTATCAAACGTAATTACATAATCTGCAAATTATAATTTGGGGAGGTATTAAGTATAATATGACTGGCAACTTTAATCCTCTGGCTGCTAACCCCTCGATTTCCGTATGTATGTGTTTTTCTTACTTTATTGAGAAGCGCATCCCGCGTTTTCCCAGTTTAACCACTAAAATAAATAATAAACAGTATTAGACGTGCAATTTAAGTCTTGGCCAACAGATGTCGTTAATTGTCCACTAAATTGCGGCATTTGAAGACGAGGTATTACCGCTCAAACTTCATATTGACAGCTCGTCATTTTGCAAGCCACATACCACCTAACCCCATAAAAAGAGAGCATCGATGGCAGTGTGCTGTTCAAGAAAAGATGCAAATGGAAAAAAAAATTAGCTACGAAACATGAATTTGATTCTAAAACTGTGAGGTTGGACTTTGCCTTGAACCCTGTTTCGAACTTTATCATACTAAAATGTATATCTAAGGTATTTTTTTCTTAGTGCTTTATATTTTCTTAAATTTCATACATTTACTTTTTAATATTATACAATAAATAAAAACTAACTATAATTCAATTTAAATTTATTAAATAAAAATTCTGGAGATAACATTTGAAATTGGTTTTTCTGGCAACTTAGTTTCTCATGATAAAAATCTATATAAAAAATCTTTTCCAGGAAGAAAAATTGCATTTTTCGATTCTCCAATATATATATAGATTTAAAATATGCAACAAAAAATTACACAATTTTTGAAGCGATTTCGGTCCACAAATTGGGCAGTCAGAGGGTTTAGAACAAATACTCCATAATAATACTTTTGAAACTGAAATCTAAGTCGCAAAGAGATTTTCTCAATTATGACCTTATGTTTTAGACGAATGAAGATCAGATGACATTTGACCCTCATTTCTTCAATCATACTCATCTTCTATTGTACTTATATTCATTAAACAGCAGTTCCCATTAATCCATACATAACTGTTTACTAAATAGAATATCAAATCAACAATTATTGACTTACTAAGATAATTAATATGTTAATTAAGATATTGCAAACGTTAGTGCTCATATAATTGCATTCGTAAAATATCATTTCGTGACGCGAACTAACTTTCAACTGCTTTCGAGTAGTTATATTTATTATTGATGAGTTCTTAGCTTTACAGAGGTAATTAAAAGTAATCAATATAAATAAACTTCTTTGATAACATTTCCAGTGTTAAAGAATTTCTTCATTAATACGGGACCTTATGTAGTTTTTTTTTTTAATTTTTATTATCGGGTCATTGGCAGCATTGATTAAGGCAATTATTAAATTTCAGACATTATTCAGATTCCAATGGTGGAAATAGAGACAAAAGATTCCGACGAGGGCGATGACTTGGAGATCAATAATGAAATAGAGCCTCCGAAAATTCAAAAAGAACCCGCTCTAATTCCATATGTGTTTGACGACGATGATGAGGAAGACACAGAGCAGGATGGAAGTCGATATGCTTGGAAAGTCAGTGTTTGGACAAAGGTTAGATCTCTTTACCTTTCTAGATATTTATCTGAAGATCTTTAACTTGAATAAATGTAAAGAATTTCAATTTTGTATGAACTTCGATTGAAATATCAACCTGTAGAAAACCATTGATATTTCAGACTCATTAGTGTTGTGAAGGGTTGGGATATGGGGATTGTAAACCACCCTATAAGGATTATTGTATACTGAAATTTAAAAACTAAATCTTTTTTTTTTATTATATCAGAAAAAATTAATTTTCAAAATCCCATACTTACCATGAATATTCTTTTCATCTTGAAAATAAACAACGAAATTTGAAATTTATTTTGAGATATGAGTTGAAGTGGGAAAACATCCCCTACCTCTCCATGAGAAATTTATCTCTATGCTTCTGTTCAGACTGAAATCAGTAATCAAATTTCGAATCAAATACAAGAAATTTCTGAATAGATTTCTCAAGAAGAGTTATGACTTCTCCTCTTCTAAAATGGGAGTTCATTAAACAATGGAAGGAACGGGGAAATTCTATTACTATTGCCAACTACCGAATAAAGAGGATTTTATTATTATTGTTGTTTTGATAATTTGTCGAGAAGCGTGATTTAGTAATGAGGAAAACGCTCACTCAATGGTATAATATGCCAAACAACTGAAAGAAAACGTTATTACATGATTCCCGAAAACAAAATAGTGGAATCGTAGGAGGCATATGACACAGACGGAGCTATATCTCATTGGGAGTGGTCAATTTAAATCATATTTTCAAAGCATCGCTTCTGATTTCTATAAAATTATTCTTAAATCAGAATTAATCAGAAGCAATATCATATTTTTGTTATACAAGTAATAATTAGGGTTTCTTAACATAAACGTATTAACATGAATTTTAGACCTTTTTATAAGTTTTAAGAAATACTTGTTGTGTCATTGCGACATAAATACTTTGTTATAAAGAAAAGCGATGTCTATAGAAAAGTATAATTATGATTATAATTATAATAATTAATCTTTTAACATAATTCTTAATGGTACAAAATATGTCATATTATACCTTAATCATATATCAAATCAGTTACCAGCGACCTATCATTTTTCATCCTGTTTGAATTACAAATATATATGATTATATGATTATACTTATGGTATATATATATATACGAGTACTTGTGGATATGACTATGATTATGATTATATTATGGATTGTATATATGATTATACTTATGATTATATTATGGATTGTATATATGATTATACTTATGGTAATAAAGGATTTTTGAAGGGAAAGTTTATTTATTATATTTAGAATAAAATATTATTCAAATATGAAATAGAGAGTAAAATACGATAGTACATTGAACGACGGACATGGGCTACCGAAAAATATGACATTGTATTTACAGGTGATGGTCAGATTAAAGTCAAGACACTGTGGAGGGAGGTTTCTTATTTGAAGCCTTATTTTTTGCTATATTGGCTATTATGGTTTGGAGGGGCTTTGGATATATCATTCCCACACTTTCTCCGCTTACAGTACGCATTGATGAAAAGCCAACTCTATATTTCTGAGATTTTACAATCTATTGTCCTCCCTTATCCTCAGAGATTGCTTGTGGCCACGTTCCAACAAGACAACGCATGATAACAAGTGGCATCCAATGTTCAAGACTTCTTCACCCTGTAAATTCTTCAGTCTGTCTTGGCATACCTATTCTCCCCATCTATCGCCAACCAAACACATCTTGTTAATGATTGGAGAAGAACTGCAACTCCAGCTACTATACCAAATTACCATTGGCAATTTGTAGAGACAGCATGGGTTACCAAATTGCAACAAAAAATTCCGAAGCCTCTTTCAATCAATGTTAAGGGGTGTAAAAATGGTTACGGCAAGTCATGGCAGTTACACACAATACTGAATTCATTGACTTAAACTCTGGCAGAAGGCTGTACTTTCAATCACTTTCCATTTGTACTATGTTATCTTTGATATCTCTTGTCCTTTTTTGAGTTGAATTTTTGGATGCTCAGAAGTATAATTAAGTTGAGTTGATACAGTTCTGAATTCAATTATTGATGTTCTTTTCTGTAGATTGGCGCGTGCTTTTATGCATCGTCTCTAAGACTCTTTCATTAACAGCAGTTATAATTCAATGTCGTATGCGAATTAAAATTTAATCACTTATTTATATTTTCTCAGTACAAGGAACAAATGGTCCTTTACTAGGTGTGCAAGTAAATGCAAAACAATAACACTGTAAGTGAAAAGTTTTTTTAAAAAAAATAATATAAATTGTGATTGCAAATCAGTAACATAATTAGTTTGTAAGGCTTCTAACGCACTTAAATTTTCTTGCAAAAGTACAACTTTAATTACGCCCATAAATCAATGTTTGCAAGTAATTTAACTTACACTATTACGATTTCTCCAAATACTCACAGTTATTTTTAAAAGTAAATAAATTCTTACTAACAATTAGAGTTTTTTACTGAAGGTGAGTTCTGCAACTGTTATTGTATAAGGAAAATTTCTTGAAAAAATTCATTTACAATAGAAGAAAATTTTTGTCTATGGAAAAAAAAGAAAACACCCCATTTTTCATAATGATATAAAATGATATTTGAAATATTTTAAAAGTTTCTCTGAAATTTAACAAGTTTAAAGGATAGATAGATTATTTCACAATTTAAAGTCCTTGTACACACACACATAAACACCATAAGGGAAGGTTTTGTTTCAATTTTTTATAATGTACAAAAAGTAAAACTATCAATTATTGAAAAAGAATTTCTGAATTCGGTAAAGGGACGTCGCTTTTCCTTTGATATAAAATATTAAAAAAAATCTATATTGATACAAGTTTTCTGAAGAAAGTATGTTTTTTTTTTTTCTTTTGTAAAAATTACCATTTATCCTCATGGAAAGAAAATCTAATTAAATGTCTAAAAGATTCATATTTACCATAAAATTTCGCAAAAATCTTTAAAAAATATTAAAAGAGAACGTAAAAAGCAAGATGTACTCCCCCTCTCCAGTTTATAAGTTTAAAATGTGTCATAATTCAGAAAAAATAATATTCAAGGAACAAAAATTATTTTTGATTCGATTTTATAAATAAATTACGACTTGTAACTAATGATAATTAAATAAAATAATATAGAAAAAGAATTATACCACCAATTACAACTGAAAATAAAAATATTTAAATTCATAAAAAAAAACTGTCAAAATTGTATCTAAATTGTATGACGAGAAGTTATTTCATCCTTTTCAGTGTTCAAGTCGCTGCGACGGTGGCTCTAGAAAGAGGGACGCAGTCTGCTTGGATACAGTATCCAAACACGTCGTTGTTGAAGAATTATGCGATGCGTTCAAGAGACCAGCTACTTTGGAAACCTGCAACACTGAGCCGTGTCTGGATTGGGTGATTTCTGAATGGAGTCAAGTATGTGACAATTTGTACATCGAATCAAAATCCATTTGAATAGTATTTTAAATATATCTATGTATTAAATTCCTTCAGTTTCCAAGATTTTATGTTTTCCAACAAAAGTTTAAATTTTAATGAAATTTTGTTTTCTTCCTTTCTTTTGAAAAAATATTTCAAGATGTCTTTGATAAGAAATTAAAAGAAAAAAGTAGTTATACCATAGGACTAACTTATTTTTTTTTCTTTTCTTTTGTGATGTAATTTGACTACCTTTAAGAGAAATGTTTGCAATTTAATTTTTATAGGAATTAACAATTTAAAGATAAGAAAAATTCAAAGCTGAGTAGCTTTTAGTGTAGAATACTCCTGACTGGACAAAAAATATAACAATGATGTTTAATAAAAATAATTATTAAAAAATTCATACACACTACTTAAATTTTAAAAATGTTTGCCACATATTTTCAAGTAATGTGATTTTTTTGTGAAAATAATTCAAGTCAGAAACTAAAAATAAAACTATACAATTTAAACTTTAGTTCATATTTCTCTAAAGTGTTCGCTAATCTTAATATATTTATGATAAATTTAAATGTACCAGGTGCGACTGAAAAAACCGGACAGATCGATCTGCAGACAAAAAAAAGCACACTATTGAATTATCCTTTCTTTCCATTCCTACCCCGTAGTTTACAGCAGATCCTTTAACTGGGTCGTGGCCTTTGTTTGTATTGGGCCTTGTATCTGTAGCTTGTTGGAAATGTTATATATGTTTTAAAAGAGCAACGCGCTAATGTAAAATTTTTCGTAAAATTCGAGAAATCCGTAGCAGAAACTCATTCTTTGTAAAAAGAAGTATACAGTGATGAATGTTCATCACGGCATTGAGAGTTCAGTTATTCAAAGAGTGATGAGAAACGAATGCAGATGACACACGTCCAAAACGATCCATCATATCATCGACGAACGAAAGCATTGAAAAATTTGTGTTTTGATCCAATAATAACGTTAGTTAAGTTTTCGCGCAATTGCTGAAACTATAGGAATAGACAAAGATATTGTTCGGCAGATTTCGCTCGAATTGTTGAAAATTGGGCAGAAGAGCGGAAAAACAACAAATTGATTTTTCATCAGAACAACCCACCTGCATTGTCTATCAAGACGTTTTTTACAAGATTCCTGTGTTGGAACATCCAAGCTATTCACTCAAAATTACTCTATGTGATTTTTTTTCTATTCTCAAAATGAAATCAATTTTTAAAGGAACGAGATGTGAGACAATTCAGGCTGGGAATGAAAAATCGACAGATCGGATACCACAAATGTAATTTCTGAAAATTTTCCAACACTGCTTTAACCAATGAAAAATTCGCATTGAACAATATGGGGTGTGTGGAGGGGAGTATATCGAAGGGGATAATGTTACAATTGCGAAGAGTTAACAATAAAGATTTTTATAGCATTAAATACGTGTTTTTGCTTTCTAGCCGAATGTTGTTTTCCTGAATCTCCACATGATCTAAACTGCCTTTTCCTCATATTATAATTTGTAATACATAAGTAGAACTCAATTAAATTCTGTCATTTCCTTTCACATCGAAGAATTAAGACTGTTCGATTTGAACCTTCGTGTGAGCTACTTTTTCCATTCTTAGTAAGCGAAGTTCCCACACGAATAGGGCTAATAAGATGAAAGCATGAAAATCAAAATGGATTTTTAACTGCAATTTGATTCCGGATATCAAGCTGAGTTTTAATCATGCAATTTCCGTATACAAACTGAATTTTACACGCATGACACAAAAAATATTCTGTTTAAAGAAAACGTTCCATTTTTAATACAATTTAGATTATAGGTTGACATTTTCAGATGATAGTAAGACTTTAATGGAAGTTTATATATATTAAATTTTTTTCCCGCTAAGATAAATCCTTCCTACAGATATTTTAATACTCGCATAGTAGCCTATTTTATGCATGCAATGCAATCTGAAATAATTTTGTAGTCAAGAAAAAGTGATCTGCGAATATGAATAATTTAATTTTCCTTTTTCTTCCCATTCCTTTGGAAAATACTATATTATTCATCTAGCAATTTTTGAAAAGTAAATTGCAATATTTCGTGCATTAGTGAAGTTAGGAAGTTTTAAAAAGTACATGAACTATTGAAATTTTTTTTGTGACTTATACATTAGATCTCAGCGGATATGAAATGTTCTATTTTGAAGTAGATAAACTAGATTATGCCAACTCTTGCTTAAATTAATTTCTACTAAAATAAATTCAATATTTTTATTGGTGTCATAACTTCCCTCTGAAAGTTTATATAAAATTATCAATTATAATAGAAATTTCTAATATGACCTCTGAAGATATTATATCAGACTTAATTTTAGATCGGATTTTTCCGAACTTACGAATATGGGTTCCCAATTATCAACATTGTGATATCTTGATCTGAAAAAAGATAATGCGTCCTCTAATGTTTCTTGGGAATTAGTTTCGGATATCTTCATAAATAATTAATGAATATTAATAATTAACTCCAAATTTATTAACGTTTGCTCTTCATTGTTCAGGTCTTGTGCCATATCTTAATTTAATATATTATACAATAACCTCTTAACTCCAATAGAAGACACGCAAGAGGAAACTAAAATGCTTTATGAATAATCACTCGAGAATAAATAAAGTTCCTCTCTTTCAAATCCCAGCTTAACTCAACAATCCTAGATTATGGTTTGACTATGAAATCTTAGCTTACCAAATCCCTCTTTCTGAATTCAACAATTCTTACAACCAGTAGCTTTGTAGCTTAGTACTGTAATAAGAATACATTTCAGTCCACAAATATAACTAAGACACTTCAATCCAAATTATAAATTTCTGTCAGCAAGTCATTATATCTTCTATCTCTCTTCATTCACTTCAACTCAATTTCATTCACATATCATTATCTACAATTAACTTCACTTCCTAACCTCATCTAATTCACCTAATCATGTTTCATTTTAGTTGGGAATAGTTGTAATTTTACGCAATTCAAATTGTTACTAAGTCCCCGAGATTAGTGAAGAGAAAATCGCGATTAGCCTAACATCCCAACTTCTTTTGAATACTTTTACTACAATGACATTTGGCATTATTGCGGTAATAGAATATATATTTATCAAAATTCACGTATAAACTTTATTCAAAGAAAAAGACAAAGTTCTCTGTAAGCAAAGTAATTTTTACGAGTATTATATTTAATATAAAGCTTGTAATCCCACATTCCTTTATCGCACATTTTTAGGAATATCTATTTATCGTCGTTTAAATGTAGAAAAAGAAACTGCTTTGTATTTCAGGATTAGAAACTAGGAAAAGTAAGATGTAAAATTTCAAAGCTCTAAACACACACACACACTGTTATTTCTAAAAATAAAGCACAATGAAACATTTTTATTTTGTGGAATCAGTATATTTCCTTTTAATTCATTATGGACGAAACTATTATTAGATTGTTTTCCAATAAAAAATTTATTTTTTCCCAATACTTATTACCTATCTGGTATCCTGCCTTATATTGCAGCGGTTGAAAGTGAAATTAAACTCATCATTGTATCTTCCAGTGTTCTGCGAAGTGTGACGAAGGGGAGATGCATAGGGAGGTGACCTGTCCCAAGACGCATCATTGCAATCCCAATACCAAACCCGAGGAGCGGGCCAGCTGTTCCCTAAGGCCTTGCATCGACTGGGTAGACGGATCCTGGAGTCAAGTACGTACACTTTACCAAATGAAGAACTCTGCTTTGTTAAAAAAAAAAAGCGACATGTTTAAGGTAATGGGTGTATAGGATTTTGTTTCAGATTTGAACTAAACGGATTTGGGCTCAACGTAATCAAATGGGATCAGATGTATACAGAATAAACTGGCTAAACATTTAATTTACTTGTAACAAGTATAAGAGGAACATAATTTATATATTTAAATATTTAGAAATTTAAAATGTTTATTTTATAATTGTTTTAATCAAACATAATTAAAAGTGATATAAAATTATATCCTATGAATATAAGTAATTATTTAAATTGCTGCTGCTTGTTTTTTGTTAGTAGCTAACTTCAAAGATTTACATATACTTCTAAGAGATAAAAATATGAATAAGATAAAAAATATTTGTATCCAGCAATATTACAACATTCTCTGATATTTGTGGGATTTAACAAGAAAATTCTATCAATTTTCACAAGCTGAAGTTTTAAGAAAATCCATTAATATTTTTTAAAAAAAATATCATTGTTATCAAGAATTTTTAAATGGCGGAATTGTGTTGTTTTTTTATACATTACCGCTATTGAAATTTGATTCATTATTTGTCTACAAAATTGATATTTATGTAAATAAAGTCAGATAATATTGTTATTTTCTTTTAACGTGAAACGTTTAAGAACTACCAAGGCATGGTTTTTTTTTTTTAAAAAAATATGTTTACGAATTGCTATTATAGGATATTTTATGTGAAATAACAAGTTTTAAACAAATATATGAAATGACAATGAGAAAAAGAGTAGTATAAAGGAATTTTTAATGTATTTTTAATTTTTTTCATTAGGGTACTTCTAAAAAGACAATTTCATTCTTAAAATACTAATATTATCATTTTTCTACAATCATTCATATGGATGTCCTTTTTAGTGTTCCTCTACATGTGGCGGCGGAGTTCAAATTCGACACGTCAAGTGCGTGAATTTAACGTCACAAAATCCAGCAACTGGATGTTCTCTGGAAATGAAACCCAATCACAGACAGCCCTGTAATCTGGATCCTTGTCCGGAAAGCAAAGCAGGTAAGCTTAAGGGAGTAATTAAATTGTAATCGAGGAATCAATTAGAATGGATGTTATCCTTTTCTACGAACATTCGCATTTCCCTGTGATTTTGAAGTGAAATGTGGCATAATTTACATTCTTCCTTTAATAGTTCATTAATTTTGTATTTTACATTTAAGCATCAACATGATGATCTGCTTCTGTAATGAAAACGAAAATGATCCTTTTCCATTGCAGAGAGAAAAGAATAGGCACATTCGATTTATTTGAGACGTTAGGTTGTTTGTGATTTTCTTTTCACTTACCTCAGGGGCTTTTTTGTAATTTGAATTGCATGCAATTACGATTTCTTCCAAACCAAAATGAAACGTGATTAGGTAAATTGGATGTTGATAAGAAGTTTAGTGAATTCAATTAGAGAAAGTGATGTATGAGTGAAATAGAATTGAAAGGAAGAAGGGCGATAGAGGATAATGATATGTAGATATATATTTGTAGGCTGGATTGATTCACCACAAGGAATCGTTTGGATTGAAGCGACACCTAGTTAAAGTACTAAGTGCTATCGGAACAAGTGATTTGATAAGCCAAGACTTAATATCAGAATATAAACTGAGGTCATATGAGTTAAGAAAGCTTAAGAGAGGGAGCGATCTTACGTATTATTTGCGGCTAGTTAATAAACAGTTTATCTTGCTCTTACTAATCTTCACTGAAAATTTTGAGCTTATTGAATACTTAATTAGATTTTAAAAGACTGTAGAATTAAATATTGAAGGAAATGCGTCACACATTGATATTTCTTTTTTTTTGTTCGGATTGCAGAAATTCTCTTTTAAATAAATATTGTACATATATCATTCCCTAAATATATTAATATTTGTTTGGATCTTTAATGAAATAAAACGCAACGAATAACAGAGATATTAGATATAGAAGGAATTAGTTTTTGAATTGTATAATACGTAGTTTCACACACAGGTTTATATTATTCTCACAATATAGTGCGTATAATGAAATCCATTTTTAAAACGTTGGAAATCTAATAACCGAAAATAAAGATTCATTTATTAAATAGTTTATTTGCAACATGCGCACCACTGAAATGGGTGTAATACTATTGAATTATGCATTGTTGATTTTCTATTTTTCCCATGTAAATTTATTTCAATGTAATACTTCTGTAATTGTATCAAAGCGTCACAGTCCCGGAAATAAGATTTTATGTACTGAAGCTCAACATTTACGCTTTAATATTATTTTGTCTTTATAACTGATGCTTTAACAATATCTCAATATAATGGAAATTAGATTGAACAAATATTCATAAAATTGTTACCTGGAAAATATTTCACGAGAAACCTTAATGATATTTCTACAACAAAGCAACTACGCGATAATATTTTGTTATATTTATAATATTTCAAAAAATAACTATAAATTTGCTCTAAAATCTTTAAAATTATTCTAAGAGGTGTTGGGATCAGACCTACAAATGCATTTAAAAAATTGATTACATAATAATAATAATAGTAAATATTCAAACCCTTACTTCTAATGCGATCTAAAAGAACAAAGGCTTAGAAGTAATTTTGTAAAAAGTGTGACCTATTTATATGAAAATTAAAATTCTTTGATATCAATTTGGGATACAAAACACATAGGTAGTCTGGGACAGTTGATGAGTGAGGGAGGAACGCTTTGAGATATCTAAAATATTATTTCTTTGGTTGATGTAGAGGGATAGCACGTGGGGAAACAAAATTCTTTTTCGTTGTTTAAGTTTTTTCGAACTGGGAGGAAAATATGTAAGATTATGATACTGGTTGCTTTTCTAACACCAAAATTATATCGGAAGTTTTATTTTTTTATGTTACCGAAATTTCAAACTAATTAGAGTCAACCGTTTGAGCTACTTTTGTGGAAAGAGGAGACTTGAAACCGTTTAAAATTTTCTCCTCTTTATTATCTTATAAATGCTACTCAGAAAAGTACTTCCATTAATATTACAATTAGAAAAAGGGAAAATGCAATCTCATATTTTGCATAAGAGTATATGAAATGTTTTTACATATATTTTCAAGAAAAGATTCTTTACAAATAAATTTTCTTTTTCGAGTCAATGATGGATTTTGTTAAAAAAATCAGTTTAGTTGGTATAAATATTTGAAAGTTTTACTTTATATCTTTCACTGAATAATTCAATAGATAAGTAAGCCAAATTTTGATTATTTATAATCAGCTCAAAATATTGAAGCAAATTTACATACTCGAATGATCACATTGATTTCAGATTTAAGACTGGGTACCAACATCATATTTCGAAATTTTTAAAAAATTATTTTCAATTATTTTCTTGTTTATGATGAATCATTCACCAGTGAAGAAGATTGTCTCTCACGGCACTTGTTTCTACCTTAAAAAATTAAAAAAAAGTTTCATAATTTGTAGTTAGATATCTATGCTTTTGCACAGCTTTGTTTTTCTAAATTAATTATAAAAGTAGGAGCTACTTTTTTTTTTTTTTTTTTGCATATCTGTGTCACGTGTCACGAACTCTCTCAGTATGGTACTTTTCCACCTGATGAATCAACATCTAAATTCTCCCCCTCAGGGTCTTACCTTTTAAAATAATCACGAGAGTCACGACCCCGAAGTACCTCAGTGATCTTTTTCTTTCCTATGGAGTTAACTGTCTTTGTTAAATATGAATGACTCGTCCCCGGGATGCCCTGGTGATCTTTCTTTACGAGTATATTCGACTCCCCTTCTTGTCAACCAATGTTTACCTTTTTCTTGATGCTTTTGTGTCTAAATTACAATGTGAACAAATGTTTGGCTCTTTGCTAAATTTGACTCTTGAACCAATTTAAAATCAAAAGCTTTATATTATAAGTATAAATAATTTTTCTTATATTTAAAAATCTCTTAGGGCATACAAACACGTTCATCATGCTTATAATATACATTCACTTATAAAAGATACTTTTGTAATTTATAGTGTTTATGTATACTCGTATATATTACTGACTCGGATCAATTTTCATTGTAATAGATCATTATTTTAACATGAACATTGCACAAAGGAGATACTATTATAAAGTTTTAATAATAAATGAAGTAGTCATTTATCGTAGTATTCATAATCATTCTTTGACAAGCTGGAACAATTTTAATATTCTTATCCAAAAGTCTTGTATTTTAAATAACTGAAAGAAAAGAAGCTTTGATAAGAAATAGTTGAATTTTTTTATATTCATAGATAGATATAAAAAAAATTATAGCAACATGTCAACACTCCCCAAGTACTTTTTGAAAAATAGAAAATGTCAGAATACAAAAAAAAAAAAAAAAAAAAAATTGTAAATAAAATAAAAATAAAATTGAGTAGTCTTGGAAAATGAAAACCTGACAGATAATTTTCTTTACATGCAACGCTTGTCAACACGTCTCTCAGTTATCACATACATTAAAATTTCATCAGTTTCAAAAGAAAAAGTGTAATATTTAAAAGTTTACTGTTTTAAAATCTTTTTTTGGAAATATTTTCAAACACTCTTGGAACGAATCTTTTAGAAATTTTTTACTCGTCTATTTCAAAATATCATCACAAATTTAGCATGAGAAGATTAGCGGAATATAATAATATTTGTGTGTGAAATTTCTTTATTAGTGATTTCTAAATTATCCAAAAATATAGATACAAGTAAAAACTAGACAAGACGTTAGTAAATAATTAATTAGACGTTTTTCTGTTGATACGCATTTTAAAAATAAATATTTTCTATGTTTATGTAGATCCTTCTATAAAATGATCAAATGTTTTCAATGATAAATTACAAATACTCATAACACATAGTTATAATTTAAGACTCTACGATTTCTTTTGCGTTACTATCTGAATATTATGTCTAAAAAGTTTTAGTAATAGCTAGTTTATTTTTAATTGCACTTTGTTTTTGAGAAAGTAATCGATATTAAAAAACAATACTAATAGTTCATTTTTATCACAGTTGTCTTACTCAGGGTGAAGTAACACTGAATCTTAAACATTCTATTTTGAAAACAACTATTATATTTACTCATTTCACTTAATTTGCTGACAGACAATTTCGAGTGAACATTTTTCAGAACAGGCTATGAATGGCTGAAGTAGATGAAATTAATAAAATAAAGAATCTCTTCCGAAGACCCATTTATCTGTAATAGAATCGCAGTGGCACTGCGTATTCCGATTAAGATATCGATCTCCACTAAGATGTATGATGAATAGTGGCTTTGGTGACAGCGTAATCTTTTCTAATCATCGATTAATGTACCGCATGAGCTATTTAAACATCACGGAATGGCAACCATTGTAAGGCAGTGAAGCTATCCATCAGCTGTGGCTTTTATGTTGTTATCATTTCGATACAGGTTATTTGATACGTGTGAGATTATGGATCATAGCACGAATTAGAGGAATTTGTTACAGAAGTCAACAGTTGAATTATAGCTCTTTAAAATGATGAGTTTGTTAAAATTTTATGCCTCCATGTAACATATTAAGCGAATTAACAACTTTAAAAAAAAGGTTACGTAGTTAAAAGGTTACGTATGTATCACAACTACCGTAAAATAGTACACGAACTTTATGGAACGCACCAAGTATATATATTAAGTACTTCCGAAGAGGCGAGGAAAACCCTGAAAAAATGAAATGGCAATGAAAAAAGTTTCAAAATGAAATTTATATTTGTCATAATATAATTAACTTAAATAAAATTAAATAAAAATAATAATGCATCATTTAAGGTATTTGACTACGTTAAGAACTCGAATTTCGGAAAAAATACCGAATTTTTTTATTTGTCCAATAAAATATTTGAAATCTTCTCTTTCTAAAGCTACCTTACATTTGTAGCTATGGTTCATAACAATCAAATTATAAATATTTTAATATCAGACGTTTCCTTTGTATTCTGGACAAGTTTTAATTTTGAATCTATTATCTGAAGAATATAATTGTCAGTATGTTTACAGTTTTTGAAGTGGAATGGTTTTTTCTATATATTGATAGAATTTGGTAGGAATGTTTTTCATATCATTCTTAAGATCCTGAACAAGTATTTTTGTAATGAATGATTTATAAGTGGATTTATTCACATTTTAATGCATAAGAGTGGAGGAATTTTTAAAAAAAACGCGTGTTGTTATTTCGACTCTTAATAACTCTGCAAATAGTGTGAATTATTAAAAAAAATCCTAGTTCAGGCTCTGTACAGGTGTCATATCAATACGTATGCTGAATAACAGTGTTATGGAAAGATTTTTCATGAAAGAGGAATATTTCGAAAATGTGCTATTTTTTTCTTATTTTAAGCTAAAAAATTGCATTACATTTTTTTTCATTGTAATAAAACGTTTTAAATGCTTTTTTTATGTAATTCTAATTCAGATGATAATAACTATCAAAAAAATTATTCATTTATACGTTTTTTCAAAATCATGGTTCCGAACGTAGTTGGATACCTTAATAAAAAAAACATGAGTTTTAAAAACTCTTACAGTGATATTCTCGGGATGCATCTGTATATATTTTATTTTCAAAGATTTAGCTCTGAATAAATACTTTCCTTACATTTATATTACCTCATTTATATTACCAACATTACTAAGAAAATGCATTGTTTTTAAACTCAGGATTCAATATCTGTCCAATTTTTTTCTGAAAAGCTATATTTTGTCGATAAAACAAGATATTTTATTTTAAACATTAATCAGTTTATCTTTTATTCCTAAAATTTCTTTTAAGGCCAGCGAATTTTTCAAATGAAGCAATCTATCTAACGTGAAATTAAATTATGTTGGAGATTAGAACGAAAACCTGTCACGAGCTGAAAGTCAGATAACGACTGTTGTCCTGGAATAAATGTGTCCTTATCAATTAACTGGCTGTGCACATGTCTTTTCAGATACTTCCTTTCGATTCAAAAGCTTAATCAAAACATCAACTTGAATAAATACTTCCTACGCGTGTATGAATCTAGTCGCCCGAGGACAAGATTTTAAACCTCTCCTTGTTTTGCCGTTCATTTCATTCACATTCCCAAATATATATTTAAATTAAATTCCTTAATTATAAGTTTCTTAACCTTCAAATGTAGGTAATGAAAATACATTTATTACATAAACTTACATTTATTACATAAAGAAAATACATTTATGAAAGTTATTTCCAAATTAATATGTTAAAAAAATGTTTTGCAGATTTAATTTAGATATCCGCAACTCTTTTTTGAAGCGCACACATCATTAATGTTGATAGAAGCACATATTGAAACATCTCCAACATTGATTTTATAATAAACAGTATTTAAAATAAAGTTTTAAGTCTCAATTCCCCTTTTGTATTTCTATTTCCTTGTTACTCCATCACAAGTATATAATTGAAAAGTCACTTATCAACTCAATCACCAATTAATAGCCTACAGTAATGAATGAAATGAAATAGTTTTTAATCAGATCTTTGATTATTCAAAAGTCAGTCTCTAGTCTACTATTTCTATGTTAGATTCTGATCTAAAAAACAAATATAATAGTTTATTATTTAGCTGTAGCATATCACTTGGGTGCGAATCCTTAGTAGATTTAGAAATGTGGGTGCAATTTGCTGGCCTTACGCAGAGTCTACCTGGCTGTGATTAGACAACTTTTTACACTTGTCTGTGCGAGCGCTATTCTTTCACATTTATTGCTTCCCCTCACGCTCTAGACAACTAATTAACTTCAGTATTAAATTCTTCGATGTTTATAAATACAATTTTTCAATCCTTTTCATCACTCTGTAGTTTAATCTTCACTTTAACATTTCATTCAGTGGGAGAAATTTTTAATTCAAACAAGAACTAATAAGGTGTGGCTACTAAATAAAAAGACTGAAGCTGTATATCATTTTATTTTGATGGCATACATATTTACTTAATATCACTTTTAGTTACTCCCCTCCTCTATCCCTACAATGCTCCATCCGAATCCTCCAGTGTTCGAAACCGTGCTGGATGTCTTCTGTCAGCTCCTTCAGGGCACACCCCCGCTTTCGCTTTCACAGCTTCAAAGGTCACAAATCTTGTTTCTTTTATTGCACATTTTACTTTGGGAAATAGATAGAAGTTTCAGGGCTCAAGATTCTGAGAATAAGGCGAATAGTCTAACACTGGTATGTTGTACTTGGCTAGAAACCTCTTGACAGACAACGTGGAATGAGCCGGCGCATTGTTTTAGTGAAAAAATTTACCGCACGGATTCTTTGTCATTTCCTACAGTCTCAGCAATCGTACGAATACTTAACTGCCAGTCAGATCGAAAAAGATCACCGATTTTTTTCGATATTATCTTCTGAATTTGACGTGGGAGGGTGATCTTAGCATGAATGATCTTCAACGTCTTCCCAACCACCTTGAAAACGCTTCAACCATTCAAAAACACGTGCTCACGATAGACATTCATTGTCATACACTTATGCTAACAAATTATAATTTTCAGTAGAGAGTTTTCCAAGTTTAATGTGAAATTTCACAACAATTTGTTGCTCACTTATCATTTTTCCGTGGAATGGTAACGGAAGCCGGGGAAGGCTACGGCTATACGGATTTGTTTACAGAAGCGAGAGGTACTGTAATCGAAAGAGAAGGTTTCACTCTAAACTGGTGTCGTTCGCTGGCGTAAGACGCATGCGTACTTCTTCTGTGGCAGCCCAGTCTCGGCATTTAATAGCTAAACCTTGTAAATAAAAGTTCCAGATGGTTAGTTGAAAGAAAAAGCGCGAAACAGTCGCGCCTTAAAGTCACTAACAAACATGCTCTATATTCCTTTACTAACATTCTTTTATCACATTTGAATCGTTTTATGACTGAACAGCATCCCACTTTTATTTAGAACTTTGAGAAGTTTTGTTATAACTTTATCCTATGCCGTGTAATTTCTTCGTGCTGAAACCAATATAAAACCAGACAATAAATTGGATGTAACAATGTATTGAAATGTTTTTACTAATAATTCACAGACATACAATTACGCAGACGTATGAATTCGAAGAAAAAAAGAATAGAAAATCATATGTAGCATCTAAGGGAAAATGTGCCGTCACTTTTTTCCATCCGATGAATGCAATTGAAATTTCTGATTGTGTATAAAATTGAATCGATGCTGACCCAGATCCTGTCGTCCCTGGAAATACGACGGAAGATTGTTAACACTTTTTAGGTATTGAGTGTTCCTTAAATCATAATTAAAAATAGAAATAAATGCTATGAGAGAAGTCTATAATAATATATATAATTTTAAGATAACATGAACGTAAAGAAAAAAAATTTAAAAATCGTTATGGCATTTGCTAATTTCATTATTATAACATGTCCTAACGGTTTTTTTTTTCTGCTAAGTTCTCAAAAAAGTAGATTTATTAAAAGGGAATATTAACTAATGCAAAGCAAACACTATCAATACACTACAGAAGCGCAAAAAGTATCAAGAAAATACCATCGTCAAATTCGTAAAGCAATTTTTATTTTCACAAGTAAAACATTCTTAAGTACAGGAACGTTGTCAAAGTTAAAAACAAAAAGAATAAAAGTAGACGATTCTGTTATAAAAGTAAATTAATTATAGTAGACAACACTATTATTCTCGGATATTAAAATAAAAGCAGTCGATAAAATATTATAAACATATCTTAGTAAAGTAAATATACCTATAGCAAAGTGAGAGGGAAAGTGAGAGAGAGAGAACATAATTATTATAATCATAATGCATTACAATGCCTATCTTTTGAGCCTAACTCCATGTACACTTTATTTTATGTCCATGCCTTTTTATTTACGCCAGTTTCTCAAAACAACAACATGTTTTATCTCATGTTTAGCGCCAATAATAAATAGAGCCTAATGAATTTTTCTCATGATGATAACTGTATCGAATAGAATTTAAAGACTATAACAGTTCATGTATGAAAGATGTAATAAGAGAACTCGGCTATAAATGAGAGATTAGTTTAAATATAAGTAGAATAATACAAATAAAATACAAATAATACAAATAAAATTCAAAACTCCTGAAAAAGGAAACCTTTAATGGTAGAATCAATATGCCTGGTGAAGGGTTATGAATGTGTTAGAAATTAATCAATTTCGATTTTGCTAAAGGGATCGGTGAACATTTTTTTTTCGAAATTTCTATGAATGTAGGAATGCTGCTGATGCAGATTTATTTAAATAACCCCAGTGAGAATCAAGACGGGTAAGGTCACTGAATACCAATGTCAATTTCCAAATCTATAGCCTTTTTCTGCCTTTCAGTAATTGTTGTTTTTACGTCTGTCATTTTCAGCATTCAGCGAATGTCGTGACAAAATGGAGAATGGCATGTGCAAGTCGCTGCGTCACATGTGCGGAACGTGGTACTTCAAAGAGAAATGCTGCATCACGTGCACCCGCAAGAGCAGGCCGAGGAGACCGTCGCACCACTCCAGAGATCGCAGCCACCAGCACTCGTAGCACATTCGTTGTCAATAGAAACGAAAACAAATATAATTTACCCTAGCCATTTTGTAGAACAGTTCTCGCAGCTTCAGTTGTCTCCTGGTGTTCAATAGTTTGTGATAGTTAAATTTTTTCTTTCCATTTCTGAGTAATTCGTTTAAAGAGTTGTTATGTGATCACTTGGTGACGGATGAATTTTTTTTTTTATGCTTATGAATTCTGAGTGCGTATGTCATTAAAAGTTTATTTGATGAAATAGATTTTAAACTTAGTATTATTTTTCAAAGCAGATTATATTTAAAATATCAGACGTTTGTATAAATTTAAAATTTTTTTTTTTTAAAAAAAGATTTTTTTAACTGTATGAAAAATGAAGAAAATTATAAATCATAAAACGAGTTAATTTTAATGATGTGATAAAATTTCGGTCAAATGATTTTGATGTACCGAATCTCGGTTTAGTAACTTTGTAAGTTTAAACAACTATTTTAGTTGATACTGAAGTAATTGCGTATATGTGAATGTAAATTATTTGCTGTTACTTCCACCTGAATGACGGAATTCTTCGAATTAAGAACGCTAAATAATCAAATTTTGTCATAACCTAATGTGTTCCTCATAAATCCTTAAAAATAAATACATATCAATTGACCCTATCCCCATATACATATACCTTGATTTTATTTAATCCAAAAATCAAATTGATATTTTTGTTAACCATTAAATCGATAATGGAATCTCATGCTCTTGTCTTAAAATTAATGATAAAAGGGCGATCGCGGAACGAGTAGAAATGAGTTCCACATGCAATAGAATTTCTCAAATGTATCGTGAAATTCTATAATTTGAATGTATTCAAATGAAAAAAAAATGCTAAAAATAATGTAGCTATTTTTGTGGATGTAGATATTTGAAGCTTTGTATTTTATCCATTATGAATATGCAAGAGCTATATTTAGAATCTCAGAACATTGATGCTAATGTTGATGGTAAAGTTGTCCTCTTTCAAATAAGCACGAGTATGAATGCTATGTACTTAGTTTGACTGATATGCAAGTCATTTCGGAAAACTTTGAGTATCTAAAGACTTTATTAGGGAATTCACACAAAATATTATCTTTTTTTTGAATAAAATCTTTCAAATATTAAGATTTGATTTCCTACCATTAAAAATTATAATGATAATCGACTTAGTTTTCAGTTGCGAGACGTTCGGCTAAACATATGTTTAGAGTTCAATGATGATCAAAAAGAACAGAGAAATCGCTGATCAATCTTTTAACAAAAAAAAAAATGTTTTTTCAAGTGTTAAAATCTGCCTGGTTTACGTATTCTTTGTTTGTAAATTATTTCTTACTTTTTCCTGCAGAAAATATCTCTCTTCAGCAGTTATACTAAAAATCAATTACAATTCGACTTATAGGTATAATTTATTTTCATAAAATACATAATTGATTAAAAACCTATAAGGTAATGTTTCTTGTCATGAAATATACTGATATTTTTACAATTAAAATGAAAGTCTATAACAAAAATATATCGAATAAACATGCTGTCATGTAAAAGTCAAGTATTATGATTCATCGTGATTATTGGATATAAATTATAATTAAATTACATATAAATTATAGTTTTGTAAAATTATGTAATCTGAATTATTTTTAGTTCATATATTGTATAGTTTGATAAGTTTTTTAAAGATTTATGTTGAAATATTTGCTTTGAATGTGAATTGATGACGGCGAAGTATTCAACTACGAGAATCATTTGATTTGAGAATGATGATGTGAGGAGGATTGTAAATGATAAGTATTATTATTGTTTGTATAAAAATGATTGATATTAAAATACTGATGTATTCCTGTATTCCAACGGATTTAAAATGCCTTTTGTATTAGTTCATTTGCTATGTTGAATATTTTCATATTCATTGTAATAAATTATTTACAACCAACTTAAAGGGTTCTATTTGTTTTCATTTGAGCAATATCATACATTTTTTGTGTGAAATTATTGAGGATTCTACAAATTTGTTTGTGGTATTTTACCTTGAACCTTAGCCATAAGAAATGTACTTCTAAGCTCATAAATGCTCCTCTAAAATACACATTGTACAATATTCAAGTTGACGTCGGGAAAAATATTTTAGTTATTGAAATTATACTTTTATGATATATAGTTTTCTAATTTTTTTTTTTAATTTTGGGACACTCTGTGTAATTCAAAATAATTTTCAAATTAATTTATATTCCGAGAAATTTAACTTTAAAATCTAAGAAACATAAACTTAAAACTGCAATTGAATAAAAACGATAAGATGGAATATTAGGAATATTAACATTCCTAAATATCCTAATGTTATTTCCTAAATATAATGATTGTATTCTTTCAATAAAATCAATAGCAGAATCTGTGCAACACTTTCCGTTCTAAGAGAAGTAGAAGGGTTGTTACCCTTTTGAATTATTCATGGAAATATAAAGAAACGTTCGATGAAGAATATCAAGACGTGTCTTTCCAGAAAAAAATTCCATAAATTTATTAGATAATGTTAAATTCTTTAGAGAAGGTTACATATCTTCTTAAGAATTGTGCTCTGTTTTCTTTATAAACCTGACTGGAATGGGAAAGGAAAGTCTTAGGAATATACGATTTATGTTAAATTATAAAATACTTCTATTTTTGAAGATTAAAATGAAAAAAAAAAAATCGAAACACACTGGCATGTACTTTTCCCATTATATACTACATTAAAGAAAAAAATCGACAAATACCACTTTTAATCTAACCCAATATTTTTCAAATAGATAGCAAGAATTAAAATATTTACATAAGAAAACATAAACCCCAACTGAGACTACATAAAATAAAATTAGCTTTAAATTTACAATGAAATAAGTTTGAAAAATATAGCGACGAAAAATAAGTTTTTTTTTAATATTTTACACAGCTATGTATTATAAGTACTGTATTAAAAGAAAAAGGCAGTTAAGTTTTATTTCGGGGTTTAGCTTGTTGATCACTCTTCCATCTTCTTTTGAAATAAGAATGTGGAAATGAAATAAGGAATTTATTCATAATAAAGTTAGTAATTAGTCGTTCGTTTCATAAAAAGAATTGATGTTTGAAAATAAATTCTTTCATTTTAATAAAAGGAGTTAATTGCAATGAAATTCTTTTTCCGCTTTTGCTTGAAGGAATAATAAAGACAACTCTTAAATGTTGTCACTTAATGTTTATAAGTACAATAAGACTATTTCAATTTATTTATCAAATTTTAATAGTTTGATTTAAATTTAATGAAATCGATTGAGTTACATGATAAATTATTTTGAAATATTAATCCGAGCAATTTTTTTCATTTAATACTTACATAACGCAATTATTGAATATTTTTAAGAAATATTTTTACGTTCATCAAAAAACACGAAATATTACACACAAAATTGTTTTTTTTTAGTATATAAATTCACGAATATAATTTATTTGTATGTGTAGCAACACTTCAATTTATTAAAGCACTTAAATGTTTGTAGTATTCAATATGCTAAGTATTTTTGATAAAAGTTGCTTTGCTTCGAAAAGTTGTGAATTGAATTTTTTTTAAAAGTGCTGTTGTTTAAATGTATCCAAACTTTAATGCACGTAACATTTCATATTCCAAAGTTGAGATAGATGGAACTATAATAATGATATGAATTTCTTGTATAATGAAGAAATGAGGCTATGATAATAATTGCCATTTTTGTTCTGTTGCCATTCAACATTTAAATGATGGAATTCACTTTATAAGGCGAAATATTTCTAAAAAAGATTACTAAAAGTCAACTTAAGTTAATCTTTGAATTTCTTAAATTTTGAACAGTTTTTGTTTTTAAAAAAGTGTTCATTCAAAATCCATTGTTCTTTTTTAGCAGATCAATTAATTTAATTTTCATCGATTTATAAAATTTTATTTTACTGTGTAGAATGATTTTTTTAATTCTACAGAAAACTTATATAATTTGAAAATACATTAATTTTCGATTTGTTTTTATTAGTTTTGTCATTTATATATAATGCCATTTCTATAAAATATATCATAATGTAAATGTAATAGTTATATTTATTTTTAATTAAAATACTTAACTTTCCTTTTTTTTTTTTTTTTTTTTTTATAAAAAATCCCGCTAAACTGTAACTGTAAAGCTGTAAAGAATTAATGATTTCTTTAAACGCGTAACATATTTACTAAAATTTAATGTAGAGTTAGGATTTTTTTTCTGTTATTATTTTAATAAAAATTTATTATAAGGAGTAATATCTACTTTAAAAAAATAAACATGTTAAAAAATGTTAAGAATGAAATGTAATTTTAACAATATTTTAATAAATTTTATACGTATTGTTAATTTGTAGAATAAATAATTTCTTAAAAATTGTAATTACGAATAAACATATCTAAGATATTTATCTATGAAGCGTAGAATATTTTTAAAATTTGTTAATTCGGACATAAATTTTTGAAATATACTTTTTTTTTCATTTCAAAACACTATGATGAAGTCTATTAAAATAACATTGGATGCCAAATTAAAATATATGAAAATTTGTAAACATAAAAACTGAGAAATTAAAGCTCTATGGAGAAGAGTGATCAGCGTGTAACATAATGGAATTCATAATTCTATTAAAATATCTATTAGATGTCCAACAATGGAAGTTGATACTGTCTGAATAGCTTCATTTATAATATATTTAATGGATTTCCTTTCAAATAAATACTAGTAGAACAATTGGGTTTGAAGGCAAGCTTTTATGATCAAAATAAAGGGACTGAATGGTCTTTGAGATGTTTAATGTAGATATATGTAGCAGTATTTAGCATTGGGAATCTTCCGAACAATGTTTTCATTGTCACAATATGCAATCCTGATTATGTAGTGGAAATATTATTATGGAATTGATATGGTTTTACTTCGGTGTAAAACTCCCTCTTTCTCAGTCTATTATTCAGTATATTCAATTAATATCTTTATTTACACAAAATCGTTTTATCATTATATAGGAAGCGAAATCTCTAATTAGCTCCAGACATTAGT
Organism: Nephila pilipes; assembly: GCA_019974015.1. NCBI lineage: Eukaryota > Metazoa > Arthropoda > Arachnida > Araneae > Nephilidae > Nephila > Nephila pilipes. The sequence continues at coordinate 56,246 of BMAW01111944.1, forward strand.
AAGTTCATAATTAGTTACATAAGTTCAACTGAAGATATTCCATGTTTTTTTTGTGATGAATATATCTATCATTTATGTTCTGTTGAAGAAATTTATGAACAGTATGTTTCATTTTTCTATTTATATACCCATAATTTAAATTATTACGTCTCAGGATATTGATAGAAAAAATAATTCATAAAATTATAATCATTAATAGCGTTTTGAATATCCTAGATCATAATTATAATCTAATTAATTTCATTGTGAAAGGGAGAAGTTTTACATATGAACTGTCGCCATGCAAGAGGAGTCTATATATTATTTTTAAATAATGCACAAATGACTCAAGGAATCTATTAACGTATTACCATTATTATCAAAAACATTTTAAGACATTAAGCTGTCTAACTCTGGTATTTTCCGTCTTTGGAGATATTTTATGATCAGGTTGTATAAAATGTTGAAGAGCAAAAATTATTTATGGAACCTTTATCTCTGCGTAGGTAATTGGCTATTTAATCTTACGAATGGTTCGTCATGATTTTTATAATGCGATAGAAAATGGTATGACGATTTTGTTAGGTCGCGAAATTTTATTTGAGTTTTTCTTGATGATCAAGAGGAAGTTTTAAGCTAAAAGGAAACATCATTATAGAAAAGTTCAATTTTAATGAACTACTTAGTTTGAAATATAAACTGTGTAATTGAGTACCATATAACATTGAAAAGAAACTGGATACGTAAAGTAAATAAAAAGCAGAACCTCAAAAATATACCACCCTAATTATTCACTTATATCTAAAGTATTATCTTTAAATACAAAACACCCCAATTAAAATTATATTATAAATCAATATACTTTTGAAGAAAAAGAATCGTACTATGTTCACATTAAAATGTGAATTCTCAAAATTTTTCAGTTTGAGACACGATTTGAAATTCCTCTTTTTTAATGAAAGATGTATCTAATTGTTAAAAAGAAATTGGAGAAATAGATGTTCAAAAGACACAGAAATATTTTGTTTTAAAAGATTTGAATATTAACTATTTTATTTAAATTAAGTTTTATGCCAAGACAGCTATTGATTGCATTAAACATAATTGAATAGATTTTACAAAATAAATTAGAGGAAAATGTTAGTTTTTGTAATAAAAAGACTAATCATGCTTTTCTCTCCCCGGTTGTTTCAGATATGATTTAATCTTTAGATTCCTATTGTATCATAATCTAAAGAGCTGAAGGAGTTTTATTGAAACTATTTACTTTAACGTTCTTAACTATCATTTAATAACATATAATTCTTACTAGAAATTCAATTTTATAGATATCAATTCATTTTAAATAAATAAAATGTGTATTTTATCGAAATTTATGTTGTAATGTTTTTTAAATTTATTTCAGAAAATTCAAATCAGAATATGTATCTTTTGAAAATATATGCGCATTTTGGGGTTCTTCAATTGCTTCCTTTAGGATTCGAAAATAGGTTAATTTAATGGAGTGTTTTAAATTAACGTTTCTTTAGAACTCGAGACTAATGGTAATGGGCCACATATTTTAGAACCTCGGCTAGGTACCGAACACGATAACCAAGAACTGCTACTTCTCTTGCGTCAAATTGGAAATCAAAAACAAAGACCTGTTGCATTTAGAGATAACCGAGCACATTTACTGGTTGAAAATATCTCATTTGATTTAAAAGATTCTATTTCGAATAAAGGAATACTAAAAGTGTCTGAGTTGGAAACAAGTTTTAGTAACTTTGACACTCCACCACGTGAAATCATAAATCATGCTCCGTTCCCTTTAATGAGCAGCTGCCTTGTTCTGTGCAATGGTTCTCTTTTGGAAATGGGAAACAAATAAATTAAATGACTTCATGTCCGCGGCTTTGAAATTCGCGACCACGTCTATTTTGCTACATACTGATTTAAATAGGAAAAAAAAACCCAGATATTTTAACTCATACCTCAAATTTCTTTTATTGTAAATATTTGCATGATTCGTCTGTCTCAAAATACATATAATTGTTTAATGCAGGGTTGACCAAACCATGGCGTATGCGCTAAACTTGGCACATTGGATAATTACAAATGGCGCTTCAGACAATTCTGAGTGAACTATCGCGGTGTCGAGTTTTGAAGCAGAGTTTTTGCGAGAATCCAGAGTTGTTTTCATCAAACTAGATTCTCTAGAAGCTATTGTATCATCATGAAGCGATCAGTTTCTCGTACAGATAATTCCTGACTAGTGTAGACTCGTGCTTCTTTAAACTATTTTGTTAATTTAACTGCGTGATTAAGTTACTCCTTTTCCTCCTCTAAGTGAAGCAATTCTATTCTAATGTCTATTTACTAACTCCTAGCCATGAACGTAGACGTTATTAACAGAACTCGAGTCCCATGGGGCATCTGAACTCTTCTGTCAAAAAAAAAATGGCGCATGGTATCCAAAAGATTGGTCACCTTGGTTTAATGTATTCAATGAAACATAATTCGAAATAAAAACCAACGTTTTTATATGTGGCAAAGTTTATTAAAAATTATTGAAATATTAGTTAAATCTTGTAGTAAACGTCTACATATTGCATTGTTAGGCAAGTAAGAACGATTCCCAAAATTTCAGAGCTCTAGCTTGATGGGAAGTTGGTTAAATTAACAATAGACAATTTGATGACACACTAATACAAAAACACACACCAAGTGAAGTACATAAAAACGTTAAAACTAACCAAAGTTTATTAATTCATCCGGTAAATTAAATGGTTGAAATGCAGTTTAGCCCAACCACCCTTAGCGACAGGAATTATTGGGGGGGGGGTATTTTGCCCAATGTGGCTACAGTGGTCCACCTCGCGGATTTAACGTTCAGCCAAAAAAAAAATTGGCAATTTTTGAAATTGCTCCAAGCAGTTGGGTTAATCTGCATTTTTACCAATCAAATTTAATTAATGAATTAATATTTAAAAAAAACTGTAATTACATAAAGTGTCATCCACTACGAGTTTAGAAAAATGTAATTGAACTTCAGTGGATGAATTAAAAGTATTTTATTAACGATTGAAAATTTGAAAAATATATATAAATAATTATATATAGGGAGAGTGTAAGCTAATAGTGGGAATTTAATTATATTATCTGTATAGGAAATAGCCTCATTTCTTAATATGAAATATCAGCACTATGGGTACATTAGAATTTGAGAAAAAGATGCCGAAAACACGCACACACAGATTTTGAGAAAAATGCTAAAAAAGTTACATTTCTTTATGACGTGGAACGTTCATTTACAAATATGTATTCAGTTTTCTAACGTTCTTTTAAACGAATTCTCATAAATAGTTTATTTATGGAATTTTAAGCGCTCTCTAATTTTAACAGCAAAATAAAAATTACAAAATTTGAGATTAATTTCTTTTAATAACACTTACAAAATTTAAAATTCAAAATGAATTTACGATAAAAAAAAAAGAATTCATTTAAGCGAAATAAATCTGGCATTGTTAGTGGAAAATTTCTTTTTCAGGGGTTAATTAATTATGCTAATAAAGTAAATTCATCCCTTAACGTACTAATTTAGTTCTCTTTAAGCTATTAACAATGGTATTGATTTTGTGCAGATGTCATGAAAGCTGAGGTCGTTATTAGGCGTGTCCTTTTTTTATGAGTGAGTAAGAAAAAGAACTAAGACGATGGAGGCCTTTGATCCGCTCACTGAAAGAAGAAAGGAAATTATTTCTATCTTTCTCAAAAACTGATCTCCATATTTAATAAGTGCAGGAATTTAAGACGTTCCATTAAAAAATTCTTGAAGTTAAAAAAAAATTACTGGTTGAATATATTTATGGATGACGTCATGTTTAAAATTTATCTCATTAATAAAATTCGACGTGATTTAGAATTTCATCACATATTTTCTCAAAATAAACTCTGCATCAAGGCAATTAGAATAATTTTGAACGTCGTTGTTAAAAAGAGTACGCTTCTATTATTTTTCGATGATTTAGATGTATTAATAAAAATGAAATTGACAAAGAATTTATGACGAGTAATTTGATCAAATATTGATGGCGACAATTTCTTTTGCTTCGTTGTTCATAATAATATCTGACTTTGTATACTTCAATTTTGAGTTAATAGCTAAATAACTATGAGAAAAAATAATTATAAAAGATTAATGTGAGGGGGGATCCATAAATTTTAGGACTCTTTGGGGAGAGGGGAAATTACACGTTTCATGAAATTCAAGGTTTGTCCCACAAATAATGAGAATACTTTTTTTATGAGTTTCTGGATCCTTGCCAAACGAAGACGCTGTTGGCTACAGGTAAATTGAAGTTTCAATTACTTATTACAATGGTCAGCATGTGGCCTTTTTGTCAGGGAATTCTCAGTGACTTTATAGAGAGGCATTGTGCGAACGCATCATCTCCCAAATGATGCATGAGTGATACGCAATAAAGTTTTGTGTTAAATTTAACATATGTGGTTTTGGAAATGACGACGAAGTTTTATCACAATCCCGGAACTGCAAGTGGCACCATTTTTTATAAAAACGTCCGGCAGAGATTGAAAACTGAACTGCGCGGTAGACGCCAATCGACATTGCACATCCCAAACCAACCGCGACCGAAGAAAACTCTATGAACAAATCGTGAGAGAAAACACTCTCTAAATTCTGTTCTTTAACTCTAATGGAGTGAATCACAAGGAATTTGTTCCATCTGGGAAGACAATTAATTCACAATTTTACGTCGAAGTGCTCAAAGGTCCCTTCTAACCGCCATTTTGATTTCGTGGACGTAATGTTAATCCTATGGAATTTCGACTAATTCTCACATCTTCACTATCTGATCTATTTGAATGAAATAAAGTGCATCCGAAAGAGTAAAAAATAATGAATGCCACTGTGGAATTATTTTTGTCCTCCAATTTTTAAAATTTTTTTTATCCTTATTTTAAGGATTCGTTTGTGCGGGTTTTCCGATCTTCAAAAATATTTTAAGATATTTTTAAAAATCGGAGGAAAAAAAGTAATTCCACAGAAGCAATTATTATTGTTTTCTCTTTTAGATGCACTTTATTGCATTCAAATATATCAGATAGTGAAGATGTGAGAATTAGTCGAAATTCCATAGGATTAACATTACGTCCACGAAATCAAAATGGCGGGTAGACGAGAACCTTAAGGGAAAAAGTGAACGGCATCCGCTCAGAGATCTCCAGCAGCTGGTTCATCCACCATGACAACGCTAGGTCCCACACGGCATTGGTGGTGACTAAATACCTTCCTCATGAAACCATAACTGTGCCTCCACATCCTACAGTCCAGACTCAGATCCCAGCGACCTCTTTTTGTTCCATAAACTTAAAATGGAGCTTAAGGGATTCAGTCAAAAATGCTCAAGAGATCATCATCACAAAACTCTAAACATCTCGCAAAATGAGTCAGCACAGTGTATGAAAATTAGCAGCACTGATGGTCTCGTATTAATGTTCAATGTCCAAACTTCAAAACATATTATGTATATTTCATAGAGTATCCAATAAAACAATTTTTTTCAAAAAAGTTTCTTATTACTTTAGGAATATATTTTGTATTTTTTTAAAATACTTAGGTCAACAAAGAAACAATTTGTTTTAGTTACTTTTTATTAAATAATTGCAATTAATATAAATATATATATACATATGCCAGAATCACAATATTAAGTGGCAAAAGAAAATTTTTTTCCAGCGATCTACACGCTTCGTCACTGACGGTATTTATTCCTAAATTTATATCCTGTTAAATATCTCATATATGAGAAATTTTTTTCTCCCATATCAAACTAAAATTAATTATTTGAAAAATCAAATAAAACATTTCTATGCTTCAACGAGATTTGATCCGAAGGCATGAAGATTTCACGCCGAAGCTCTACCAGCTTTGCCTTTGCAAGACAAATGCCATAGTATAAGCATTGGATTGTTTCTTAATTCTTCCGGTAAATTAAATGGTTGGAATGCAGTTTAGAATAACCACCCTTGGCTACAGGAATTATTTGGTGATATTTTGCCAAATGTGGCTACTCTGGTCCGCTTCGCGGACTTAGCGATCAGCCAAAGAAAATCCCCGAGTTTGGCAATTTTTGAAATAGCGCCAAGTAGTTGGGCTAAACTGCCTTTTCACTAATTAAATTTAATTAAATGAATCACTGTTTGAAAAAAACTATATTAACATCAAGTGTCATCCACTACAAGTTTAAAAAAATGTATTTGAACTTGAGTGGACGAATAAAAAGTATTTTATTAACGATTGAAAATTTGAACAGGATTTATATAGGAAGAGTGTGAACTAATAGTAAGAATTTAAAAAGAAAATTCAACATATATATGGCTTAGGTAATCATTAAATTTTTAAGACTTTTGCTGTAGTAGTTATTAATATTTAATTTTAATTTTAAGGAAAAACGAACTAATTAATAAATTATTTTGCCTTTTCATTTGAAATTAAATTGATCTAATGTCATTTAATCTAATTCATAATTTAATCTAACGTCATTTAATGTAAGGAAAGATTAGATAAATCGATTTATCGGAAAACAACTAAGAAAACGAGAAAAATAAAATGTTTTTAATTCTGTCGAAGTATATTTGTTATGTATTAAAATTTATATTCATAAATTAATTTACGAAAATGACTGCATTTAAATTTCACTCCAATTTCTACTTTTCATTCAAAGAAAAAGAATGTGAAAAAATGGTAACAAAGGCACCTGCAAAATTAAGTTGGAAAAGTTGAAAAGTACCTAATTTAATCAAAAATACCATTTTCAACAATGTTTTCAAATTTTAAAGAATTTTCGAATATTTCTTTAAAAAGGAGAAAAAACATTAGAAAGGGAGAAACGACTTTAAATAATTCTGGATTGAATATATATTCATACTGATAAAAGTGTATATCTTTTTTCAAAAAAGTTTATACTTTCCATAGGTCAGATATTTTTTTTGTAAAACATATAGTTATGAAATTTGAGAACAGTAAGCAAAAAAAGCCTGTAGCAAAATAAAAAAGAATGAACATTTTATTTAATTAAGGCTTTTTAAAAATTTAATTTTCGCATAATAAAAATAAATGGAAAACTCTTTAAGAAAGAAAATAAATTATTCTTTTCAAAAGAGAATTTCAAAAGATCCTGGTAGCAAAGATAAAAAAAAATCATAGCACAATTTACAAAAGTATTTTAATTTGACTGCAGTATTTTTTCCTATCTTCTTTTCAATGATTTTTCTTATAGTTTTTTTTTATAATTTTTTAAAAATAACTCTGAATATTTCTCAATTGAAGAATATATGTACTGGTTAAAAACTTACGTTTTTTCAAATAAATTTATGCTTATAATATTGTTCATGCTCTTGTAAGATATTTAACTATTTCATGAGATTTAAACTATACTTTATCCTAAGAATAAAAGAAATTTAACTCCGCCTTTTTCCATAGGAAATAGTACTTTCTGCATAAACACTTAGGTACACTCTCTTTTTCCGCAGAACTTTCATCTGAGACCTTTCAAGACAAACAGAATATATTTTGAGCATTCGAGCTAAAAGAAAGTTTTGAAAATAAAGCTTTCATTCCTGTGAATAAAAATATGTTTTTCAAAGATATGAGTTCCATTTTTAGAAGCAAGATTACGTTCGTAAGATGAAATATTTACTCTGAATGTGTTATTTTAAAGTGATATTGGAATTACGTTACCTACCCGAAAATCCAGCAATAATCGATAAGTATATATTTGTGAACTTTATTAGAATCAGTCCGAGAGTATCTTTTCATAAGAGAAAGACCAAAGGTCAGGCGGGGGAATTGTAAACAAAATTTGTAGGTTTCACTTTTAATTCTTATTTTCGAATTAGTAATAATATAAAATAAGTTTGTCTACTCCTCCAAAAGAAATTATCATTGTTTTATATTAGTACTTACTTGTAACAAAATTTTGAAAAATAAATATCTACCCGGACTTGTCTGTTTACAATTACCCCAGAATCTGAAAAGTAAACATCAAATTGTGGGTTTGTTAAAATTATCAGGAAAAAAAAATTAATGATTGTTTCACCCAAAATATACTTGATCTTAATTTTTCATTCTGAAGTGTACCCTGTTTTAATTTTTTGCTTACAGGAAATATTCGAAATCCAAATATAATTTGTTTACAATTATCCTTTGCTTAAAATACTCCACCTGACCCCTAAATTGATAGCAGTTTCATTTACTTTTCTTACAACTATTCTGAAATGCTTTCAACATTTACAATTTGTATAATATGAATGAAATTAATGACCATATGAATTTGGATTTTTAGGGATTTTCTAATATTTTTAAGTTTATATATTAATTTATTTGTACGTATATAATTTTTGTATGTGTTCATTTTTTCGCACATTTTCCGTTCCAATTTGTTTATATTATAGTAAGAAATAGTGGATTGGACAACAAATAAGTTGTGATTCCCATAATACCATGCGATGTTTAAAGTTAATCCAAATATTGTCCTACGCTCTCGTAACCTCAGCAAAATTCTACCGCAAGATACAAGACGTTAAAAACTTTTTTTGACCCGAAGGAATTTGTGTTTATGTTTGCAACGCTCATGAGATATGCTTCAATTATAATTGAAAGAGCAAAAAACTGTTTTCGTATAATACCCCGTTGCTATAATAGATATTATAAGTTTAGGAAAAGGACTATTGGAAATAATTCAACATTAGATAAAAAAAAAAAAGCTGTATAATTTCATTTTGAGAAATATTTTCATAAATGTTTTAAAATTTTAAATCCTAATCATCGTTAAACAGTAAAACTACCAGTTTTCATTTCCAATCGAGAATTCGTCAAAAATACTTGACAGATAATTAAGAGTACGAATCTTATGAAATTTCCAAAATACTTAACAAAATTAAAAATCATACTTTAACATCAGCAAAGGTATTCTTATTTTTTTAAAAAAAAAAGCTTTGCAAGAATTTTACAAATAAATAATACCAAATGAACCATAAAAAATGAATGTAGTACATTAATCAACAATTGTTGTTGTTCAAAAGTTTAATACGCATACTTATTTATTAGTGCATCTAATACAAAAATACAAAATCTTAAATCATATAAATTAGATAAAATAAACAGAAGTTCAAGAAATTTTAAAAATATGAAATTTGAATTTTTTTTTGTTTGAAATATTAAAATTTTTTTTTTAAAAAAAGACAAAAATGGAGAATAATACATTGAACGTTATAACAGACTGTTATGCTGGGTTATTCTAGAATTAGAGACATAACTATTCACATCAACAAATAAACTATTAAAAATAGTTATAAAATGGAAACTATGAACCGAAAAAAATATGAAAAACAAAAACTAAAACATAAAATTAAAAAAGAAAACACACAAAAAGCCAAATACCATTAAAAACAAAAATATATATAAGGTCAAGGTTCTCAATCCAAGATCCATGGAACATTGATGCTTCCTTCAAGTTATTTCAAGTGTTTTGAGAAAAACATTAAGCGCACAACTAAATCGTGTAGCAAAAGATTAGTGGCTATAAGGTAAAAAATTTTTTTATGGAATTTCAAGTTGCTAACATGAATGACAATTGAACTTTTTAGTTATACATGGAGTACGTAAACTTAATACAACCTAACTTCTATAAAAAAGAAGCTATGCATTTGACCGGTTGATAGACAAATCAAGCAAGTTTCATCACAGTGATTGTCAGGGAAAGGGTTCGTTCTAAAATATTCTGGTTCTCTCTTAAATATGAATACGGTCTTGGTAAAAAAGCCTCGAGCCCAATTTTATATTATATATTTGTGAGGCAGGATTTCCCCCAGAGGTTAATATTAAAACAAAGAAACACGAGAATCTGAGAAATTTAGAAGAAGAAATGTTTAAGTTTTTTTTTTTATTTATTTCAGTATATTTGACAATATTACCGAAATCTGCAAACATCACGCATAACATTAAATGTGAGATTTTTTTTTTTAAAAAAAGAGATATTGTAATTTTAAATGAATTTAATAAACATGTTTTCATCAAAAAATATCGGTAATTTATTCTTTTATAAAAGTAACCCTTTGAAGCAGGGGATGCAAGGGATGTTTCATTGCGCCTTTATTTTTTAAAAAAAAAGGTTGGCTACCCTTTTTTACAACGTTTTTATGAATTTCACTTGGTGTGTGTGTATGTGTCATCAAATTTTCGATCGTTAATTTAACCAACTTCCCGTCAAGCTAGAGCTCTGAAATTTTGGGAACCATTCTTACTTGCCTAACAATGCAATATTTAGATATTTGCGACCATTTTTAACTAATATTTCAATAATTTTCTTTAATAAACTTTGCCACCTTATAAAAACGTTGGTTTTTATCTCGAATTATTAAAGATTATATTGTATTGCAAGTGTTCATCTTACAAAAATGACAGAGTTTAATGTTCCCCGGTTACAAAAATATTAAGAATCAAAGTAGTACGATATTTTACATGCAATTATTTATCTCTCTCTCATTGCATTTATATATAAATATACATTAATATATTTTACGTTATTTATAAGCAATATATTTCTAAATAAGATTTTTTGTTTTAAAAGAGATTTGTTACAGACTGACTCCCTTACTATTAGCTGGACCTTCAGAAACGATATTTTACTGTTTTGCATTTAAAAGAAACATAGAAGAGTACAAAAATAATACACAGTGTTATTCACAAAATGAATCATCAAAATTTAAAGTTCCATTCTTTCAAAAATAAATGATTCAGTATGATGAATAATATATGGTTATAAAAGAAACTGTTGCAGTTTTATATTATGAAAATAGATGGCATTCGTGTTATTTCACAAAAGCTGTTTTGGAAGCTTTCACGGAGCTACCTCACAGTTGGATCGATCGCAATGTACTAAATGACTTAATGTTACTTAACTGGTCATCTAAGTCACCTGATACGGCTCCATGCAATTTCTTCCTTTGGGAGATTGTAAAAGGAAAAGTGTATGAGCCACCATTTCTTGCAAACAATGGATTTCTTCTACTGTAAATTCTATTACCACTGACTCTTTACCACGTGTTGGGTAAGAATTTACTAATCGAAATGGAATTATACGTGTAAGTAAAGGAAGTTATATCCAATTATTCTAAAAAAAATTCTATTTTTTCCCTTTACATTCATGCATTTTTCATGTCATTTCTATGTATTCATGTTGCTATGTTTTCATGTATTATTCATGTCATGTTTCTGTGTCGTTTATTTACAAAAATATGGAATTTTAGAATCGGAAGAATCAATTTAAATAATTCTATATATTTTACAGAATTTCCAGTTTACAAATTAAATTTTAAACTTCGAAAGAAGTATCTATAGTAATGCATAATTATCTAGTAAATTACATAACGAACATAATTTATTCGTTTTTAGCTTTTAACATAAGTACATAAATATTTCTAATCTAAAACGTCAAAAAAAAATCATGTTTATTTTTTCATTTCTTTTTCATGATAAATAGACGATAGGTAAAACTAAAAACTTTTTTTTCATAAAGCTTTCTTTCAGAATATTATGTGTAAGAAAACTGAAGGCGTTGAAGAAAAAATAAAGATGTAAAGAAATATCATACTTTCCACTCAATATTGTTACCTCAAGTCGGAAAATTCAATGTACTAAATTGCGCTGAAAATAAAATTCGTTTTCGGCACCTTATTTTAAAATAGCCACCCGAGGCTTCCATTAGGTAAAACCTTTTACCTAAGACCGGAAAGAGAAAATAATTCTTCTCTTTCCTTGGGAAGATAATCGGATCAAAGTCTGTCTCCTTTTTTTTTTTTCAGAGAAAATTTGAAGTTATTTTTCTGTTTTGCCATTTTTCTCCTCGTTCTTTTCTTTGTGTTCTTGGCATGTTTTTCACATCCTCAACTGGAATTGTTTCTTTTCGTATATTCCCCATTTGCAAACTAACTTTCTTTTCTTTCTGACTACGTTTTAAATTCTCAAGTTTCATTCCTAATTCCGTAAATGGAAAGAATTGAATCGGATTTGAATTAAATGTTCGTGTCATGTTTTTCACATTCTCGATTATAATTGTTCCATTTCGCGTTCTCTATGACTTCCTTTACTTTCATTCTTGTTTTTCAAGTCTTGAATTTCATTTTGAATTCTATAAATAGAAAGAATGGGTTCGGATGGGAATGTGAAGGTTTGATGCTATATGTTGATGTGGGATAAGATATTTTCTGTAGTTATTTACATTTTCCGTTTATCTCGCTACACACACACACACACA
>BMAW01111948.1:0-37082 GCA_019974015.1 Nephila pilipes
CTTAGGTAGGAACTACTTGTGCAAAAGCTTAGGGCACTGCAGTTTTGGGAAATACCACTCTCTTAATTACAGTTTTCAGCGGGAAATGTAAAAATAACCCATTTTAATAACAAAGGATTTTAGAATGGACTTCCAATTCATTGTTGCGAGATAACAATACCTAAGGTAACCAACCGTACTCTTTATGTGAATTTTGAACTCCATTTTCGCAAACCATATTCCTTTTAAAATCTGTACTACCAAAATATTCCTTTGCATCCTTTTGTACTCCTAAAAAATTTATGAACTATATTGGCAATTTTATGCAAGTTCTTAAAAGTTCCAACCCATTCCCATCTAAACGTGTGGCCGCGAGTTCGATCCTGGGCCGCAAAAGACCCGTTGTGTAGCCGGGGCTGATGCACGTTAAATCTATTGGGGCCCAAAGTCCTTCCGTTGGGGTAGGGTGGAAATTAGAAGAGGGAGTGCCAGCTGAGGTGTCGTCCTCGTCACTTGACCGAGGTTCAAAACTACGAAGTCCGTCGCCAATGACCTTCGTGTTGCTTCTAATGCGACGTTAATAAAAACTAATTCCATCTAAATGCAGTTTTTATCATAAAAAAAGTTTGGACTCGCTTATTTGGTAGGGAATTGTATTCTCACCATATGTTTTCTGTTTACCGAACTGAATTGCATCATTTCGGGGATCCCGAAATCCATTATTTTGGGTTGAAACGAGAGTGATTTGGCACAATTTTAAGCAAAATATTACTAGTGCATGTTTATTTTTTTTACTAGAGCAATATAGGTTTTTCAAAGAGAAGTAAAAAAATATTTTAATGAATGTTTAAAAATGAGTTTCCACTTATTAAGACAGCAATTAAAATGACATTTCTTTGGTTAATTGTATAATCTGCAATAGTGCATTTTCTATTGTGAGTGTTGAACAAAGTTTAATAACAAAGTATATGGATACTAATGCAAAAAAAAGTCTAGAAACGGCTTCAATTTCCAAGTTAACAAAATATTTTAAACTGATAATTTTGTATGAAATGAAAAAAGAAAAAAAAAAGCAATTAGTACAGCTATAGATTATCATCAAATACCATATCATATGTTTTATCGCGATTTTTTATTTGTGTATTAAGTTTTTAAACCCAATATTTCTATAAATTTTTTAATTGATTCTTCATTTCATCGTTCATTTTAGTTGATAACTTTAAATATGTGCTACTTTACATAAGATATGTGTTTTATATACCTTTTGAAATTTTTTAATTACGTATTTTATTTTATTTTCACGAAAAGTGATTTACAATGGTTTACAATTTCTTCTAGGGTAAGTTAGTTAATTAATTATTCTAAGTATATAATTCTCTTTAAGAAACATTGAAATCTTTATTTACATTTTCTGAAAAATTGTGATTTAAATTTTTTTTATTACGAAAAATCTCATTTCTTAAAAAGTATTTCATGTATTGAAATGAAATTTTACCACAATGTTCAGTAAATTTCTAGGAATGTTGTGAATTTCAAACACATTTTTAAGCATATAACTAATTATTTTGGAGCTATTTTTTATATTTCAAAAAGTGATATATTTGTAAAATTACGTTGTGTTCATAAGTTTTGGAATAACTCAGTAAGTTTAAGAGATAACTGCATTTTTCCCGCATCACAACACACACACACACACACACGCACACACATTGTAACTAAAAATATTGTGTTTCAAAAATATTTCTTTTTTAAATAAGCAAACTGTTCCAAAGATAAGCATTAAGGTACTTTAAAGACGCTTTTGTTTAAGCATTTAATAAGAAAAAATATTAATATTATTTTCTTATGTATCTGATATTTTTAACATTTGTAACAATTAAAATTATTGCTTATATACGATTCTTTGCATTTTTTTGTAAATTGCATAAACACTTTGATTACAATTATATTTATTTGAGAACAAGTGAACTCTGATTTATTTTATTCATGAAATATAAATTTTGAATAAATTGATTTTTTTTGCTAACGTATTTGTTTTAAGATATGCATATTATATTGAAATTTAAACTACCAAAAATTATACCTGTTTTGTTACAATCGAATTTTTGATCTAATAAACACATATAGCTGTTTTTAGGTACAATTTGTAAGATGGACTATGATTAGTAGAGGAAAATTGTTTTTACATATTGTGAATATTTTGGACTGAACTAAGACATATATTTTAGTCCCTTTACGGTTTGAAGAGCAAATCGTAAGCAATTTTGCATTTAGGTTGATATTGAATATAAAAAGCCCCTCGGCTATTCAAAAATACGGTGGTTTACTTTGAAACCAGCACACACACAGCACAAATGGAGTGCATTTTGAAATTATATGATCCGTTTCGGTCATGTTATTTAAATTTGGAAAAAAAACCATCACCTTTTCTATAGATCAAAACATACACTCTGCTTTCTCTACAGCCAGACATTATTTTTCTATAAAACTAGCCAAGAAATGAAATATGATAACATATGAGCTACAGTTTATTTTATTGCAATATAGTACGAGATATGATTATTCATTCGTATCATTAATACTAAACAATAAACTAACAATTTTGTATAGTTATAATCCTGGGATTAAGGATACATTTCTAAAATTTAAAATTGCTTACAAAATTTGTTATGAATTCTTTGAGGAAATGTCTGTCAACTTCACTGAACTAAAGTGTTTTATGTTAAGTGTACTGTTTTGAAAGACAAAATTAAAAGGGTTAAATTTTCTCTCGTTGCCAATTTTGTAATAACTGATATGTAAAATGAAGTTATCGATGGTAATTTTTTGTTAAAAGATATAATACGAAGATGTATTTAAAGTTTGAAAGCACTAAAGAAACGGAAAGGTGAAAATTAAAATGTGGGTCGAAGATGGTTAGAAATATTTTGACATTTTGAAGAATATATATCCCATTAAAACTTAAAATTATTTATTGAATGTGAAGTATATTGCCGTGGCACAAATATGGATGTAGATGGGGTATTTCGCTTAGAGCAGAGGTATTCAACCTTTTGCATTTTGAGGAAGGAACCCTTTGTGCTTACCAACACCTTCAAGGAACCCCTTGATCAAACAGCAGAAAAAATAGGATATCAAAGCTCTTTATCCTAATCAAATTTACAAAATTATCATTGCATTTCTATTTTATCATATTAGAAACGTCTTAGTAAGATTAGTGAATGGTAAGCTGGCTAATGTTCTTTTTTATTGGGGGGGAGGGGAAGTTTCTAAAATATAGCCTATGAATAACAAGCAAAAGCAACAATTTTTTTTAAATATAACAAATTAATGAAAAGAAATTTTTTAATGACTTGGCCGTGATTGTTTTTTATCGCAAAGTATTTTTACGTCTGGAATAATTTCTGAAATCTGCAACTTAATGCCTTCTTCAGCATCCAATCTGTTTCTGAATTGTGTTTTTGTCGCAGCGTACAAAGAGAATGATTTTTCGCATATATAGGTAGAAACATATGATATTAGATGTTTCACAATTCTTTCGGCAATTTCATGATATTCTCTTCTAATGTCAAACATAATATACATAATATCGACTTAACTAAATTTTAATTTCAATTGAGTGTATATCAATTTGATATATCAATCAAATTGATATATACTCAATTATTTCTTTTGTTGGGAGTTCGGAGTTTTTCTTCTTTTATTGAGTTTTAGTTTTTTTTATTAACGTCGCGCTAGAAGCAACACAAGGGCTATTGGCGACGGACCTCGTAATTTTGAACTTCGGTCAAGTGACGAGGACGACACCTGAGCTGGTACCCTTCTCTCCTAATTTCCACACCACACCAACTTCTTTTATTGAGAGTTCAGTGGATTCACAGTCTTGGGAAGGATTTAGGATTCAAGATATTTTTTTCATTTTGAACAGGATTCAAGAAATGTTTTTTGCAGATCTGATAAATGTTTGACCAAACTAATTTTTACATTTTTATCGGAATCAGCGTTACCGTCCACTAAAATATTATGCAAATTACCAAAGCATTTAATGTTATCTTTCGAAATAAATTCTGCCCAAAATTTCAATTTTAAAACAGAGCCGCCAATTTTACTTCATACCTTGAAAACAATGAATAATTAAGCGTGTGATTCTTTATCTGAGCCAAAAAACGCAGACTAATATGTGACCCAATGCTTCTCGATTAATGTGTTTGAAACACGTGACCTTTACGAAATTTAAGATTTTTTTTTCCTTAAATTATTTTGTTATATTTATTTTTACAAGCAAACTGCTTTTGAGGATTGAATCTTCTATCAAAATTAAAATTTTAATAAAATTCTGGTGCTTTGATTAAACAAATAATGCTTGATAGCAAATACTAATCATTACTCTTTTTTCAAAACATACAAACAATCGTATATTTTCTTAGTCTCTTATTCAACAATGAATATAGGTTGTTTTTTCCCGGTTAAAATCGTAATACTAAAAAAAAAAAAAAAAAAAAAAAATTAAAAATAACAAAAAAAAAGAATTTTTCTATTGTTTGCGGCAAACAAATATTTTCAACTATTAACCCACCAATTTTTTCAAGCTATATTTTTTATTCTTCATTTGTTGAAACACTTCGATTGAAACTCAATAGATCGGGCGAACACCTTTCAAGTTCTGATGTGAATAATATGAACTCCATTTCTGCCTGCTTACAGCCTGCCATACAAGATTCCCCCAAGGCAAAGAAATCGCTTATCAAAGAGTCGGATCGAGTCATAAAAATGTACAAGCCAAGTGAGGGTTGTCGACCACACGCGTCTCAAGAGGGGGAAGGAACAGTAGCTTCTTGCATTTTCGAAGAATTTGTGAATGGAAAGCGAAAACTTTTAGCGACCTTTACATGTGCTTAAGTAGATCGCTTTCGGAATAGCTTTACACAAAAAAGTAAAACGCTTGGAGGGTTAATATTTACATAACTTTCAGAACAGCACTCTTCTTTAAAGGCCATATTTCCGAGATTGCAATTACTATTTCATAGAAAGCATTTGTTCATACATATTTCCTCCACATAAATTCTGCCAGATACGCTTTTAGATGTTGTCGAGCCGTACCACGTTGTATCTTGTTACGAAACTCGGCAAAACCCTACATTTTTTCAACATTTTGCGTGAGAGCTCCCGTTGAAAAATTTACAAAATTGTACTCATGGTTCACCGTGAAATGTGGGAAACCTACATCCTCCATGGTATATTCCATCGAAAAATCCTTTGTTGAAGAAGTACTCCGCCACTGCTGTTTGTACGCAGCACGAATCAACTTTCATCGATCTCCAAAATTTTATCGGGTTTACCTATAGGCTTATTAAGTTTTAGAATAAGATGTAGAGAATTGTTTCGAATCCACTGATGCAGCTTCAGACATATTCAATTGATTGCGACACCAATTAATGGACGTCAACTCCTCTGTCCAACAATACGTAAATCGTATTGAAGTAACGAACGATATTCTGGAACCAATTTCCAACACGAAGGCCCTTCTTATTGAAGTAACTTTTAATATTGCACCTCCAAATACTTTATTAAATACTTTTTTACAAAATAGTGATTAGTTACAACTTCAAGGCGTGACCTTTTTTGCATAATAGAGTGTTCGGTAAAAGACCTTTCTCTTGGAAAAAAATAGATGCCATCCATATCCCTGTTTGGTAAATTAAAGATTATTAAAGACATTTTGGAAGGAACCAAAAAAGATACTGTAAAAAATATTGCGAAATGGATAAAGTTAACAGGCAAACAATATTTTATTAAAATAATGAAGTGCTGTTTGTTTAGGACTTCAACTTTAGGAACTTACAACCAAACTTGGCAATACATCTTAATCGTTTGGCGATTTTCCGACTTCAGTTGAAATCAATTTTCCGCTTGCAGCTAATTTGGCGGGCGCCGCTATAATAGGCAATTACCTAAAATTCATTAAAACATACAGTTTTCGTTCAGTGAAAATGAATCAATTTTTCACGAGTGTAACAGGTAGTCACTTTTTGATTACCCACTATTCGGCGATAAATCCCCTCATGCATAGCCGCTATAATAAAATGGATTTAAACATTTGTTCTACTGGGTTAGAGCACAAAGGTAACTGTTCCATTGAAAAATAATATGAGGCCAAGCTTGATATTTAGTCACTTGACAAAAATATATGCTTAAATCAATTTTAATATCTGAACAAAATATTGTTAGTTTATATGATTTACTGTTCACACTAATATAGTTTGCTTTAATTTTAATAGCTGAAACCGTGAACTTTTTTTGTGAAATTAGTTTTGATTAATTTTGTTAAAGTTGGTATCAGTTTTGTTCTTAAAAATTCTTAATTAATTTTTCATTTGTTATACATTTTCCTAAGCGGAATCGAAAATCAGCGGAATAGAAATTTAGCAGCAAATCTAATTATAAATTGGCATTTATTCGAAACATGTCCAGAAAATAAGAGCACAGAGTTTCCGACGTTCAGAGAGAATTTTTTTCCATCAAAATCGGCTGCATTACATTCGAAATAAAAATTTTGAAAATAGAATGTGTGATCATTTGTTTTGACCGGTTGAAAAGTCTCGTCGTAGTACTCGCTCGAAATGATTGTCTGGAATCCCTCCATATACGAGATGATGTGCCATGCGGTATCTTCTAGAGATAGGAAACGTGCCTTTTATATATTTAAAGGAATAAAAAAATGCTTACCGGGGTGTTGACGTGAACAGAACAATTTTGTTACACGGATCAGTGGTGTTGTGATTGTAAAACTTGCAAGGAAAAAAATCAAAACCATTGTTTTTGCCCAAGAAATCACAACCTCTGTCTTTTGGGACCCCAAACAGCTTCTGCTCATTGAATATTTGCTGCTGGAGGAAAACAATTAATGCCGAAGGGCACTGAGCCCCCCCCCCCCCCCCCCCCCAAAAAAAAAAAAATTACGAATTGCGATACGGAACAAAAGATGGGGGATGAGAACGAAGAGAATGCTTGTTGCATAGCCATACACGTCCCCACACAAATAACGTCTTAAAGTAAATCTTGTACTTAACGCTTGGAAAATTCTCAACAAATACTCCTACAGACCTGATCTGACGATTCGCTTATAGAGGCAAAAGGTACATAACTGAATCAAACAATGGTCAAATAAACGGGAAATATTTTTTTGACAAATGTACAAGAAAGCTCATTCATCGTCTCTAAGAGTTCATTATGTAAGACAGCAGCTAGACTGGAAAATATAGTTTGATGAATGCATATAAATTTGCAAACTTTTAAAAAAAATATTTACATATATTATATGCTTAAGAATTTGAGAACTCTTACTTTCTAGACAACTTTCATATTATATGGTACGTTTAGGATATTCTGTTTTGCATTCAAAAAATTAAATTTTGATATGGAAAGTTACAAAGGATGATTGTTCGTTTGCATAATAAATGCACGTAACCGTCTATTAAATATTAAATTCGTTCTGAGCATTTGGAAATATTATATAAAAAGATTTTAATAGTTTTACGTTGATTCAGAACATTTCTAAGCATGAAATTGCTTATTGCATCCCTGAAGATAAAATTTCCAATCTCACTGCCAAATGAAAAGAAAGTAGCGCCAAAAAGGACACGTACCGCATGTGTTTGGAATTCTTTCTATTCATATACTTTTACATTTCTACCCTAAATTTTCTTTTTGTCTTATTGAATTTTTAGAAATGAATGTCTATTCTTCATAGTCTATCTGTCGCCCTAATTAAATGGATATAAATTTCCTCTCAAACATTTTTACAGTCTTCCGGATAAAAATCATAAAATTTCATTCGAAAGAGATTGTACAATGTATTTATTCAGAAAATTTATTTCCTCTGTATATAATATTTCAAATGAGACACGCGTAGTAATATGATGGGGGCAATTCTCATTGCAATTTAGGATTTAATTGTTAGTTTATCATAGCAGTGAGAAAGTTGACTGAGTTCTTTCTTACTTTAGAACGAGGAGTGTATGAGAACAGACGCAGTTTCCTAATTTCTCATTTTAATCAAAAATTGGAGAAATTCAGCTTCAATCTCAGTTTCTAATTTAAATAAAAGTAGAATTTGTTGTATGTAGAAGTAATTCGTTCATCAATTTATCAAAAATTATATTGCTTTGCTATGTACTTTGAATTATTTAAGCTAATATGCATAATAAGAAATATTATGGAAATTTTTAATTCTCAAATATATAAAATACTGTAAAATATTTTAGAACAAGATTGAAAATTTATAAATAGACATCTGACGAGGCAAATGATTTCTTTTATAAGAAACACATTTAGACTTAAAAATGTTTATCTGAAGATGCACATCCAATTACGTGAGAATATGCCATAAGTTGAGAATAGCAATATTTTGAGATTATTTATAAAATCGTTATACAGAAAATCATTTTGAAAATGTGATTTTTTTTATGTAAGTAAATAATTTATTAAATCCATATTTAATACTAGTATTTAAATAACGATTTTACTAATAACACATTTTTTGTTTTCAACAAATTCGTATCTAGCTAGAGAACAATAGTAACATGTTTAGATATATTACAACACAGAGGTTATATTTCTTTCTAAAAGGATAAGTATAAACCACATTTTTCTGGAAGAGAAATAATAAATTTTAAAAGAAACAATAAGACACAAATGTAAATAATTGCTTTTACTTCTCAAATTTTTCTGTTATCTCAATTGAAATTGTACATGGAAAATTTTAGCATTTTTTCGAGCATTTTCCTTTGAGAAGGCAGTGATTTCTTCAAAGCTTTCAACCGACTAAATCTTTGGCTGCACCTTTGGCTACATTTTCGGCATCACCAACCAAACCTAAAAATAATCACTTCATTTTTCCACAAATAGATAAAATTTCAATGTACAATTTAAAGAAATTTCTTTATTCGGAAAAAGGATTTTGAAGGAAAACATTTTTATATTCCTCATTAAATAAATTAGTTGATGACACTTATTTTCTCCTAAATTTACAGTTTTCTTTCAGAAGACTTTGTCTATAAAATTAAAATATTCTACATTATAAATGGTGTTTTTATTAAAATTTCACCTATCTTAGTCACAAACTTTAAGAGAAGTTCACTTTTATTTTCAATTTCTGTAGCTAAAATTTATAATTTACCTATATCTAATGAAGCAAAATTTAAAAGTTTTTCTATTTCTGATATTATATGAGATTTATCTAACTTACCAAATTTTTTCGTGCATTTAATCACAAACATTAGGATTCATAAACATTAACACTAAGTGTGATTAAAATAAAAATACTACTACTTGCTCTATTTTACCTCTGTTTCAGATGGTATATTATAATTTGTGCAATGCAAAATTAATTTAACTTTGTTTGATTCTTTTATCATCGTTTTTTAAGGAAGAATTTCAATTTAAAATTTTCATTCTTTTTACTTTTGGGAAAGTAGCTATGTTTTGTTAATGATTTATTTTTAAGAACGTCAAATTCGTATTAAAAAAAAGCTGCTAAGATAAATATGTAAGCATAAAAAAAACTTACCTGATAATACACCATCTGAAAGCAAAATATTATTTCATAAGAATAATTTCTATGTATACAAAGTTAACCTTTTACAAAAATACATTTTGTTTGAAATGGAAAATGATATTCAGATTTATCTCTTCCTTCTCCATCCTAAGAATAGAATCTAATAATTGTAAAATTCAAAACATCTTGAGCTTTTTTTTATTTGAATTTATATAAATTTCAGGGCAAAAACTTTCTCGGTATTTTTCAATTTATTATTCTCCTCACACATATTTGGTTTTCTCCCCACTTAGCAGTATTTAAGTCATACTTTTTAGTGAGAATACTTTTCTTAACATTTGATACTCAATGTTTCTGCAGAGTTTCAGATTCACTAATTTATTTGCGTTAAAGGTTAGAATTGCATTTGAAAAGGAATTAATTCATGATGAATGGAAAATTCAAATTTTCTTTATATTTCAGTTATGAAACATTTCATACACCAAACAATTACACTTTAATAAAGAACTAAATTTTATAAATCTCGCTGGATTTGGACATTGGACAAAATATACATATTACAGTGAAAAAGTGTTTAAATCAGAGTGATTTTTTCAACAATTTTTAAAAATTCTGAAATTTTAAGGATATACTACATTCCATTAAATGTATTGGATTTATTTTTTGAATAATAAAAATATCAAAATGTAAGCTTGCTTGAAAGCAAAAAATATGACATATTGAAAGTTCTGATAACTTAGAAAACATATATATATATAAATACCGATTTTAATCCATCTTCTTTAGAAAATACTTTTCTAGATGTCTTCACGTGTCTAATATGGTAGAATTAATCAACTCGTATACTTAATACCCGAGTTTATGTATAAAAAAACATTACATTGCTAATGAATGTACAACATTTCTTCAAATCGAAAAATACATTCAATGCCATAAAAATTTGCGCACCGAAAATTAAGAATGGAATTGTTATGTATTCAGTCGTGAATGTGCGTGTCAAGCACATAGAAAATGATTAGAAATGTAGCGTGATTCCGGCTTGCGTAATGCCACCAGAGGGCGATGAACTTCATTCTCCTTGCATTATAACACTGATAAGCAGAGCTTCTTTGCGTGTGTTTAATCCGTCGCAAATGAATCCTTTTTAACTAGAGATGCTATTACGCTGCCATCGTATACAAATTTGCAGATGTCACTGTTAGAGATGGGAAGGATCATAGGGTTTAGGGATATCGGGTGGTCTGTTCGGAGAGTATCTCGCCACCTAGGCTGTTTTGACTTTACTGTGAGGAGATGTTCTAACAGTGGACAAAAGAGAGGTCTGTTACATGGCAACCAGTTCCAGGACGTTTTCGGCAGACCAATAATCGAGAAGATTGTCACATCATACGAAACGCCCGCACAGCGCCAACTGTCTCATTGTACACCTTCCATACACAGACAGCACCTTCACTACGAGGCTCTTTTTCAATCTGTACTATCGCAAAGCCCCTGGAAGAAGAATAGTTGCTACGGAGGCGCCCATTACGTGGTAACGATTAACATCCACTCACCATTGTCTCCGTTTGGAAGGATGTCTCACTCGGAGGGATTGGACTAAAACCGAATGGAAACAGGCCGTCTTTAGCGACGACTCCAAATAAAGTTTGGGCAGTGATGACAATCGTGTACAAGTGTGGAGGCCTCTTCGTGAACTTCTCAATCCTGCCTTCGTTGTACAGCTCCCTCAATTGGTGTGACGGTATGGGGTGCTATCGCATACGACTCACGGTCACCCTAATATTGATCCTCGGCACCATGACATTCCAGAGATACATTCGTGATACTCTTGAACCACGTGTAGCCACGCATTGTAGGACTTCAAGGAACAATATTTCAACGAGGCAATGCTCACTCACGCACAGGAAATGTTTCACAGGACTGCCTACATTTCCCTCCTTCCCGGGCATTCTCGATTCCCAGATATTTCTCCGATCGAGCATATCAGGGATCATTTAAGACAGCAAGTTCGACAGCCTACGAGTTTGGTCGAATTAAAGGTACGTTTAAAGCATCTGTGGAACGTGATGTAGCAGGACATCATACGGAACTTGTATGTCTCAATGCTCGACCGTATCACATCATGCATTCCTGCTACAGGTAGCCCAACAGAGTACTAAAACCTCCATTCATTTGTAATTTTTCCTATGATAATTGATCATTTTGCTTTGATTTTGTTATCACTTACTTACATTAACGTTTTTCATTAGCAAGTAAAATTTTGTTTTATTCTGACAACTCTTTACTTGAAGCTCAAGTTCTCATGGCAATGTGTGTAGTTATATAAAAATGTATTTTTAGGAGTTACAGTGATATTTCAAATGATCTAATAATTTTATCAGTGTCTTGAGTTGGAAACTGTGTAATAATGTTTGATGCTCCATAAGTAAAAAAGGCACTTTTAGTTTTATGACGTAACATTTTGGCTCGATAGTGATATTACATTCGTCTTAAAATCTACTTTTGTTAAGGAAATGGATTTCCTTTTTTGGAAAAAGAAATAACGATATTTATTTCTTAATCATAAGTTAATGCTCTTTGTGTTAAGTTAAGGGTTCTTTGTGTTTTTCCGATATGCAACTTAAAATAATATTTAAGAACAATAATTCATAAATTTATTATTGCTCTAATTTATGAGGATTTTTTTATTGTGAAAAACACAATCTTATGTGGAATTTGACTGAAAATATTTTTTTTTAAATTTTTAAATCTTTCACTTATTGAACATTTTGTTACAATCCTTTTGAAAAGAAAAAAATTCTTTTTTCGGCTAAATAAGAAATATCGAAACATTATAGAAAATAACACTTGATACATATTATTTTCTTATCGGAATTATGCTTCTTCTAACCAATGAAATAGTAGATGAAAACATGTTATTGTAATACAAAGTTTTCTCTTGTTATTATTTTTTAGAAGAACCAGTGTGTAATCTCTATTCTGACAGATAAGGAGTAATAAAGGCCGAAGAGCGATCAGTCGAGATCATGGATCATCTTATCCATATACTACCATATTTTTACTAGCAAATACGTTTCCCGACCTTTTAGCCATTAAAGTTCTATATAAATTATTCTAAAAGTTTTAATACATTTTATTCAAAGTTATACAAAGGGACACTGCGCTCGAAATATTTAAATGAAAAATTTCAAATATTTCCATTATCTTTTGTTTAAAATTTTTTTATATGCAGATCTCCTAGATCAAAATTTCCTGTATGACTTTTTATTCATTTCAAATGTATTAATTCGTAATCTCTCTAAGAGAAAATAGACTAAAATAAATTAAAATGGTACTGAGATTTTAAGACAGCTCTATGATGCCACATAAATCGAGAATATTAAAGAATACTCAAATCAATAATTTAAAATTTAACTAAAATACAATCTCAAACTGTTGAAAGTTTTCTCCTAGAGTCTCGATAATATGAAGCATTAGTCTAATACTCTTATAAATGTTAGTGTTTAAACATATAACGCTCACGCTCATATACTCTTCAACGGTTTTTATATAAGTAAGTGTTTCTGTGCTTAATTCTTCAGTTTTGTGAATTAAGTAACATTAAATAACAATAGATATCGGCACTATGTTATTCAAAATCATTTTTTTAAAATTAAGTAAGAAAAATTTGGAAAATGTAAAAAACCAATCAAAAAAGTTGAAACGAACATGTATCATTATTTTTTTTGAACAAATATGAGTTACAGTTGAATTCATTTGGTTTCGAACATCGTTAACTGAGATGTGTTGAGCAGTTTGCATACGATCGTAGTGACTGTGTGATGTAGACTGTAATATGTTAGAAACAGTTTGAAGCAAAACAATTGTTAAGAAATTAGATGAGGATTTGCAAAATTCAATTAAAATATTTTGCAATTTGGATCGAGGATGTAAATTTCTTTTCATATTTAAACGCGTAACTGATATTTCCTCTTGCGATTTTTAAGATTTTTATAAATTTCTTGAGTAATGATCTTGAGTTTCTTCAAATGATATTCAAAGCAAAAATGGATCTTTAAAAAAGTGTATTCTATGAGATACACAATATTTATGGTTATCATGCTTAATTGTTCATTTCTTATGTGGACAGTTTTACTTCAGATTGAAATCGTCAAAATCGGTCCAGTTCTCTGATAGAGCCCTCCAATATCTTATTGATTATTCCGTATCGCTTGGATAACGTTATATTAGGCAGTGATGTCGATAAGAGTACATAAAAAGAGAGAACACGTATTTGAATGATCTTATATTTTGCATATAAATGGCCATCTGGGAAAATATACAAAACGAATTCAATATTTCCGAAGATAATTTCGAATAAGTAGTTATCATGAATTAAACTGTACACTAACCATGGTATGAACTTAATAAAAAATAAAATTTGAAGTAAGATGAGATTCAACATCAAAGTTATTTTTTACTTCCTCTCTCTTCTTTAAAATGAATTCGGTAAATATATTCAATACTCTACAATGGAATTCATAGTTGTAAACAATTTATAACTTAAGTATATGTCAACATACTAAAGTATACAGAAGCGTAAAATAATCAAATTCATTAGAATATAAAAAACAAGATTTATTAATAATCACAATATTTTATTGCATAATATATATTCTTACCTTTAAAAACGTGATTTGAAAATAATACGATATTCATTCAGCTCATCAAATTTCTCGAGTAGTTTTAAAATAATACAATTGGACATGCATTCGATTCGATAAGCTTTTCGTTTTTGATTGAAAAGGAAATAAAGAGTTTTTGGACTTTTTTTTTATCGAAATGTATGGGTTTTGTCACGTACTAAAATTTCAATGCCCACCATATTGAATCACGAATGTATTGTATAACTGAAATCAAATAAATTTCCTCATTATTAATTTTTGGTGCAATGAAATCATGTTCCTATACATATCGAATAATATCTTTATTGTATAAACACATTATCAATAAGTCATTTAAGAAATTACCACGCAGTTGTATCACAAATTATTACCTTATTCCATAAAAAGCAGTGGGTTATGAATCATATTAAATAAATACAGAAATATTTTTTAAGAATGTAATTCATTTTGTTTATAAGTGGAAGTACTCTGACACAATTATGGAAATTTGTATTAGAATTTAGCTATACGAGCTGTTTAAAGATAATGCCATAAATTATGTTTGAAACATAAATATATCGGATAGGCAGCGAAAGCGATATGTTTATTCATAAAAATATAATGGCAATTTTAAAAACAGAAATTAATATCTCAGGGCCTATTCTAACTTTCCCCCTTGAATATCTGAAAAACCTTCGAGAAATTAACGCACTCATTAAATCTACTTCTTTAAAATTTTGAATTTTTATGTAATAAATTTTCATGAATGAAATCATTTAGTTTAAGAGGTTTTTTAAAAAAATAATTAAGCGTCTCTTTGGCATTTTAATATCGATCAAACAAAAAAAGTATAAAGTAAAAGGCTCGAAGTAAAACACTAAAGCGACATTTAGTAATACTTTTATGCATAACATTGTTATCAAAATTTTAAATTAATACTTACGATGTGGTTCAGCCATTGCTAAAAGGAATACAAATAAGAATTTTAATTTGTAACATTAAATACTTTCAAACATATATGCAATAAATCTAAAAGAATACATTTCTGAACTCTTATAATGTTTTAAAATACGAATTTACAAATGTATGCGTTTAAAGTGTTTTGAGTAATAGTTTTTACCTTGATCACAAAAATATTCAACTACAATTTTCCTTCTTATGTAGACTTATTATTATGTACTTTTGTAAACTGCTGTTTAACTAAACATATATTATATAACTCAGTAAAAATTTTTAAAGTAACGATCTGCACTTTATCATTGACACTTACGTGAATTTTTTCAATTCAATTAAGACATTTATTGATATAAAAATTATGCATCTCCAATCATAACATCTTGGAATGGATTTATAAAATAAAAAGTAATATTATCCGAATTAAGTTACTTGTGGATATTAAAGTGTTTTAACTTGAAATATGAATATTCTTAATTCTATGACTTAATTTCGAAATTAAATTGAATTCTCATGCGTATCAATACTAGTATATGCATGTCAACTTATGGCATCTTGGGTAAATGTTTTTTTTTTATATTCTGGAACATTTTTTATTTGTTATGTTTTTCCATTGATTTTCAAAGAATGGAAAATATGTCTTTTTTAGATAGAGAAATAAGGATTAGCTTTGTAAAAATATTTTTCTTGAAGTAATTTTCTTTTGTATTTATATAATGGCATTCCTGATTGAATACATTTTATATAATCTTATTCAAAGATATAAAATACTATTTAACTGTTTTAAGTATATTAAATCTTCAGAAAATTTGTATATATATATATTTCTCATAGATTCGTTAATTTCCCCGCGTAATCCTGTCTCTGTATGTATATGTTTCTGACAATTTGCAACAGTAACTCGTTCTTTGGTAACAGATATATATGGTGATGAAAGGTTATCATTTACTAAGGGTTTATGTTCTCTTTTAAAATAGAGATGTGACAAGATTGAACATGGCTCACATACAAAACGACCTTTCACGCGTAAGATGGACAAAAATATTGAAAAAATCATTGCTTTGATGAGAAAGAACAGTGTGTTGAGTAATCGCGCATTTGCTGAAACCATGGATGCGGACAAATTATCATTTCGATGGATTTTGCGGTAATTGCATGAAAAAAGAGCCGCGAAATTTTCATCAGCATGCAGCATTGCTTTTGAAAATGTTTTATCACTACATTGGAATATCTATTCTATATATTCTACCTAACCTCGTCTCATTTTTTTTACAGCCTCAGATGAAATCAGCATTAAAAAGAACGAGCTTTGAGAATTCAATATTTTACTGTTAAAGCGACGTACCATATAAATGCTTTAAAAGAATTGATTTTCCCTTTGCGTTCTTCAATTAAAAATTCGCATTAATCAGTGTAGGGATTTAGAAGGGAGTATGGTCAAGGGTATTGTAAAAATTCTGAAATATAAGTAATTAAGACTTATCTAGAAAAATCCAGTTTTCCCAACCTTGAATAACAAGTTAATTTTGTATATCATTTGAAGAGTGATAATTATGTTTTTGCTTAAGTATATACTGAAGTTATCATCTGAATACGCATAGTCATAATTATACAAACAACGGACGTATGTTTCAAATAGTATATATTCTATGGTTTTAGTGGTGTTTTTAAAATGCAGATGAGTGTTAAAGAGGCTGTTAGTCGGTATCTGTTTCTAAAGTTCAGGAGATCAATATTTATGTGATTTTAAAAGAGGACTTATGGCCATCTTTAATAGTTAAGTCGCAACATTTTTAATGTAGAAATGGTGAAATTGAAATTTCAAACACGATCAAATAGTAAGAATGTATAGTGAATATCCAAACTCGGTGACTCGTGAATTCTCCTGCAACGTTACGAGCAGGAAATTAACTACAATGAATAAAATAAAAAATTATTTTATAATATTATCTGCTAACAGTCTGAAATCGCTGAAGATTTCAAAATAGAGGATTAACTATTGTTAGCTGGGGAATTGTAGAAATGTTCATCTCTGATAATATGTTTCGGATTCGTGATTTTGATGACTGCAAGCCAAAACACCATGAGTTCTCTGGAACAGCGCAGTTCTTACGTCAGTGGATCCTTATTCATATTAGAGGTGTAATAATTTCATATGATTTAGGAACCCAGATAATTCTAATGACAGGTTTTCTCGGACCGATTGCATCCATTCATTCATGCTTGCAGTTCAAACGGTTTGGACAATTACATCAGGGCAATGCAGTACCACACACATCTAATTTCTCACAGTAAAATATTTTTGATCCACGTGGGATGTCTCGTAATGTGTTCCACGAAAACTATCTCCCAAGTAGTTGACTAAAAAACTAAGTGTATATCTATATAATATAATAATACAAAAATGGATTCTGTGTCTCGTTGTTTTGCGAGAGTACGGAGTGCTCTTCAGCGTGCATTCGTCGATTATATATTTTACTGAGCTTGCAAACCAAAGATAAAAAAAGTTAGCATATATCTTGGAAAATATTTCAAAATAATTAAAATGATATTATTATATTTCTTAAAATTTATCAAATAAATGAAAATAATTACTTTTTTTCATTTTTGAGCGGCCAGAGCATTCAATATACCAATAAAATACTTACCCATTGCAATAAGGGCCACAATCAGAAAGAAAAGAAATTCTGCTTTCATTGTGAAGTTACTGGTTGAGCTGAATTGCTTCTCCAATAGTACAAAATAATCGATGGATTGGCTTTTATTATATTGAGCCGAAAATGTAATAAATTCTGCTTTATTGTGAGTAACGAAAATAATACCAATTACGTTTAACACGATTACGGGTTTCGACCAGTTATAACCAAATATAATTTTCTTTTGTATGAAAAATAAGGCATTAAAGGTTTCAATAAATATCATTGTTTATGAAATTATTCCGAATCCTACATGTAGTTATGGCATTTTTCATGATAATGATGTTTACATTAGATAGACTTCACTACAGTTTGCATACAATCATCTCAAACGGATTTTGAATTATACTTTACTTTTATTTACATCTGAACAAATAATACTATAACTATATAGATTTGAGAAAGATATAAAAATAACTACTAAATTATTCATAAAATGACATAAAGCGTCTGAAAGAACACTAAAATCTGTTCCACGCCCACAAATTTTTTTCCACAACAAAATAAGTATTTTCAATAAATCAATCGTAGAAGGGAATGAGTACTTTAAGAGAAAATAAGGGACAAAAGTGTCTTGCTATATGATAGTACGAATAAGGCACACTTTCTCTTTGCAGGAATATCATGATTATTTGTCAGTTTTCATCTTCTCTGCTTTGTTTGCAAATCTCTCTTCTTTGCTACTGGAGGAACCGGAAAAACGCAGTTTCATTACAAAGACATAATAATTGCCGGAAAAACATTTTTGCAAATAACATTATCTATCCATTAGTTCCCTTTGAAGTATCACAGCTATTATAGGTCTTCATAAAGAAGTAGACTGTTTTCGAGATGAATATAACGTGAAGAAACGATGATGACTCCACCTCCCAAATTAAAATTTCGTAAGTGTTTATATAAAAGAAAATAAACTGAATTACAATTTTATTAAATTTCATTCATAATTCTATTTCATAGACAAAGAAAAACTTTTTAAACTATAAATGTTCTTCTCCAAAGAATGTTCCATACCAGCTATTTGTCCTTATTATTAGGCATAATATATTCTTTTCTCTCCGTAATTGAAAATCGAGTATTCATATTTAATGAACTGAATAGTATGAAGGAAGAAATACTTCTGATTTGTTTTGTACGGAATTAAATGTAAAAATAACTGTAAACTGAAAATAATCAAATTTATATTTGTAGTTGAAGATAATGTGAATTTCCCTAATTCGAGACTCGAAAAATTAACATATATCATTTTAATGTAATAAAAATGTAAATATCACTTTGTTATGATAGAATGAATTTCATATTTTTGTAAATAAATATAATAGAATGATGATGATGATTTGCAAGTATATTACGCTAAATTGTTAAATTTTCTTTAAGTACATTCAAGTCTTAAAATCTCTGAATTAGTCATATTGGTCTCATAAAAGAGAAAGAGATGCTAAATGTTGTCGAATATTTCTCCAAAGTTTTTGTCAAAGGAAACATACCTCGATAATGCTAATGAGGGAAGCACCTATGGTGATAGCGACAATTTTCAAGTCATGATATACCACCCATGGTTTTCGAAATCCAGGTGAATTTATCGTAAGTAAAAAAATTTTCATGCCGCACAAGTGATCTTTGTGAAGAGAATACTTTTCCATTTGAAAGGTGCATTTTATCTTACACAAAACAGAAACAATTATTAGAGTATTCCTATAATTATGTACTTACATTTTGTTCATAATTTTTTTTTATTCTTCTTCTGGTATAAAGTGACCTATAATACGCATTCTAAATAAACGGACATCTGAATGACAACGAAATTCTATATAGCCAATGTTTACAAATTACTAAAGATAACTATATAATTCTACAGATACTTAAAAGAAATAAATGTATTGAATTTCTTTCTTTAAGCGTTATTAATTATTTTTTAATGATATATTTTTGAAATACATAAGAAATTCTTCAAATTTAAAATACTACATTTTAAAGGCATATAAATTTAGTAAAAATGGGTCTAGATTTGTTCCTAATTATAATTACATTAAAGTTATAAATATTGATTCAAAATGTAATTTTAGATATTATAAGGATTTTCGTGTTAACTCGTCCCAACATATTATTATTAAATACTATGACATAATAGGGATAATGTCTTGAGACATACAATGAGTATGGGTATAGAAGTTAGAATTATGCGTTCTACAGTAATCATTTCGTTAAGGAATGAATTTTGATGAGATGAAACTTTTTATTAATAATCTTGCTATATAATTTACCAATTGTATAATTCATCGAACATCAGTAATAACCTAGAAATTAATAACATAATTACAGCTCTATTTACAAAAGAGGATTACTTATAAATTATATTTCTCAGATTTTATGAAATTTTTAAAATTTAATCTCAATGGTGTTTTTTTTTTTTTTTTTTGGAATTCGATATGTTGTAAAATTTAAATATCTGTTATATCACTTTTTTGATATTTCACATATATTATTGAGAAAGGGAGACTAATCTATCGCTTTTAATGCTACCAAAGTATATAAGAATTAAAAGCATAAAATTTATGTGGTATTTTTTTTAAAAAAACTCATGATGATGGAATTGCCTGATGTTTTGTTTATTTAAAATTGTTATTGATTTAATTTTTGATTCTTATGAAATATAAAAAGTTAACATATTTAAAATAAATTAATGAAAGTGTATTGAATGTTTTATGAAAAGTGTTGCACATAATTCTAAAGTTGATGTATTTACTACGTCATTTGAGTGTTAATATTAATAAGGTCAAAAAAAGAAAGTATGCATTTATAAAGTAGATATGGAAGGTGAAAATAACCCCAAAAATTCGGAAACAGAAAATGGAACTATTGATTTTCAGAACGAGAAAATGAAAAATGAACTCCCTATCATTCCTTTTGATCCTCACAGTAGGATGAAAATAGAATTGTGGTAAAACCATTTTAATCAGGCATGCATTCATAATCATAGAAATGAGGCCTGGAAACTTAAAAATATTTTAAACCTTCTGAACGGGTGAGCATTAACTCAATACATTAATTCATGCTAGGATATTACCAATTTTAATCATCTTTGTTGTGTTATAACTGAAAATTTTCTTGAGCCCATTTTAATTAGTTTTACTGATTTTTCCTAAAATAAATTTCAACCGAATGAGACCTTATGAGATTATTTCCATAAAAAATTAAATTGTGGAAGAAAATTGGGGCTTTCACCTCCATTAATTTTAGATGGTTTAACGGAGGGTTCATTACACATTTAAAACAATTAGTAACAATAAACCCAACTTATTCCCCATCAGAATGGCTCACAATGGTGACTAAACTTTTCAAAATACAAGAATCTACTCCTGAATCAAGTAGGGTCAGAAATAATGAACCCATGATTAGAAGTAGATCAAATCATCATAATAGACCATTTGCACCTTTTATGACCAGGCAACCAACTTCCCTTTTACCTCGACCACCAAACTATTTCAGGCCTAATTTCCAAAATTATTCCAGATAACGTCCAAACAATTTTTCTGATCGTCCACGTTTTTGCAATAGACCAAATCACAATTCTCATTTTCAGTAGGGAGTGGCACCTTTACCCTGTAAATTTTGTACTAGACAAGAAATTTTTAATGCATATCATTGGTCACAAATGTTTCCTTTTAGATCACCTAATTTTTGGAATAACGTACCCATGTCAGTTTCCCAGTGCACAGGAAACACTATTAGTCCTGAACAAAACTTTAGGGAAAATCAAAACACCTCTGCTGAGGCTCATGGCCAGGATAATGACAATTATTATTGTCTGCACACCTCTCAGCCAAATAAAATACTTTAACAACCTCAAATCTAGCTAAGTTGGGATATTTACCCATTTTACGTGACAATTTCAATGTTGTTATTGACACAAGATCCACTATCTTACTTATTTCTGCAGATATTGTCAGCAAACTTCAATTAAAGACAAAGAAGACTACTCCTATCAAAGTAAATCAAGCCCATGGCAATTTCCAATTGACACAAATGTGTGAGACACATTTAAGAATAGGAGAAATAAACAAAAAATAAGATTATATATCATTAATAACAATTTGCCTTATATAATTTTAGGACTCCCAGATTTTAGTCTCTTTAATTTAATTATTGATTGTAATAAAAATAAAATTGTGTAAAATTGAAAAAAATATTACAAATTTGCATACCAAAAATTAAAAACAATTATCTTTACATGTATGAAAAGAAACCAGAAAAAAAGAGACCCTCAGGATAGTATAGTCAGTTCCTAAGAGGACATTTTTCCACCTTTGATTGTAAAAGAAGTATCTGATTCTGTGATGTATATTGTATCTGAATATTCGCATATTTTTGCTAAAGTAAATATGATGTTGGTCAAATTCTAATAGAATCCCCTAAAATTGTAATGACTTCTGACTTACCAGTCTCTCAAAGAGCTTACAGAATATCATTGACTGATGAAGAGGAAATTAATAAACAAGTAAACGTTTATTGAAGACTAGATTAATTAAAGAATCTACAATTAATTATTCCTCCCCTGTAACTTTAGCTTTCATAAGAGATGAAAATAGGAAAAGTAGGTTGTGCATTGATTATCTAAAAGTGAATGCTCTGAGTAAAACTGGTTCTGAACCCTTACCAAGAATTGATACTTTATTAGGCAAATTAACCCATGCTAAAATTTTCTCAATCCTGGACCTTACATCTGGTTACTGGCCCATACCCCTTCAAGAGAAAGATAAACATAAACTTACTTTTGTGACCCCTGAAGGCTTATATGAATTCCAAGTTTTACCTTTTGGCTTTTAAAAAGTACTATGTACTAAGTAAAGTAAATATTTAATCGAACCATTCGTAAAATTCCAAACAAACATAAATTTTCAAAATTAACATGTCACTATTTTGATGGCGTAGTGGTCTTTTGTAACTCCATAGAAAAACACTCTGATCACCTAAAACTAATTTTTAATATGTGACAAGAAGAAAATATTAAATTGAAATTTTCAAAATGTGTTTTTGCAAAAGATAAAATTAATTTTTGAGTTATGAGGTAAAAGAAGGATGCATCTTTCCAGATAATCATAACATCGAAAGCATCAGAAAATAACAACCTCTAATAAATGTAAAACAAATTCAAGGTTTTCTTTTTTCTGTAAATGTTTACTGTAAATTTATTTATGGCTATGCTAAAATTAGAGAAACCTTAAGAAATCTTTTTTAAAATGGTCAACAATTGGTATGGACAGAGCTATGTCAAATAGCCTTTGAATTATTAAGAATTTAATTAATAACTAAACCAATTTTGAAATTATATGATCCTACATCACCACTTCATGTGTTTTGTGATGCTTCGCAAATAGCCATTCGAGCTGTTTTAAAACAGTCTGATAATTCCGGTAAATTACATCCTGTATCGTACCACTCAAGGACTTTAAAAGAATGTGAACAAAATAACTTGTATAACTGAATTGAAATGTTAGGCTTTAATAGATGCCATTGATAAATTTTATTATTATTTACACAGGAAAAAAATTCTTAATTCATGCAGACCAAGCTGCTCTTGTTTGGCTAAAAAACGTAAAAAAGTTAAGAGGTCGATTATTTAGATGGTTTTTAAAATTTGGCATAATTGATTATAAAGTTAAATACTTAAAAGGGACAGCTAATACTGAAGCTGACATGTTATTAAGGCATCCTACAGGCCAATATATCGAACATAGTGTGCATTTACTTGAAATAGATGAGATAAAACTTTTTTCAAAGTATAAATAATTTATATAATTCAAAATATAAAAAAATTGATTATGTACTTTTACTCAAAAAGAAAAATTAATTAGAACAGATGAACCTTTTTCTCTCAAGAGAAAAGTTCTGCAAAATGCTCATGAACAATTTGAACATCCACGTACTCAAAAAATGATTAACTTAATTACTCCCCAATATTATTGGCCTCATATTAATTAAGATATTTCAGTTTTTGTAAACATTGTCATGTGTGTCAACTAATTAAAAAGAAAAGGCAAAAGAGATTTGGTCTTTTACCGACTGTTCCCCCCCCCCGACTAATCAACCTTTTGAATGTCTTTCTGTTGATACTGTTGGAGGATTTAATTATTATAATTCTGCAAAAAAAATGTCCTCGTATAGTAATTGATCATGAAACTAGATATGTTTGACTTTTCCATAAAAAAAAAAAGAAAATTCTGAAACTTATAATAATATTTTACAACAGTTTTTTCAAATTCAAATGCCATCTAAATTGCTAACTGATAGGAATTTTGCTTTTATCTCATCTACATTCACACATTTCCTTAGAAATTACAATATCAAACATTTACTAATTTCTTCAAACACCCCACAAATTAATGGAAAATGTGAACGTGTGAATCAATCTATTGTAACTAAATTAAAGTGTAAAGTTAATTCCTCCCCTACTGAAATTCCCTGAACTAAACTTTTAGAAAAGGTAATAAATGATTACAATTTAACACCACATTCTGTTACAAAATTTCCTCCTGCATATTTGTTATATGGCATTTTACCATGTAACCCTCCATTAACTCAAAACCAAGTTTACCCTCCAGTAGAAGAAGCAAGAACATAGCTAAAAACACTACAATCAATTATCATGATAAATACAAAATTAGATAAGATGCTCGTTTCATAGATTCTTCATTTCAACCTGCATATATTGTGATGTATGAAGAATTTAACTATCCAAATCGTAGAAAATTACCCAAGTTTCTAACAGGACCATAGCCCTCAGGGGCTTACCTACTTCAGGTAAGTACGGGCTTCACGAACCCGAGGAACCTGAGTGACCTTTCCTTTCCCATGGGGTTTACTGTCTTTGGTAAGCACGGGTGACGCGCCCTCGGGATACCCTAGCGATCCTTCTCTTATTTTCGACCCTCCTTCTTGTCAAATTGGCATCTGTTTTTCCTTTCTTCCTCTCAGGGGCTCATCTTCGGGTGAGTACGGGAAGCCACGTTCCCGAGATACCTTAGTGGAAAATAAAACTGAAAAGAAAGAAAGACAAAAAAAAAATCTTTGTTTGGTTAAATATTTATTTACAGAATTTTAATGTAGTTCTTTTTATTTCTGTTTGGGGTTGATTTTGCGGTTTTTTTTTTTTTGTTTTTTTTTTTTTTTTTTTGTTCTTTACTTTCTGTATTTACTTCTATATTTATTCTGTTGGGGTTTTTAAAACAAAAAATTTCATTTAGTACTATCAATGTCAGTTGAAGTTAGTATTTGACCTGACCCGCATGTGCGGCGACCCGTGCTGGGGGAAAGTGGAGTCTGGGGATCCTGTTGCGTTCCCTTTGGCCCATGCTTCTCCATAGACGGGAGGCAGGAGTGAGCCCGCTCCTGTCAATCGGTTGGTGATCGCTTCTGAGGGGTTCTTCTCGAACTCCAACGACGTTGCTGTAGGGTTAGTATTGCAGTTAGGGGTGCCTCGGGTGAACCGACGGATCCACACCCCCAAGCTGTAATACTATACTCCAGTGCCACCTCTGGGGTAAGTGCCGTGCCTGGCAATTGCCAGATGACCGGCGGGCTGCCTCCCCTTGTTGGACTCCTATGGTGGGTGGAGGCGCACTGGAGTGAACCTAAAAAAAAACCCTATGGATCCAAAATCTTTGTGCCCCGATGGAGGCCTTATTCCATCAACCACATCTACCTCCATGGAGGTAGCAACAAATGTTCTGTCCAATAGTAATTTAAGTTTTTTTGTCATCAAAAGAGAAAATGAAACCTTTACCACCATATCACCCTTTTTGATTCGAAAAGGGATTCAAGGTATGGTAGGAACGGTGAAGGAAATTAAGAAACTGCGATCTGGTGATCTTCTGATTGAGGTGAATAATACTAAACAAGCAGAGCTTGTTTCGGCTATGAAGGCCTTAAACCCTTATACAGTCACAACACCTCCGCATAATAACCTCAATTTCTCTCGTGGCGTCATTTCTTCGGCTGATTTGGCTAATGTGTCGGAACAGGAGATCTTAGAAAATTTGCAAGACCAACTAGTTTGCGGTGTTCGGAGCATAACGATTAGACGAGATGGTAAGGTGCTTAATACTAAGCATCTGATCTTGACCTTTTCGACTCCTACCCTGCCACAGACTATTCAGGCAGCATATCTGAGACTCCCTGTTCGACCATACATTCCGAACCCTCTACGGTGCTTTAATTGTCAGCGATTTGGACATTCAAAGAATGAATACAGGGGACAATTGACGTGCGCTCGCTGTTCAGCTGCAGGACACGAAAGTGCTTCCTGTACCGCTGCGGAGAAGTGCGTCAATTGTCAGGGCAACCACCCTGCATATTCTCGCTCTTGCCCTAAGTGGGCAGAGGAGAAGGAAATTACAACAATCAAAACACTTCAAAATGTACTGTACCCTGAGGCTCGCCGTATAGTCGCTTCCCGTACCCCGGTACCAGGGAAAAGCTACTCTACCGCCCCGCAGATAACTAAAGTTTCGAAATCAACTCAATTTCCTGAACCAGTTCCAACAAACAGTCTGCATCATCAACATTGACACCGAAAAAAAAGGTTAATATTTCAAAGAACCCTTCCTCTGCTAAGGCTCAGCAGACCAGGCCTTTGGCTAGGTCGAAGGCATTGCAGAGATTAAAATTAAAAACTGCTGCAAAGAATAGCGTTCCTCGCAAAAAAACTAGAGTCTTTGACTCTACTGAAGGTGATACGGTGGATCTCCATCCGTCACCTCAAGACTATGATACCGTGGGGGTCCTAGAACCAGGACCCTCAACTTCAAGTGCGAACTTTTAATGGCCTTTGTTTCCTGGAACTGCCGCGGTTTACGACCCAGACTAGAGGATCTCAAATCCATACTATCTACGCACCAACCTGTCTGTGTTGCTCTTCAGGAAACTTTTCTGAAGAGTAATATGACAACCCGAGTGCGTGGATATCATTGTGTACGATTGGATGTTGATGCAGCATCATCTTCGGGAGGTGTATGAATCCTGACATCCAAGAACTGTCCTCATAAGTCGTTACACTGACCACATCGTTGTAGGCTGTGACTGTGCGAATTCACACTTGCACTTTAATCACAGTCTGCTGCATTTACCTGCCTCCTAACGATGTTGTGTCACAAATGGATTTAGACCAACTAGTCGAACAGTTACTAGCTCCCTTCCTTCTGCTAGGTGACTTTAATGGACACAGCCCTCAGTGGAGGTATGATGGTACAAATTCTCGCGGTCGGCAGATCGAGCGATTAATCTCTGATCACAGACTCTGTCTGCTGAACACCGACGAGAAAACGTATTTCCATGCTCCCACTAGGACATTTCATTCCCTTGATCTAGACATTTGTTCACCGACACTGCTACCGTCGCTGAACTTAGAGGTTCTAAATGATCTCTATA
The DNA here is from genome assembly GCA_019974015.1 of Nephila pilipes. NCBI lineage: Eukaryota > Metazoa > Arthropoda > Arachnida > Araneae > Nephilidae > Nephila > Nephila pilipes. The sequence goes on from BMAW01111948.1 coordinate 27,252, forward strand.
ATAGTGATCATTTCCCTCTCCCAGGTTCATGGTAGTGGGGTGCGATTTCGTCCTCCCACTTACCGCTTCAACCAGGCAGATTGGGATTTATTCACACGGCTAGCAGTTATTACAGGTACAATGGTTCAAGATCAGGATATATATAGCTCTGTCAGAAATGTCACTACCTCTATCGTGGACGCTGCTAATGCATCGATACCGAAGAGTGGAACATCACAGAGGAAGATGAGTAAACCATGGTGGAATAAGGAATGTCAATCCTCCTACAGGGAACAAAAGAAATTGTAGGGTATCTTCAGACGATATCCCACAACCGAAAATCTCATAGCCTTTAAAAGGTCAAGAGAAATTGCTTGCAGAGTAAGGCGACATAGTCAGAGAGAATCTTGGATCAGGTATGTCTCTTCCATCACATGTCCACAGTTATGGAGAAAGGTAAAAGCTGCAAACTCCTTGTATCGAGAATTTACCATCCCGATACTGGAAACTGCAAATGCTGTGCATTCTTCACCTGTCGAAGTGGCCAATGTCATTGGCCACTCTTTTGCTAGCGTGTCAAGCTCCGATTCATATAGCGCTACATTTTTAGCGACTAAGAATCGTTCTGAGCAGACACCTATCAACTTCAGGTGTCGGCAACCACTCCCTTATAACTGTGACTTTGACATGTGGGAATTGAGAAAGGCTCTGTCCTTGGCTAAAAATACCAGTCCAGGCTCTGATGGTATAACATACGATATGCTTCGCCACTAACATACGATATGCTTCACTTGTCAGTCTCCTTTACCTATTCAACCGAATATGGAGGGAACATGTGTTTCCTAACCAGTGGCAGGAAGCAATCATAATTCCTATTCCGAAGCCTGGTAAGGATCCAAAGAACCCTCTCCACTATAGGCCTATCGCTCTGACGAGTTGCCTCTGTAAGACGTTAGAACGTATGGTCAATGCCCGTCTCCTTTATCAAATGGAAAAGGATCAATGCATTCCTCCGTTTCAGAGTGGCTTCCGTAAAGGAAGATCCACAGTAGATAACATCCTTCTACTCGAAAGTCAGATTCGTTCTGCTTTGGTACGGAGGAATCATTTGATTTCTATTTTCTTTGATATCGCAAAGGCATATGACCGTACGTGGCGCTATGGGATTCTGCGCACTCTTTACGATTATGGTCTGAGAGGCAATTTGCCTCTTTTTATTAAAATGTTTTTAAATTTCAGATCATTTAAAGTATGGGTTGGTAATTTTTTATCTTCATCTTTTACGTAATTTGAAGGAGTTCCTCAAGGAAGTATTCTGAGCCCCACTCTTTTTATTTGTCATCTGTCACCTATACTTTCTCATCTGCAACCATCAGTACATGGTTCATTATACATGGACGATCTGCAGATTTCTTGCGAAGGATCGTCAATGCGTATCATTGAGCGACGACTTCAGACCGCAGTCAATAACCTGGTTACATGGTGTGACGCGAATGGTCATAGTATTTCTGGCAGCAAGAGTAGTTGCGTGCATTTTTGCAGGAAACGGGGTCTCCATCCCGATCCTGACATACACATCCATGATACATCTATTCCGGTCGTCCCTGACGTCCGCTTCCTCGGAGTAATTTTCGACCGCAAACTCACTTTCCTTCCGCACATTTTACATCTGCGGAAGAAGTGTGAGAAATCCCTCAACATCTTGAAGGTATTATCCAACACCTCTTGGGGAGCGGATCGAATTTCTCTACTCCGAGTGTATCAGTCGGTGATTCTGTCCCGGATCGACTACGGATGTATCGTCTACGGGTCTGCTTGCAAAACTACCTTGCGGAAACTTGACCCAGTCCACCATCATGCTCTGGGAATCTGCTGTGGTGCGTTTCGAACGTCACCTGTACAGAGTCTCTATGTGCTTTGTAACCAGCTACCTTTGGACTTACGCCGCAAGAAATTGTCGCTCAATTATTTTTTTCGCATGTCATCGATACATTTTCATCCTCTGCAAACAGTTCATATCAGTACATCTTTACGGAGACTTTATGATGCTCGACCTTCTTTCATCCGCCCTTTTTCAGAGAGGGTGAAAGAAATCATTCAGGAACTCAACCTACATGACTTGGTTGTTCAACGGCAAAATTTTATTAAATTTCCTCCTTGGAATATCCCAAGGTTTCTTTACCATAACCCCTTTGCCTCATACAACAAGATCACCATAAGTCCAATTATTTTCCAACGCCTCTTTGCTTTCCATCGGAGTCAGTATGTGGATTTTATTCCAATCTACACTGATGGATCAAAAGGAACTGGATATGTCGGCTGTGGTGTCGTTTCAAACGACATCAGGTACAGTTACCGGCTCGACTCTTCCTGCAGTATATATACTGCCGAAGCTGTCACCATTTACTGTGCTCTTAAATTAGTCGAACAATCTAGTTCCCGGAAGTTCGTCATTGATATTGACAACAGAAGCGTCCTGGAAACATTGGTCAATCTATACGATCGCAGTCATCCTACTGTTGTTGACATTGCAGACATTGTTTATAATTTGTACAATAGGGGTTATCTTATTAAATTCTGTTGGATACCTAGTCATGTAGGTATTTTAGGCAATGAACAAGCTCACTCGGCTGCATGTTCGGCAACGAATCCTCTGCAGCTCGCAGTCCCACTTGAGGACATTACTATGTCACCTTTTAAATTCCATTAATCAGGCATGGCAGGAATATTGGAATCTACAGATTAATAACAAATTACACTCGGTGAAGGCGATCATTGGAGAATGGCCTGTTTGTCCAATGCGAAGAGCGGATGTCAGATTGACCCGCCTTCGCGTTGGACATACTCGATTTACCCATAGACATCTTTTATTTGGTGAGGGTGCTCCCGAGTGTCCTTCCTGCCATGTCCCTTACAGGATTTATCACATTTTAATTATGTGTCCTGATTTTAGTCATCATCGTCGAATTTTTTTTCAATCATCTATTTTAAACCTATCTGACTTGGTGGGGGAAAGCCCCCACCATAACTTATTTGCTTTTTTAAGATATATTGGCCTTTTACACCAAATTTGAATTCTTAACTTTTAACGTTTATTTATACTTTCTATGAATTCCTGTTTGAGAATTGCTAATTTTAATTCATTTTAACAAATGTTTGGCGCAGCATAGCCTACCTTGGCTCTTGCGCCATAAAACCTCACAGTCACTCACTCACTCTACAGGACCATATGAAATTATAAAAGAAAAACACCTTCTGACGAAAATTAGGAAATAACTAAGACCAATGCTTTAAGCAAGAAGTCTACTGATATTGTTCATGTTTCAAAGCTAAGAACTTATTATTCTCCAGAAGAATTAAATATAAGTCATTAACAAACAGTACTTTAGCTCATTGGATAATATAATCAATAATTATTAGTACTAATTAAATAATCATTATATATATATATATATAAATTCTACTTATTTGTTTTTATATTACCTCCTTCTGTTCACTTACTGTTTTTACTGTTTGGATTTTTTTGCTGTTGTGATTGCTATCACAACAAGATATAAAATTTCAGTATCCAAACAGAAGCATGAGAATGTACCCTGAGTTTTAAAGTTAAGTACTCAACTTGTCTCTAATCTAGCTGGTCCCTACCGAAGCGACTGGAAGAAGTATGAGGCACTTAACTGAATTATAAATTTGCACAAAATTAATATTAACCATATAGTGATTTCGAGCTTAGAGGGACCAGAACCACATGAATTTCCTTCTATTCATGGTGTCTATCTAGTTGATAGGGAGCATGAATAAAGGGGAAAGCGACTTTCCTCCTCTTTGGGCTTGTCCAAAAGAATATCTTGTGGTTCCCATACCACTAAAATGTTATTTTTATTGTGATCTACATCCCACTAATTATAATTTCGTTGGTTCAAATGTATCCACAAAAAACACAAGCATAGTTTCTTGTATATTTTGTTTCTATTTTGAGTGTATTTACAAAAATATTTTTTTCTAGTGTTATGTATTTATGAAGTTTGTATGTTTTTATATTATGTTAAACACACGAATGCTGGTGCACTGTTAACTTTATATTATGCAACAAACATTTTTTTTTTTTAAAAAAAAAAATTAAATGTCTTATCTATCTTGAATATTTGATTGACTGCATAGACACTGATACACATTCCTATTTAGGAATGGACTTTTACTTTATGAAAGGAAAACAATCAACTTAAAATACTTGTATTAATTGAATTTATGATGTTTGCAATATTTTATTGTGGTCATGTTCCATGTAATTCCTCGTAAAGTGTTACTGTTTACATTTTATATGAAAACTTGAAATAATTTGCGTGGCAATATTTCAATTCCTTAATGTCTACATCACCTATTCATATGTAATTTTGTATTTTAACTACTTTATTATAATTATTTTTGTTTGGTAAAAGTGACGGGTTTCTTAGATATCATTCTTTTTAAATAGTAATTTTGAATATAATATATATTATAAAATTTGATATATATATTTAGACTCTCCGATAAGGACCGGTAGTTTGTTAGGGTCTAACGAACATCCGCGTCTTTCGGACGGAGGAAATTTGTATTGATTTAAATTTAATTTAATAAATTCTCTTAATAATAATTTAATTTTCTATTCTACCACATTCCCTAATTCAAACGTAAACAGTTCATTCTTATTGCCTGATCCAATTCCAAATTACCCAATAAATTGTTAGATCACGCGCACATAAATTTTTTTAAATCCTTTTTTCCCACGATCATAAATTTGTCAAAATAACCCCTTCAGACTCCTTAGCTATTAAGATATTTCCTCAGAATCCCTAATCCTGTACTACGTGGTCCCTGACGTTTTATTATGAATTTCCCTGTTATATAATGGGATACTCTGAAAATTGGAGCACTTTTTACTGTCTCGTCTTTGCTGGAGACATTGAGGCTAGACCACCAATATAAATTGTTTTTCTTCGGCCCGGCAGGCCAAGCTTGCGCAGCGTTTTCGTATTGAATAACAAATAAAATCGACACCATGAGCTTGAATTTGACTCGCATTCTTCATTGAGTAAAATTGTTTTCAACTACAGCATGATTTAATATCCTCAAGTAAATTCATAACATATATATATATATATATATATATATATATATTTGTGTGTCAGCACTCCTGCACGAAATTCGTCCTTTTCTTCGCAAGAGTTGGGAAACTCTAATAAGGTTGCAGAAACAATTAGTATCCACGAAAGCGTGGATGACGGAAGGACATAGATAATTATCGTTAGATACGAGTTGGCCAATTACAAGAGCATGATGGGACAGAATTCAGTGTGACGATCAGTGTTGTCTGCAATTTGGGAATACAGTCTTAATACAATTATTCTATTTCGAAATCCCTGAAACAAACTCGACCAAGATCCGCAACAACAATTCTAAATCTTTACTTAGCCCTTTCTGTGCTTTAACGCAGAACTGCTGCTGTCGCTTAGCTCCTACGCGAGCTGTTTTCTGCCACTGGATTTCGAGTTTTGCGGTCATCACTTCCTCGGAGGTATCATGAGAGATGGATGGATGTCAGAAGTCCCGTTGCTTACGAAGTAGCCGAAATCATGGTGATATCTGTGTTAGAGTGACAGTTACGGGCATTGACATTATAGAGTGACAGCTTCTCATTAAATTTACTTCACACATCTCAGCTGGACGAGCTGAGTGAATTAGCCGAGGAACCTGTGGGTAACGTGCAGTATCCAGGAACCGGCCTGTATCTGCCGGAAATTTCCGAGTTCGCACGAAGTATTATTGCGGAGATTTGTCTGTATTACGAATAAGTAAATTGGTGAACTGTACATTATTAAAAGTGCCGAGACAGTTTTTACAAATTCTGTTTCATTCCTGTTGTACAACTAATCCTTTCAAATACTGTGCTATTTGTTAGCGTTGTTAATCTGTCCAAAATTTAAACCTGTTTTCGTCTTGTCATGAACATTTTGAATACCTCGCCATTTGCTATTTCCCTCTTTTTTGGACTGATTTCGCTCATGCACACACACACAACAATTTTTCCTACAATATACATGGCATGATGAAAATAATTGATTTTATTAGTAAAAATTTTAATCTATAAATTTCATATTTAATTGCATTGTTGTTATTTAAATGAAGCAGTACAATACGTGTCTGACAATAAGAATTTCATGAGAGATAATTTACTAAATCATTATGCAGAAAAAACAAATTATTTGTTTATGTTAGTTTATAATATTGTACCTCCAGAAATATTAGAAAAGTTTAAATAAAAATTTTCCAAATAAAAGAATTTTTAAAAATTTTATTGCTTATTTGAATTTATTGCTAAATAGAGCGAGTAATTAATATATTTAGATTTATTATAACACAAAGTTTTTTTTCCATTATAAAAGACCAGGAATTTATTTATTAAATATATGAAGCATATATTTAACAGCGTCATAAAAATTCACCACCACCACATCCCTATTTTCGACCTTATCCTTGTGAATCAATCTTTTCGATTTTTTCGAATGTCTTGTCATTTATACTTTGTTTCGGTTCAGTAGAGCCATATCTGGCTCTTTCTACATTAAAACCCACACTCCGGCAAAAAAAAAATATTGTTGCACCATTTCGTGCTATTTTGAGACGACGCAAAATTATATAAGACATTGCAATAAATATTTATTATACTTAATTACAACATAGCATTGCCAAAATTAGTTTTTGTAATGCGTGGACTAGAAATTTGCAACTATCCTCTGTGTACTAGTGCTTATCTACAGAAGTCTCGTTACATGTATCTGACATTCAGTGATATATTTCACTTTCACCAAATGCAGGTGAAATTTTTCTATATTCGAATATTTTTATGAAAAAGAAATAAGATGATAATTTATTTCTCTTTTACAAATTTCTCAAAATCTTCTCTTGATGGTATGAATATATAATATCGAATCCAATGTTTTAATGAAAGAATATGTTCGATGGTTATTAGTAGAAATTAAAAATCTTTTATCAAATGACATATATCGTTGATTGAAAGAAAAGGAATATATAATCAGCATCTTTTCCCTAGTAGTAAATACATAATTCAACGTTATTAAAATGATGTCCTGAATTGCAGTTAAAAAAATCGCTTTGAAAACATTTCTACAAATAAAGTCATGTACCCGCTTTGTAAAAAATCATCTCAAACAACAAATATGTTTTATTCAGTTACGGGATTTTTTTTAAAAAAAATATGAACCTCAAACTTTAGAAAATCACAAAAAGAAAAATAATAGAAAATAAAGAAGATCATATTACTTCCATCGAGATGGTAAGTTCTTAAAATAGGCTCATGTTTTTGAGATTATATTATTTTTAATACTTGGTTTTGGAGGGTAAACTACGCTAACAATTCAGACCTCGCAGACACTACAGCTTCGTTTTTACACGAATCTTATATGAAATGGTTCATTTCTGGAAACTATCGTTGCAGGAACTCAATGTTTGACTTTCGCGATGTGAGAGAATGTGATTATTTATATTAATGTCTCACTTAGAAGCAACACGAGTGTTATTTTCGACAGACCTCACAATTCTGAACCCCAGCCAAGCGATGAGGACGACACCTGAGCTGGCACTTCGTTCTCCTAACTTCCACACAAAAGAGAGGGTTTTGAACTTCGCCAGATTTAACGTACATCAACCCCGACTACACAGTGGGTCTTTAGCCTCTAACCCACTACGAAACGAAAGGCGCCGGCCGCGATCATGACAACTGCCAGCAATTAACATTCAAACTGGAAGTCGTTTTATATATTGTAAAAAGTGTAAATTATATGAATCAGGACTTCAAAAAATATTTATATGGAATTATATTAAAATTGCTTTTAATTTTTCATTCTATCTCAAAGATTTCCATTATCAAGTCTGTGTTGGCAGTTATGTTCAAAATACAACATAAAAAAAATTAACTAATATTTTTTTTAACGTTATTACTTATTTAGATTCAAACCACTAAGTAATAGTTATGGACATTTTTATACATTGGGTTATAAAGAAAAAAATTTGCAATATAACGTTGAAAAGTGATCAGCTGATGAATTCACGCATGAATGAAACATAAGCTTCTTTGGTGGATAATAAATGGAGTAATAGACATAAAAGTATATAAAAATATTGCAATTCCTTTAGTATTACAAAACTTAAGTTTCTTTAGAGCCACTGCATTCTGACTAAAGGTCATATTAGAGAAGAAAAACTTTATTGAGTTCGGCATCGCAATTAAACCAAAAGCATTTTCTTACGGGATGATGATGCTATCGCATGTTATATGTATGCCTCTCCTCGAAGGTCTCCCTTCAAGACCAAAGGTTAGGAAGCAAATTTTTCTTTCGATTTCCTCAATATCCTCGTTCGAGATGATAGGGGCTGACGCATTTCCAATTGTGTTTGGCTTCACTGGTCAAATCTTACGGACGGTGAATAGGAAGCTAATTCACGCTTCGACATCCTCTTAACTGCCGTTTGAGATGAATGGGGCTGACGCATCTCCAATTGTGTTTGGCTTCACTGGTCAAACTTTACGGACGGTGAATAGGAAGCTAATTCACGCTTCGACATCCTCTAAACTGCCGTTTGAGATGATGGTGGCTGACGCATCTCCAATTGTGTTTGGCTGCTGGAGAATAAAAAGTTAACTGAAGGACCAACTTCCTTAACAGAGCCGTTTGAGATGATTGGGGATGACGCATATTCAATATTTTTATCTTAACATCAATATCAAAACTTTCAAACAAGCTGACATTTTTAATCACTCGTTTCAGAATATTAATCAGCTGCATGAAAAAAGGGAATTTTATTGTCATATACATTTTTTGAAAAAAAAATGTATATGAATAGGAAGTTTATTCACGCTCCGACTTCCTCTAGACTGCCTTTTGAGATGATGGGGGCTGACAAATCTCAAAATTGTCTTGGCGTCACAGGTTCTAACTTCATTGCTGGAGAATAAGAAGTTAACTAAAGGACCGATTTCCTTAACACAGCCGTTTGAGATGATTGGGGATGAAGCATGATGAATATTTTTTATCTTAACATCAATATCAAAATTTGCGAACAAGCTGACATTTTTAATCACACGTTTCAAAATATTAATCGGTTGCATCAAAAAAGGGAATTTTATTGTCATATACATTTTTTGAAAAAAAAAAATCGCAATTCACTTATAAAATAAAACTGTTACTTATTGATATGATATAGAGAAAAAAAAACAGGTTTATTAACATTTAGTCATATTAACAACGGAATAAGAATGTAGAAATATTTAAAGGATGATAACTTTTTGTGTGTATCTCATACAAATCCAAGCAATTAATATGGAAAATATTATGCGTTTTTCTAAAAAGTTTACTTTTTGTGTTCAGTATTTTTTGTCGGAAAATTTTTATTCCTAATCTTTTATCGTTTAGTGTTGAAATATTCGGTTTTTCTTAATTTTTTATTTATTAATTCATAACGAGTTTTATACTAATTTCGATTTAATTTCTCTTGCGCTAGCAATTCAAATGACACAATAGAAGCATTGGATTGTTTCGTAATTCAGCCGATAAATTAAATGGTTAGACTTCAGTTTAGCACAACCATTCTTGGCGACAGGAATTATTTGGCGGTATTTTGCCAAATGTGTCCTTCGCTGACTTATTATTCAGCCAAAAAAAAATCGCCAAGTTTGAAAATTTTTAAAATAACGCCAAGTTGTAGAGCTAAACTGTATTTTCCCCAATAAAATTTAATTAATGAATTCATATTTTAATAAACTGTATTAACATCAATTAGCATCCACTACAAGTT